>VZRZ01006032.1:222829-405172 GCA_013398175.1 Climacteris rufus
GGGGGGGGCTTAGTGCCTTTTCTATATGAGCTAGTTAAACTGATAGCAGGTTTCAGAGGTCACAGTGATGCTGAATAATTCCCATAGCCAAGCCTAGGCTCAGGTTCATGTGGCATAATGTGCCACATTATGAAATGTGCTTAAGTTAGTGAATTCATTTCCCAGAGCTCCCTGTATAGCTGAAAGGAGGCAGAAGTATCCTCAAAGGTGATTCAGAGCACCTAGGTTACAACCAGGAGCACCACTGAGTGCTGAGGGGTTTTACAATGACCATCCTTCTTGGTCACACATCTCACTTTGGTGTTTAAATTAGGTGGGCTATCCTCAGCATCACTTCCTGCTGGTCTCAGCATCCTCTTGGGAAACCTTCCTCTCGTTTTTCAGACATGGAAAGCTTACCCAACAGAAAAGGGGGGGCTAAAGTCTCCCAGTAAAACTTGTGGTCTTGTTCCAGGAGGAAGATGAGATAAAGCCACTCAGATGGAGGCCAGTTCCACCAGCCTCAAGAAGTTTAAGCTTGGGAAGCTGAAGGTGGTCCGCCGGCGCTGGCTGCAGAGCTACAAGCACCAGCCCTTCATCTCCTGCCTGGC
This sequence comes from Climacteris rufus, assembly GCA_013398175.1. Lineage (NCBI taxonomy): Eukaryota > Metazoa > Chordata > Aves > Passeriformes > Climacteridae > Climacteris > Climacteris rufus. Next base: position 223,420 of record VZRZ01006032.1, read on the forward strand.
TGGTTTCTATGGCTGCCGGTGGAGGCGCTACCAGCGCGAAAGGACCGAGCCTGGAAAATGCTGCTGCAAGACGGTAAATTAGCTCAAAATCAGCACAGGTGTGGATTTCTGTATAGGGGCAGGACACTCCAAGCAGACAAGGGGTTGGTGTCATGAAATCCCAGCTCAACATCATTTGGAGCCCACTGAGATCTGTTGGGTTGTTAGATGAATTGCTGTGTTTCTGTGGCAAGCTCAGTTTGTCTGTGCCGCCACACAGCTAATAAATGAGGACTTTGCACCAAACTCTCCTGGCCAATGAAATATCTGAAAGCCATAGAATCAAATTAAAGGAGTAACATTAGGGAGGGATGTGCAGTAAGAATTGCAAAGAGGGCTGCTGCACCATACAATTTCCTCTCATGTGAAGTGGTTAAAATCCTGTTAATTTGGGAAGAAATGAGTTTTCTTTTCCCTGAAAACAAATACTAGAGAGTATACCTTTGAGGACATTGTCCTGGTCACAAGGGACAGAAAGGGAATTCCTCTCCATATTTAGTTCAGTTAGAATTCGAACACCAAGTGACATATTTTTAGGGACAGCCTAAAAGTACCTGCCATTTGCTCTGATTGCTCTGGGGTAGTCATAGCTCTGACTGCTTCTCCTTCCTCTCCTTCTCCAGCGGGAATGCATGTTTTTCCCATTGCTCGTTGCAGCTTTCTGCTTTTCTCTGGTCTTTCTGTACACGTGGGGTGAAGGTAAAAATGACTACAACAGCTTTGACTGGTAAGTACAATCTTTTCCTCCTCTCCCACCCCTTGGGCAGGTCACCAGGATGACTGGGAAGGGATGAACACCCTCCCCAGCAGCTGTGCTGCAACAGGGCACTTAATCCATGAAGCCAAGATTTGGCACCTTAAACTCTTGGTTATAGCATCCAAATTGAATGTCCAGTGACTTCAGAGGTGCTGAGGCTCTGCCCTTTGCTTGGCTACAATTTTTAGGTGTAAGTGTGGATTTGGGAGAAAGGGGAGACTCATCACAAAAATTGTGAATGAAAGGTACTAGACAACTCTTTCCTTCTCTGAGTCTTTCTTTTGCCCCTTGGCCCTCTCCCCCATTCCATCTGAAGAAATGTAGTGTCTGGAATCAGGGGCATTATACCAGCTATCTCACTGAAAGAGAGTTCCATGTTCCCAGTCTCAAAAGTAAGGAATAATCATCAGGGATTCACGTACATCTTTTCTCTTTGCAGTATGTAGGCAACAGTTACGTAAATCTGGCCCCTAAAATTAAATTAAAGCTGCTCAAATATTATGGGAAGGAAAGATGTAATAATGTATATTAGTCTGGCGGTGAATGAAATCATGTATTTTGGGAAGGAGGCTCTTAATCACTTTGGCATGTTACAGGGTAGGCTCTTCCTCTGTCTTTCTTTGTTTTATTGCTTAGAAAATTTCAGAATTTCAAGCAACAGGGCTGTTGGTCCCCTCTAGTCCACATGCTAAACACAAACATTATTACAAAGTTCTATTGGTTTACTTTTAGGTATAACTATGGGAACCTGGGCTTCTGGTTTCTCTGGTCTCTTGTTATCCTGATTGTGGCTGCAGTCTTGTTCGCATACGTCTCACTGTTACTGGTAAGTAATGCTCCTTGTAAGCTGACCTTGATTTGCAGTCCTAAAAGGTAAACATAGGGATGGCTTTAGTGTGTCAGCCCAAAGCTCAGCCTAGTACTCCATATGATCCTTAGACAGTGAATGCCTAGAGAAGATTTGGAACGCAATGAGTGTTTACAGTACTTTCCATATCCACCTGCAAATGACCAGTTTCAGCTCAGGGGTCTCTGAGCCAGGTGTAGTTTCTGTGATTTCTTTTGCTGATTTCCCTCTGATAAATGTGTACAATTTCTCCTTGAATGCAAGGAAAGCTGAGCCAGCAGTGGCTGGATTTAAATTTAGGGAGAGCTAAAAATTTTTGCTTTGGCAGCAGGGAAATACGGTGCTGTGAGTCATGTAGCAGTGGTGATACGTCATCACAGATGAGTTATTCTTCTAATCCTGGATAAAAAAGTTTATTAGAGGTATTAGAGGAAGGAGAACATTATCACTCGTCTCACTCTGCTTTGCTGGAGGATTTTCTCCAGGTAGAGACTATAGATATGGTCACAAAATGCTGCTGAAGTTTATGCTGATAGAGGTTCCTGAAATTTTCAGTTTTCCATATCCTGTGAAATTTTCTCTACAGTTCTAATCTGCTGTCTGCTTTGGCTACTGAAAACATACCAAACCCAGACATTTACTAAAATTTCTACCTACTCACCTTGTTCCTCTGTTCTTTCCCTCATAAGAAAGCTCTCAAATAAAGACAGATCTACACCTGTGTTTCCACCTTCTGCATCTAGAACTATAGGCCAAGAATTCACTTTAACTCCAGGCACTGGAGTCCACATCAGTGTCATGCCTGCTGCAACTTTCATTTTGAAATGCCAGGTGCTGAGTGTGGCATTATGGCTTTGTCTCACCCCCATGACCAAGACAAACAGCTTTTATCATCCATTCCTGCTGGTCTTACCCATTCCCTGATATGTCATCATACAGTCAGTCTGTAAATTGCTCATGACAGGGAATCTCTTTTGGCTTTGCCCATGCAGTACCTAACACAATTGGTTTCTGGGGTCCTTCTTCCCTCATGAAGTACAAATAAATAGTACTTTTATTCTAGTGACAGCATTAAAAACTCTAAAGTGATAAATAGGACAGGTGCTTGGTCATGCCCACAGTGATTAAGAGCATCATAAGAGATTTGGACTAACTGAGCTCTGAGTGGGACAAACAACAATAATTAATGATAACTATGATGGCTATAGGGCTCATGGACTTTTATTCAGCAGAGCCTACTTGGCTTTCTCAGTAGCCACGGAGTAGCATGGGTAGTTTCGTGGTTACAACACTACTTTGGGCAACTCAGAGCTTGGCCAGAAGTACATGGACACATCTGAGATTGTGCCTCAGCAGGCTGTGGATCTGGAGTAAACCTCAGGATCAGACTAACTCACCATAGCTCATGCTAGAAACCAGCTTTACAGGATTTTCCAGCCTTGAGTAGCCTGAAGACCCCTGGGGCTGGTGTGGCAGCCAGTGTCAAAGCAGTGGACTTTCTTAGAGGAGTTTCATGTCTTTGGCAGCATGAATGTGATGACTGCAAGCTATCAGGGCAGAGTAAAGCCGGAAAGGAAGATGAAAGTTAATGAGGTAAAATTGGTGTCCTACATGGTTTAGTTCAGTCCTGGTCTCACTCTTTATTAGGTAGCTACATCCTCCTCTTCCTCTCAAGCCTCAGTTTTGTTTAATGAGGCTAACAACATTTGCCTTCCTCAGAAGAGTGAGCATGGATAAACCTGAAAGAATACAAGTTGTCTGAATGGTATCAGAAAAGAGAAGCAACACTTCAGAGGTTCTTTTGCTCTGGGGACAGCCCCTGCAGTGAAGGTCCATTTACTCCTTGCTTTTATGAACCTGTTAAATGACCCAACCAAACCTGTTGGGTATTTCTGAGGACACTTGCCCTGCTTGATTGCATCACCAAGCCTCTGTGTCCTATGTGGCAAGGCTGCTGCATGGATCCATGCTGAGCAGTGGGTTTTGGGTGGTATGAGGCTGTTACTGAAATGGGATTAGGTCTTGAGGGTAAGGGGAGCAAGGAAAATTATCACTGCAAGCATTTATGCTCCCGCTATCTCAAAACATGAAGGGTATTTTATCAACTGTGGCTGGGCAATGCTCATCCCAGCAAGGCTCTTTCAGAGAAGGACTATGAGGAATCCACCCCTCCACCACTGTTTGCAGAGCTTCCCTTTCACTGAAGGCTTTGATGGACCACCCAGCAAAACACTGGGACTCTCACAGGCTAGTAAGTGTGACTCATCCCTTCCACATCCAAATAAATACATCAGTGTGGGTACTATACGATAGATGGATGGCTCTAACACATTTCAGACAACTGATGGCCAAATAGGTTTCTGCCATGGTGAATTACATCCCGAGTTCTGGTTGAACAGTGTTGGATGGACACTATCCCCACACGTATTGCAGGAAGGACTGGAGACCTTCACCTAGGTGATGTCTTCTTGTGGTGTTTTGCATGAACAACCCATCACATTGGAAAACTGAGCACCCTGATGCCCTTGTTGGAGCAGAAAGATTTTATAGCAACCAGTGGCTGGTCTGGTTTTGCTTGTGAACACCTTACCCTCCTTCTTAATGATGGCACATGCAAGCCTGCTACCATGACCTTGTTGTGAACCACTGAAGCATACAGTCTTCTGTCTACCAGCCACAAGTGGCTGAAGAAAATGCTGCACAAAAAAGCACTAGCTGTCTGGACAAAGATGCTCTCTGTCCACATGCATCATTGTCATTTTTTCAGACAATCAATTTCAATTATTTGAATTGTTCAATCACTCCCCAAGACAATTTTCTCATCCCCATTAAGGCTAAAAGATTAAGCTGAGGGGTCTAATTACAGAACCGTTCACGCTCACTGGAGAAGAAAAATCTTTTCTTCAGTCTTTCAAACCCCAACAGATAATATTTGCCTCTCTGCAGTCCAGCTATGTTTGTTCTAAGGTTTGCGAGGAGGTGACCTGTGACTGTACAAAGTAAAGAGGTTCGGATGTGTTGTGGGCTTGTCATTTGTTAGGCTGAGAGAACTCAAAATATTACACTGACACTGAAACCCAAAATGTGATCCCAAACCTCCGTCCCCAAGAAACTGTGGTACCAGACACGTTTTGAGTTGCTGCAGTTTTGCCAGAAAGTGAATATAAGGACCTGAATCCAGCTGTTGTGAATATTTAAGTGAGCAGATGTTTTAGGTGAGCCAGGTGTCTAAGTGCCTGCCTGCCTGTCATTGTGGTCGTAGGTTCAGAGCATGCCCAAGCCTCACCAGAAGCATTGAGATGATTACAAGGTCATTCCCATGCTGAAGTAGAGTGGAGTTAAGCATCTTCTGCCCACCCCTTTGCAGCATAACCTTGTAGTCAATGCAGCCACCCAGAAAGAGGGAGACAGGTGCAATTCTCTTTGCAGCAAATCCATTTATGTCTCCTGCCACTGGGAGGCATCCCTTAATCACCACTTTGCAGGTAGACACTTCCACCCCTCATATCAAAAAACAGAAGAATGCAAATGTTGTAAGCATGTAAGATTCTGGGAGATGATGGGATTGGCCAGACAGACCTTGTCTCTAACCTTGGCAGTATTAGTCAGAAACATACTGGTCACCTAAGCCCTCATGTCTCTGTACTTGTATTAGGCAATCCCAGGAAGTGTGTGAAAGGAATTTAGAGTGGACAGACCAGAGAGAGGACATGAGGGAATATAATAAAACTGTACCAGTGGAAATTTAGGTTAAAAATTAGGAAAAGGTTTTTCACCCAGAGGATTGTTGGGCACTGGAACAGGCTTCTCAGGGAAGTAGTCACAAGACCAAGCTTGACAGAGTTCAAGAAAAGTTTGGAAAATGCTCTCAGGCACATGGTGTGTTTCTTGGTGTGATCCTGTGCAGGGCCAGAAGATGGACTTTGGTGATGCTTGTAGGTCCCTTTTGAGTCAGACTATTCTAAATATTAGGGTTTATTGTATGCAAGGATCAGGTCTTTGTGTAACACCGCTTGCAGAAAAGAAAAGTAGGAGAATGTCTTTTTCTCTAAGTTTTTCACCCTGAAATAGCTCATTGAAATGGGGTGGATTTAAGATCTTTAGCAGCATTTCAGTTCTCTCTCAACTGCTTGCACAGTCACTTGTCATGTACTGGGCGCAGGATTCCATTAAAGGAAGCCAACATGCCAGAAGCACTTGTATTCACTGCTGAGCTTATCGTAGAATCATAAAATGGTTTGTTTTGGAAGGGATGTTCAAGATTATCTAGTTTCAACCCTGCTGTCATGGGCAGGAACACCTTCCACTAGACCATGTTGCTCAAAGCCCTATCCAACCTGGCGTTACGTCTTGCTTCAAATCATGATGATCCTGGGAAGAGAGTGTCTTTGTAGATGGATAGCAAACACCTTACATTCATTTGCAGTTGTGTTTCAGGAGAGAAGATCCTCTTCCCCTAAATCTGTATGTCTTGTTTTCATACAATCCCACTATGCTACAGTCTGGAGGGGCTTGCATCATAAATGATCCTCTTCAGTGGAGCACTGATGTCTACTAACAGATACTTTTCTCTAAGCCCTGATACCAGGTGATACTGGTCCCCAGATTGTCTTCAGTGGTTGGAAAGCTGGCCCAGGCATTCAGACTCCTGAGCATAGACATGCATTTTCACAGCAACAAAGTGCTTCTTCTGGTGAGATTAATCTCCAGACTCACTGGTTGCTCAGGTCTGGAACAATGTGAAGAAGTGCTGCATCAGAGCCATGACTTGCCTCATCCTTGGCTTCTTGGTGTTCAAGGCATCTTGAGTTGTCCCCTGTCCTGGCTGGGGTTTGCAGCATGACTCACAGGAACCCTCCCCAAGGGCTCTGACTTGCCATCAGGTGGAAGGAATGTGCCAGCCACCAAAACTGGAGTAATTTAATCTCCAAGACACTTTTCTCTGGTATGAGATGTGCCTATCTCTTGCATTCCCTGTGGTTAATATGGAAACATTGCCTTTTTTGCTGTCTGCTCTGTATTTTTGTGCTGCTTTGGGGCATTTTTCATTCCCTGACCACTCTCCCATGATTGATATGCCTTTAATCACTACAAATGCATAGAAAATAATCAATATTAGTGCTGCATTGGTTTACACAATAGCAGTTGACCCTGGCCATGGTTCCTCTTTCAGAATTTGTCCTCACAAAGAAAAGTCATTGAAAGTGAGTACCCCAAAGTGCTCAGTTATCTGTTATTCATGAAAAGGTCTTTGATTCTGAAGGGCAGCCTTGACATGTGCTTGGTTATTTCAGAAGTGTTTTTACTGTAGCAATAAACCTTCCTCTCCATACACCTGTCTGGCAAACAGCCTTGACATGGTGCAGGAAGACCTAGTGTAAATAACCTCTGAATGCAAAAATAATTCCCTCACTGGACACACATCCCCATCTTCCACCAGGATGCATACAATCTCTGCTTGATTTCCCAGGTCCTCGCGGTGTGTTTGCTCGCAGAAGGTCAGCAGCTGTACCTGCACTGGAGTCACAAGGTGGGGAGAGTCAGGGCTTTCTCATAACTCTAATCTATGCTTTAAGTTAATTGAGTCTGTGGTGTTTCTTTGCACAAAAAACCTCTTAGACTATGGGGGAGAAGGAAGAGATTGAAGGTTAATCTTATGATGATTTAGACACTCCTAAAAGTTATATCTCCACCTGAGCTGATCACTCAAACTCTCTTTGCACTCAGTGAAGGGAAATGAATTCTCTGCAGATGCAATTCATCCAGGTGGTCCTAGACATTTGAATTAAGATGAGATGAATCACACTCAAAGAACCTTTTTTCTCCACTGATTCTAAAAGGTGCCTGCAGTGACTCATTCAGGTGAAGATGTCTATATTTGACAGATCTACATATGGTAACACGAAGTCAAAAGCAAAGTTTTCATGAGAAGCACAGCATGATTTTCTGGAACAGACCCCAACAACAGTGTAAAAAGTGTCTGCTCTCTTTGCAGAAGAGAAAGTTGGCTTTTCTAAAGCATCCTGGTACCTTATGCCTTTTGGTCTTTGGATGGTTCCCTGAAATGTTCAAGGCCAGGCTGAATGGGGCCTTGAGCAATCTGATCTAGTGTGTGGCATCCCTGCCCATGGCAGGGGGGCTGGAACCAGATGATCTTTAATTTCCGTTTCAAGCCAAACTCTTCTATAATTCTTAATACTATTCTATGGTTTGGGAAATGCCATCTGGAGTTTTGAAGACACAGAAACAAATCCTCAGAGACTTGTTGCTGCAAAATTATGTGTTAAGAGTCATCTTCCTCAAGGAATTTTTGAGGCTATGTGAGGCATTTAAAAAATGCTCCTCTAGCCATGCGTTTTAGGGTAGAATGTAATGCCGTTGCAAAACCTGCATTGGAAGGGAGTAGCTGAATGTATGGATGCTTAATCCTGTGTTTCTTCATTTAAGTAATGGAAATTGAATGATCTTTATAATTGAAATTGGATTCCAGAAGAAAAAGAAATTTGTAGAATAATTTGAGAAAAAAGAAAAAGGCATTCTTGGGTGCAAGGGATTAGGAATACATCATTAAGGTGTTGATTCATAGAGGATCCCCTGAAGAATGGTTAGCACCTTGGTGCAATTGTCACTTGCCCTTAGTTATCTGCAGGTAGATGATGTACCAAAAAGAGCCTGCCATCATCACAGTGCTGGTAGCAAACTGAACAAGAAGCTGAAGAATTGACTGAGGTGCCTCCTCACCTTTTTGGTTAAAAAGTAAACTCTTATCTCGTAATTATGGGAGGATTTGTTATTACTGAAGCCTGGTCCAAAGCAGCTCACAGAACAAGGAAGTTGTGTTGTGCCTTTTGGGTGGAACTTGTCACTTTTGTGTTTAGAAGTGATGGATTCCATCTGCAGGTTAGAGATTTAATGTAAGCTGATCACCTAAGCTCCATCTATATCAACAGAGAGAGAGAGTTTCCATTCTAATGCAAACAGGAATGGATCACCTCTGAAATTCCTTTTTCTCCAGTGATTACAGAGGGAGTCCTGAGGGCTGACTTAGTTGTGTACCCAACTCTTGAGATCAGTCTTGCTATACAGAAAAGCTGACTGATATCATTGTGGATCTGGTTTTAGTCCCTTTGGATCTCTCTCTCTCTGAACTGGCATGGTCAATCTCACACATCCTAAACAATTTACCAAGCTGCTTAAATTTGCTTGTGACTCAGATGGATGGCACACCTTGTGCAGAAATACTGAAGCTGATTTATGTCTTCTTTGTGTCCCCAGATTGGTACTTTTATTGTCCTGGGCTTCTCTATCTCATCACTCTTTGCATTATCTATACTCTGGAAAGATCACCAGAAAACTGTCCGCCTGTCATTCCAGGTAAGAGGGGTTAGGAGGTCTATTTGAAAGAGCAGCTTGTTTATAGATGTATTTTGTGACAAATGGCAGAAAATATTCGGTATGGTGGGTGTTTTTCACATGGGTGTTGCTAGCAGGATATATGGTTCTCAGTAAACTTCTATTATGATTTAATATTTCCTGTTGGGAGAAAGGAAGCCAAGGCCTGAGGTTGAGTTTCAAAATATGTGATGTATCGTGTGTCAGTTTGGGAAGTTATAGGAAATTATAACTTTCTAGTTTTTTTTTTTTTTTTCCCCTCCCCAAACATGTTGTAGGTGTACTGTTAAATTTCATCTGTCCAGGGCAGATAAATCAGACCCCTCCGGCTTGTAGGTTTGCTGGAGCAAGAACTTTCTCCTTCAACCCTCATCCCAATCTGCTGGTACAGCAGATTTAGCATTAGCACAATTTCAGTCTTTTGTGACTCAGAGGAGCTTCATCTCCTGAGGGCAGGAGAGCACTGAATTTTTGGGGAGCAGGTGGAGAATGCTGGTGTCAGGTGGGACAAAATGCTGGACGCAGGAAGTCAGAATGCATGGTTGCTGGCTTCCTCAACTCTCACCAGATCTGAAGGTGGAAGTAAGAGCTGTCCAGTGCTGTTCAGTGTCTGAGCATCCAGGTCACCACTTGTATTGGGAAGGAAGAAGTATGCAGCCTTTGAGTACACAGCAGTTTTGCAGGCTGCAAACCATGCTACAACTCTATGATTCTATGTTATTTGGGTCTATTACCTCTTCCCCATGTGGCTGAGTGCTTGTAAAGGCCAGGAGAGCAATGCAAATGGATTAGAAGAGGAATCGAAGATGTGGGTTTTGTAGGGTGTGGTTAATTATACATTCCTGCTCTACAGAGTTTGCTAACCATTGTGTTATGCACTGGCAAAGGTAAAGAAAACCATCACCTTCTCGTCCCCTTGACAGACACCAGGGGATGTGGACGAGAAGGAGACAAAGAGGGTTCCCCACAGGTGCTGTTTATTCCAGGTGTTCGTGTCCTTTGAGATGGCCTCCCATTGCTGTTCCCAAAGGACATGAATCTCTTGCAGATACCGTCATGTCCATTAGCCCTGCAAATCTATCTCAGGTGTTCTGGACATCTTAGATGGCACCTCTGCTTGTGCAACAGAATCCTGCTTCTGGTTGGCAGTTATTGGTGTTGAGTGTCCGCGGCAGACAGTATCGCATGCAGGAACACCTCCCAGTGCCTGCTGCTTTCTTCAACCCTTCCAAGCTTAGAGAATCAGGCATCAGGACTAAGCAACAGGAAAGGCTTGCATCTGGATAGTTGTCTTTTTTTTCCTAGCACATACATTAATAACTGTCAGTTCTCGCTGGAACATTCACCACAGGGCTCTGATGAGCATGAGAATATTATGGACTGGTTTCTTGCTCAAATTTGCCTAGTTTTAGGAGAAGTGTGTCAGAACAGCCACCATCCAGAGTCTGTACAAAACATATTTCTGCTTGGTTTCCTACTCTACTCATGCATTCATGACAAGCACAGAAGTGATTCTTGTCTCATTTTTTTCTTGTTTAATCTTTAGGATTAAAGAAATCAAATCTATTGACTATATCTGCCCAGCAATATTATCTATCTGCCTCTCTTATACCTCAATACTTAGTTGCATACCATAGTTAGTAAATACCTCATTTTATCATTCAGGTTTGTTGACGTCAGTTCAATGATTTAGCTGCAGTGTGGTGTGGCGATAGCTATTACCTGGATGGGATTGGGGTGGTTTTGATTGGGTTAAACTGGAAGATGCTCACAGATTATCGCATATCAATAGTGGCAACAATGTCTTCATGGATAAGGATAGCTGTGTCCCCTTCAGCTGACTTAGGAGAAAGTAAAGAAGTGAGGAGCACTCCTCAGGCTGGGGCACACTCCTCCCTGGCCTGGCCAGGGATACATGTGTCTCCTCCAAGTTCTGAGGTGTTTGGTGGATCCAACACAGGTGTGGGAGAGTGGTCAACTGCTGGTATCTGCAGCAGGAGTCCATCCAGATGTAAAGGCTATAGCTGTGATGGGGATTGTTTCCATCGGCCTCCACAGTTCATCCTTTGACCAAAATCCTTTTCTCTCCTTGCCAGATCACAGCTCCTTATCTCCACATAGGGGCAATTGCCATCATGGTCCTTCTGTCCTGGCCTGTGGCTCTTCATGCCATCAGAGCAGATAAGAAAGGTATGGCAGCTCTGGTTCCTGCTCCCTGTATGGCAGAAGTCATATATGAGCATGGGAAAAGAGGTGTGCAGGAGCCCTTTCCCCCCACACCTGCACTTCGGCTGGAGGAGACTTTTAAATTCTGCATATTCCAGGGAAGTTAGTGGGGTTGGGACTTGGGCTGTGCACTGTCCCAGTGTCTTACTGGTTTGCATGCTACCTTGCACTGTTTTGCCCTATACTGAAGCAGTGATCTGTCTTGAGGTGGAGGAGACTAGCAGAAACAGCCATGTTCTGAGTCATGAATGAAAATTTGTTTAGCCCTCTGCAGGAGAAAGCAGCCAGTGGCAGCTCCCTTGGCTGATTTTTGCTTGCTATATACAGAAGGGATCTCCCGTCCAGTCAGACAAACCAATTCAGGCTAGCGTATCTCAGGAGAAGTCAGCTGAGATGAGGAAAATAAATTTTTAGATCAGTCCCTAGTGTTATCTCATAGTAAGTTCCTGCCCACCTCTAGGAAGTGTGACCAAATGTTGCAAGGACAAAGCCAGATGCCAAGAACAACTGCAGAAAAGCCTGACTCTGGGACTGGCTGTTTTTCTCTGATTGTCTCTCCATATAGCCAAAATGATATACCTGATACCCATGTTCAGATGCTGATTTGCAATTAAAATCACAGAAAGAATGGACTGGTGAAAGTATTTTTTTTTCCTGTCCAGGAGTTTTCTTATTGAACTACAGCTGGGGAGGTTGGGGGAGAATATGCAGGCACCCTAGACATTGCGTACCACTATGCCTGATGTACTCCTAGCTTAGTACATCATCATCTTAGTGTAGGGCCAAGTTCCTTCAGAGCTACTGGCACAATGTGCAGAGGCTGGTGGTACTCATTCAAGAAAGAGGTGTTGGTGCATAGGTGCTCATTTTTCAGAAGAATGGTTTAGGTCCCTGGGGTGAAGGACCCCTCAGGCCCTTGGGCAATGTGTCAACAGACTCCAGAGAAGACCGTAGGTAATGAGTTGGCAAGTTTCTGAGGTACAATATCCATGCTCTCTGGGTCTGTAGGATTCTCTAGGTCACACACAGAAGGTCACTAACAACAATCTAAATGAACCAGGGAAGTACTCACCACAAGGAGGTGCAACATAGCTGAAGGAGACAGATTCCTACTCTTTATTGTGAATGAAACTTCAAAATGGTGCTTGTTTTTATCTGAATAAGAAAAAACTTAGCATCCTTCTGTTGAGGATTGTTTTTCTACAGGTCAAGGATATTTTATTGCACCACCTCTAAAGAAAAGGAAATAAAGGCCATGTCTTGCTGTAAGGCATAGTGAGATGTAATTAAATCACAAAACCTGCAGTCCAGACTGCATTCTTGCCTTGACCAGTTTGTTTTCCTGGGTTGCGTTGTTTGGAGAGAAAGTGAAAATTAGGGGAAGAAGGGATGGAAAAATGGATGGGACAAAGCCCAAAAGCTACTTAGATGGAGGACTGTATTAAAAGTTAAGTGGCAAGGCAAACTCGTACTTTATGATGTGGATTAACTCTAGCCTTCCTCCTTCAAATTCTTTCAGTTATTCAGATGATAATTGTTGGTCCATACCTGGCTATCCTTCTCTTTCTTTTCTTGATACCTCTGGGGATGTACTCTCCTTGCATCAGAGAGATGGGAACACTTGGACCAAAGCCAGCCCTCATTGGACACCGTGGAGCACCAATGGTAGGTCTGAAGTTATTTTATGTCATTTCTTCATCCTGTGTCTTGCTACTTTCACCGTCATCTTTTGTTATTTTTTGGGGTTTTTTCCTCATGAAATCTGTGAAGGGTGGAAAGGGAGACATTTCTGGTCATTGGGACTGCATCCCAAAGGCATCACTGTATAGGTTTTCTTACAAGGATAACAGTGTTCTTGAGAGACAAGACCAGGTTGAATGGGGCCCTGAGCAACCTGGACTAGTGAAAGGTGTCTCTGCCCATGACAGGGAATTGGAATGGGGTGATCTTCAAGGTCCCTTCCAACAAACCATTCTATGATTCTGTGATTCTTCAACAAGATGGGTTTGGCTAAAATGGAAGAAAACAAACAGTAGACTTCAACAATATAATGATGCTCCCTTAATAAAAAACAGAGGTGTTACAAAGAGGCAGAGTCCTCCAGAGCGTGTTTGAAAATTATCTGTTCATGTGCTTTTCCTTTTTCAGCTGGCACCAGAAAACACTGAGATGTCATTTCTGAAGACAATTGAGCATGGTGGGGATGGTCTTGAAACAGATGTCACCATTAGGTGAGAGCAAAACATCTCACCTCACAGAATATATGCTGCTTCTTGTAAGAGACGTCTTTGGAGACATGCAGCTCCAGGCAATGAAGTTTTACTGATGGCTGGGACAGGGTCCCTCAGTTGCCATGTGATGACAAGGGCTGTAGGGCATGGTTGTTCTCAGGCAAGTCAATAAGCTGCAGCTATTGAATTAACAAACATTATTTTTACAGTGTATTTGAAATGCTTGGCAGAGCATAAAGACACGTTCCTACTCTACTCTGGCTTCCAGGTCACAGTGAGGGTTCTATCAGGTCCACAAACCAACAGAAAAATTGTGTTCAGATTTGTGACAGCATTGCCCTAATTATTAGATCTTTAATTGTCTTTGTTTGATGAACACATTGCCATGGACTGCTAACATTCCGTGCAGGATAAGCAGTTTCCAGGCACTGAATGAGAAAAGCATTGACACTCAGATGTTCTACTAAACTAGACCTTTCTATAAGAGAAAATTTTGCATTTCCATCACTGTCTATTTAGATTTCAGTCCTCTGAAAACCATAGAAACACTCTGATGTCAGCAAAAAGAGATTTCAACCATAAGTTACTATCCTTTTTTGGGGGAGTTGGCAGGCAAAAAAGTCATCATCTTCATGTTGCCCCTAAGGAAACTGAGGCACAGACAAGCACAACTTCTCTGAGATCACCTAGAGACATTTAAGCTGGAAATAACCTGGTGTTTTGAGCCTTAGCATTCCTCCATATCACACTCTTCTGCACTGAGGGAGGCTGTACTACTGCATTCATGGTGGCCCACATATTCTTCTGACTTGGCATGAGTCTGCTTATGCTGTGAATGAGCCTGCACCCCAGGTGACCTGAACTCTTGCTTCCTGACAGCTATGATGGGGTTCCTTTCCTCATGCATGACCGCACCTTGAGAAGGACAACCAACATCCAAGAGGTCTACCCTAATGACACAGACAAAGATGCTGCCTTATTCTCCTGGGATACCCTGCAGAAACTGAATGCTGGAACATGGTTCCTTAAGGTAAGTGTCACAAAGGGCTAGAAGCATTCAAGGTCAGGTTGCACGGGACTCCGGGCAACCTGATCAAGTTGAACGTGTCCCTGTTCATTGCAGGGGGGTTGGACTAGATGAGCTTTAAAGGTCTTTTCCAATCCAAACTTTTCTATGATTTCATGACTATCACCAACTGGATGTAGAAGAGACAGCAGCTGCCTATTAATTAACAGCTTCAGTGTTAGAAGAGGAACTGCTGGTTGAGCCAAAATTCAGTAGAAATGCTTCAGTTTGGGTCTCTTTGATTTGTCCAGTTTGCCTTTTGGCTAAGGAGACCTGTAACAATTGGCTGGTGGGTGTTCTTGTGTCACCTTATCATGGCAGCAGCAGAGCTCATGGACGGGGGGGGACAAGACAAGAGCTACTTGTGCATTGTGCTGTTTATAATATTCAGAGCTAACAAGGTGGGACAGAGGAACACAGCAGAGCTAGCTGTGAACTATGTAATTTAGGTCCCAGAAGCAATGTTCTCATAGCCTGGGTTAATATCCTCCATTTCTTATGGAGAGGAAATAAGCAAAATAAAATATCCCCACCTGTTGAGGACTGACATCAAACTTTTTCCCTCTTAGAGATACAGCTGACTCCCAGAGTGAACTGCCTGATTGATTTCCTTTCTTTCATATCTGTTTATTTCTAGAACAAACCATTTTCAGGGATGGGCTCACTGTCAGAGGCAGATAAAAACCAGGCAATGAATCAGTCCATTTACAAGCTAAGTAATTTTTTGCGCCTCGCAGACAGTCACAATAAACTTGTGATATTTGATCTCTACCGCCCTCCAGAGAAACATCCTTACAGGAACTTGTGGATCCGCAGAGTCCTTGATGTCATCCTCAAGGAAGCGAAGATTAAACGACATCTGGTAGGGTGGCCTCACTCCTTACCCCTTTTCCTTCTTCTCCAAGCTGGGACTTTGGGGTCACACTCTGCATGATTTCACATGCATAAAATTGGCCCCTTGCATTTCACTTGATTTAAAAGGCATCATTGGGAGTATATTCCTACTATTAGTTCCTCAGAAGGAACAGTGGTATAACCCTTCAGCAGCACAGGAAAGAAGGCAATGTATATACCAACTGATGCCTTAGCCCCTAAACAACACTCTTTCATAATTATAATAATTGTCAGTCTATTCCCTGCTACCCATGCTTGGTTTATGTATTGCATGAAAATTCCTGGCTTTAATTAAAATAAATTGCGAGTCTTCACAAGAATTGCTTTCTTCCCCCTGGCAATGGATAAATGCTAAACTCATGGGAATAAGGTTATGTACCCATTGATGTCTGGGGAGTTATGCTGATCTGTATCTGCTGAAGATCTTTTCTTCCATACTGGAAGAATAGTAGAACAGAATATTTTCTGTTGTCTTTTCCATAAACCAAAGCTGTCTTTTCATTCATTTTCAACACTGCATTTTTTGTTGGGCTGTGTGAAATGTACTCACTGATTTCCAGTTGATAAGCAAGGAACAGTGGATACTTATTTCTTGATAAAAGTGATTTGCAAGTTTTAACCCTGCATCTGACTGTTCTTTGATCATTGGGAGAAATGTCATTTGACAGCCTGGGTTAAGTCCCTCAAGACGTTATTGTCACTGGATTTGTGCGAACAGTGGGGCATATTAGGGGCATGAATCCTTCTGCTGAGATTTCACTGGTTCCTCTTGTTGCCTGCAGGTCCTGTGGCTGCATAACACCGTGAGGTCCTTTGTTCAATCTGTCGCTCCTGGGTTTCAGCACACAATGGGCAAAAAGGCACCAATAGAAGAACTATTGAAGAACAATATTGTCAAACTCAATCTGGTCTACACTGACATGTCCAGTGAAGATATCCGGTAGGTTTCAGCCCCAAGTACAATCTTTGGACTGCTTCTGGACTATGTCTGCCTCATATGTGGGGCAATGTCTCCCTCCAGTGACCAGTTCCAGAGTCTGTAATATTTTGGGAATAGGTCCTTTAGATCAAGTAGCCATCCCTGATGTATTTTAAGGGTGACAGACTGCAGTTCCCTCCTACTGTTGACTAAGAGGTGGCACATGTAGCTAAACCCTGCTGTCCTCAATTCCATATTGATCAGGATCTGAGAATCTTCTGATAGAATAACACAGCTATATCCTGATTTCTTGTCTTTCTATTCATGCCATCCTCAGTCCCACCAACACTGAATCATGGAGAATGAACAACTATTTAATCTCCCATGGCTCTTCCACAGACATCAGTATGAGTGCATAATAGCGTGGTGAGAGACCACCACCCTCTTGTAGCTGGTGTTTTGGAGGCATCATTTCTTGTCTGTTGCTACCAGCATTCTGTTGCATGTGATACACTGAAAATGTCATTTCTATGATGGAAGGCTCTGCATTTATTGCAGGAGTTTCCAAAATGCTACTCTCACACGGGAAAATATTCCAACAAACCACCAGAAACCCCCCAGCTTTACCTTTCCAGCTCTCCTTTTGTAAATAGGATTTTTTGCTCTTTCCAATGCACAAAACCATTGAAATCTAGTTGAAATTAAGAAGCAAGGAAAAAACTTTAATCCTTTGGATGAGAGTAATGTTCATGTTTTCTCAATTATAATTGTCACAGGACACAAAATCATAGAATCATAGAATCACAAAATGGTTTGCGTTGGAAGGGACTTTGAACACCATCTAATTCCAAACCCCCTGCCACGGACAGGGAAGCTTCCACTAGATCAAGTTACTCAAAGCCCCATAGCCTGGCATTGAACACATCCA
The DNA here is from genome assembly GCA_013398175.1 of Climacteris rufus. Lineage (NCBI taxonomy): Eukaryota > Metazoa > Chordata > Aves > Passeriformes > Climacteridae > Climacteris > Climacteris rufus. The sequence goes on from VZRZ01006032.1 coordinate 240,719, forward strand.
GGGATAGGGAGTCCACAACATCTCTCGGCAACTTGTGCCAGTGTCTTACCACCCTCACAGTCAAGATTTTTTCCTGATCTAAACCTTCCCTCCTTCAGTTTAAGGCCACTCCCCCTTGTTCTGTCACTCAATGCCCTTGTAAAAAGTCCCTCTCCAGCTCTCTTGTAGCCCCTTTTTGTATTGGAAGGTGGTCTAAGCCTTCAGAGCCTTCTCGTCTCCAGGCTGAAAGGCTATAAAAAAATCACAGGCAGATCTATTTGTGTAAACTCTGGATAAGTCCTAGGTAGATTTATACATGCTGATATTCATGATACATTACTTTACTATTATACAAAGAATGAACTTACTTCATATTAAGTTTCAAAAGCTTATAAGAACTTGAGAAATGATGAGTTGATGGAGCAAACATAACAATTGTGGTTGGCCAGCTTTGAGATTAGCTCAGTTGTTCCGACCGTGGTGCTCTAACCAACACCAAGGTTGTGGGTTCAATCCTTGCATGGGCTACTCAGCGAAGAGTTGGACTCCATGGCCCTTCTCCATGGGTCTGGACTCCATGGGTCCCTTCCAACTCAGGTGATTCTGTGATTCTGTGAGGTGGTTTTGAATGCACTGTGGGGAGATTATAGAATAACAGAATGGTTTAAAGACCTCTAAGGTCATTAAAGCCAACCATTATCCCAGCACTGCCGAGGCCAGCACGGACCCATGTCCCCAGGTGCCACATTCACACGTTTTAAATACCTCCAGAGATGATGATTTCACCACTTCCCTCGGCAGCCCATTCCAATGCTTGATAACCCCTTCCATTATGAAATTTTTCCTAATATCCAATCTAAACCTTCCCTGGTGAAACTTGAGGCCATTTTCTCTTGTTCTATTGCTTGTTACTTGAAAGAAGAGACCTACTCCCACCTGGCTACAGCCTCCATTACAAACACATGGTTACATTGATTCATATGGCAGAAGGATTTAGAAAGGTTTAGACCTTTTGGGCATTTTATCTGCATTTGTTTCCAGCAGTTCAGCTATTCTGTATTGACAAATTGTTAATTAATTATTGGCTGGTTGGCTTTCCTTTATGCTCCTAATCTAGGTCCTAAAGTAAGCACTTCCTACAGAAGATTACCACCATTTCCCATGATCTTCCCGAATGTCCTTGAGTAAGCCCGAAGGAAGTATTAATCTCCTTGCTCAATGAAGGTTGTTGCTTTTTGGTTTTTTTTAAGGAAATATGCTGAGGCAAACATCACCACCAACTTCTATGTGGTCAACGAGCCATGGCTCTTCTCCCTGGCATGGTGCGCCGGGGCACACTCTGTGACCACCAATGCCGTCCACTTGCTGAAGGATCTCAGCCAGCCACTCTTCCTCATGGTAAGTGAAAGTCTTCTCTGTCTCAAGAGTGTGAAGTAGGGTTAGGATGTTCATGATTACCTTTGGAGACCATGGGCCAGTTCACACACAGATAAAGCATCCTTTAAGGATCCTTTGCATAAGAAGGACCTGAGTTGAAACCTGGCTTACTTGGAACCTCTAAGCCACTACAGCTATTACCTGTCTACCCTTCTCTTATCTCCTGGCTTGGGAAGAAGCACCCTAGTTGTTAGGATTTGCACCTTAGGCCTTAAGATGAGGGAAAAAAAGTCATATTGAGATTTGTGCAGGGAGAAAGGAAGGGCCTTTGAGGGCACAAACTGATACATGAGGTTTTCCGTTTCTAAGCTTTTGAAGCACCTTCCTCATGTCAGAAGTTTCTTATTTCCCAGGGCTTCCCACTGCCCTTGTCAAACTTGATTTTGTTCGACAAGTTCAAGGGAAACAACCATAGCAATAACCCTTCCTTGCTGGGTGGAGTTTTCACGTAATGTCTCTATTTATTATTCTGCCTTGGACAGCCTGTAGGACCAAGAAGCACTTGGGGCATAGGTCCCACCATAGACTACTCAGCTTAAGAACTTTAATCAGTTGGCTTCACATTCTTGAATTAGATTTTACAATGCTCCCCTCCAGAGAACTGCAGTGTTTCAGTCCATTCTAAGTTTGGGTGGAGGTCCAGTCTAAGGGTAAAACTTCAGATGCTCCTAAAGTGGGAGTCACCCCAGACCCTCTGGTGTTCAGTAAAGGGCAGTTTTTCCAGGAAAAAGGAGATCCCACTAGTTGATGTTATTGTTGGGGCAAAGCAGAGAGAAGTGCAAGGCCTGCCTGTATAAACAAGAGGTCTGTTACTTTCACAGTAACATGGTAAAATCTGCTTGGCTTTATCATAGACCTGCTTTTATGAAGGAAAATGATTTGGCACCAACACTCAGTGGTGAGTGGACACTTCGAAATGCCACCAAATGCTTTAAAAACACAAGGGATGTTACTGCAGATGCAAAATAGGCAGCTGAATAACCATATTCAATCAGGAAGAAAGAGCTTGAGTAACCTTTTTTTGCAAATCTTGTGGTCCTTGGTAGTGGACACAACCTCTATTGTTCTCTTCCAGACTCCGCAGCAGTACAACATCATGTGGATCATGACAGATCTGACCTCTGCGCTCCTCATCTCACTCATCTTTGCTCTGCACTGGTAACTACCAAGTTGCTAATGGCCATCCTAGCCTGATCTTTTGCTCCAAGTGGAGGGAAGGAGGGATGCTTTCAGCTGACCTCAAGGGTTAAAACTACACTTGAGAACATTAGCTTTCCCTTCTGGAAATGGAAGAAAGTCCTAAAAGTCCCCCAAACCTCTCTGTTTCTCCTGCTTGCTCTGATTTTCCCTTTTCATTTTGGTAGCTCAGGCATTGTCTGCCCTCAGGGTTCAGTGGAGAACTGGTGGATTTATAGCAGCAACATAAACCAATTATCAAGGCTGATGGGCTGAGAAGGGAACTGACTTTTCTATTGTTTCTATTTAGACAATGTTCCATTGGACTGATTTGTGAGGAAAGCTCTCAGTATTAATATTTGAGCATCCCAAGTCTCTCTGTTTTCACGTGCCAGAGCCCCATAGGAAATCCATCCTCCCAGACAAAAATGTCTGAGGAGGTCACAGACACCACATTTTGTTTCCTCCCACTGTAAATTATTGAAAAATCTGGGGTTCATGGAACAGCATCACACCAGCTGGTTGTGTTTGGCTGCTGGATGTCCTGCTCTGCCACAGCATATGAGGAACGTGCCTATGCAGAGCAGCTCCTAGTGCCCAAGGAAAGCAGGATGTGCTGGGCTCAGATCTGCAGCTGGCTGCCTCTGGGTGGGTGGGAGGATCAGAGCAGCCATCCTAGGGGAGTTTTTTTGCAGGCTGCTGTCAGTACAACTGCTGCAGGTGACAGCAAGCAGAAATTTTGGGAAGCCTCTGGGTGAGCAGTCTGGACTGCTGTTAACTGTGACAGCTCTTCCTTGCTTTGGCATAGGAAAAAGTTGTAGTGCTAATATTGCTCTGGGATGGTGGAAAAATTAATTAGTAGCAGTTTGACAGTGATGGACTACCAACTGTACAGGCATTTTTGCTGGGCACCCAGGCTTTTCCCTTCCCAAGGCAAAGTGGCTCCCTCCCTTCCTTCCCCTCTTACCCTGCTCTGCTCTTCTCAGGTCCTGCTTTCACCTTGTTCTCAAGGCTGCAGGTTTCAAGGTGGTGCACAATCATCCCTGTAAAACATCACCACCATCATCGGACCTTCCCATGCCCAACTCCTCCTGGCTCATGTTCATGTTGTGTGTGCATTTCCCAGGGCCTTGTGGATGCTTCTGGTCCAACCAAACAAAAAACATTTCTGGGCTGGCCTTGCAGCAAGGGCATCCCCAGCCCTTCTGGGACTGAAGGGCCATCAGCAGTGCCTCAGTGCCCTGCGTGGTCTTCTTTGTCAGGTTTATGAATGCATCAAAATCACAATTTTTAGATTTCCCTGACTGCTTAAGAACCAGCGACTGTAAACATTTCTGGGACTTTTGAGCTCTTAAATCTTGCTTAGAAAACAGGGATTAGTCATAATGTTGCCTTCAAAATGCTGTTGCACACTGAAGTGTGGATGCTTAGACATCAGTCATGCACTTGAGTCCTTAAGGATCTGAGAAAATCTCAAAATACCTGCCCTCAGAAAGTAGGAAAAAGGAGTCCAAGGCATCAGGGAACTCTGAAGAAAACCTCAGCAAGCAGTGGCCTGACCCAGGTGCTTTGCCCCATGCAGGTTGCGAGAGAAGAATTTCTCCTGCTGTGCCCAGGACAGTAATCCAATGCTAGAGAGTGGCATCTACAACAAGTTCAGGACAGGTGAGCAGGGCAAAGAGAGCAGCTGTGTCCTGCTCAGGGTGGTCTCTGTGGGGGCACCAGGTGGTGAGATGGATGAGTTGGTGATGGGTGTCCATACTATGAGGAAGGATGCAGTCTGAGTGATCTCAGCCTCAACCCCCTGACTAGCTCAATCCAACTGGCCCTGCTTCTAGCAGAGGTTGGGGCAGACCCCTCCAATGCTCATTACTCTGCAATACTGTGAAAAGATTCCCTGGAGACACTGAGCATTCTTGGTTCTGCCAGACAGGGTGGGATTGGCTGAGGATCCCCTCATGCACTATGGAGCCTAGCATAGCACCCATGGAGCTATCATCCGGAAAAAATTACTCAGCCTGGGCTGCATGCATTTTCAAACAGGTTCAGTTTGCTCTCAATGGCTGTCAAAACAGATGCAGATGTTTGGTGGCTCACTGTGTGTCTCCTTTTCCAGAGCTCAGTGACATGCCTGCTGTTCTAGCCTGATGTGGCCAGAAAGGCAATGTGGACCTGCCATCTCAATGAGGCTGGGGAGACCAGCTGGGAGGAGCTCAGATCTACGGTGAGGAGGAGTCATTTGCCTTCATTGCCCTGCTGGAGATGAGCACCAACCTTCCTCTCCTACAGCTTTCCTCACATTCCCTGGCCTGGCAGGGATCCCGTGGGTGTAGGAGAGCACAGATGGAGTTGCAGCCATGAAGAAACTGTGCACTATGGTGAGATGCAGCAACAACATGGGAGCCACCATTTACCCCTAAGACCACTGGCATCCCACAGGGCAATTGTTCCTCTGTGTGTAAGCCCTCTGTTTCCACACATGTGCAAATATCTGAGCATCCTCCAGTCCTTCTCATTCTCAGGTGCCCAGATTTCTCCTATCAGACCAGCCTCTTCTCCACACACTACCTCCCTTCCTCTCCAAGAGCACACTATCCCCACCACGATGGTCAGGTGCTGCTGGCTGGATCATTACAATTGGCACCTTTCTGTAACAAAGGCAGGGGTAACTTTGGGTTTCCTTTTCCCCTCTCTTGCCCTGCCATATACCCTAACAGGACAGTCTCTTCCCCTTGGCTGTGGGTGAGGGCATGTCATTCCCATGGGGGCTGAAGGACTTTCTGGTGTCTTGGTCATGTAGCTATTGGGACTACGTCCAGTAACACACTGCTTTTCTTCAGAAGAACTGAGCTGTGTGTGAATTGGTGCCACCAAGTGTTCTGTTTGCTTTTCCCTCAGGAAGGTCTGTACACCTTGGAATTTATTCCAGTTTTCATTTCTCCCAGTGGCTGCTAGCACCCAGTGGGGAGGGGGCCTATGCTCCGTCAGGGAGATGTAAACATCTCTCAGGTTTAAGCCATATCTTTCTACTTGAACAGATAGTAAGAACATGTTTTTTGTAAATTAGAAGTGCTGTTTAAAATAAATTTTATCTCTCCTACCCTGTTTTGTTCTTATTTCAGCAAACTGGGAGAGGGAAAGAAAATAGTAATCTTTACCTGATTAAGGCTATAGACATTTTCTCATACATGAACCCTTTGTTAAATAAAGTTATTACAGGTGAATTTGACAGGGAAGCATTAGATTTCAAAGTTGTCTGTACTGAGAAGCACTCAAACCTTTCCAAGTTGCAATTTTGGAGTGTTTTGGAGGCTAGAAATGCAAAAAGGAAGCATCCTCCTTTGGAAAAAGCACTGAAGGGCTGGCGAATTGTAGAGCAGCTCCAGATCTGTGAAGTGTGGGGAGTGGATGGTGTTAAAGCCCTCTCTCCATGCCTTGCATACATAGCTGGTTCATCATTTCTTGTGGGTATCACTCACATGGAGGTATGTGAGCAGCAAAAACAGGAGGTGAGGAAGGTATGGGTTGAGCACTGTTGGCATCATGGGCTCCTCAGCCCGTCCCTTGGTGTTCAAGTCAGGGCTGTGGTCCCCCAACCACGGCCTTTAATATGTAAGGAAAAAGCCACCTCAATGTCCTTTGATCCATGTATCTGGCTGCTGCTTGGAGAATATGCACTGGTAACTCCCTGTACTCATCCTCCTCATCCTCAGCAGTCTTGCCCAGGCAGAGCCTGGCCAATTAGACCTGTGGTCTTCTTTAATGCCTTACTGTGTCACATCTCAGCTACTATTTTTGTTGCTTCACATCTGGCAACCTTGTTAAGCACATGGCTGGTAGTCTGACTGCCACTCACACAAACCTTTCACCCAACACTTCCCACATTCAGTGATTCAGCTCACAACTGACTGGAAGATTCAGCTCTTGTCATAGAGGACAACCAGTGGAGACTCCCTGGGCTTCAATGCCTTTTTACCCTAGAGAAAAGATTTCAATTAAGTTCCAGTCCAGGCACATTGATGGTTTGCTCCCCATTCCTTAATACTCCCATCAGGAGAAGCCTTGTCCACAACAAGAACCTTGAGCCCTGAGCACACCCTTCCCCATGGAGATGTCACCACAACTGCACAGCGCAGAACAGCCTCCCACAAGCCACTTGATGCTTTTTAATTGGAGTATTTCACTTGGACATATGTTTTTTCATGTTACATCGCTTGGTGTGAATACAAAGAGGCCAGTAGGTGCTAATACATACGACACACAGGCACATGCACACAGATTACCAGCCTTCCCCAAAATGATGGGGTGCCTGGGAGGCCAACAGAGCTGTAAGTGGAGGGATGAGGGTGGTGGCAGGGGAAAGATGACCCAAGACAGCTCTGGCAAACACTGCTGTGCTGCATTGTCTGATGAGTGTGCTGTGGAAAGCAGAGATGGCTGGAGACTCAGAAAAAGCAGTGAGGGTGGTGGTGATGATAGGCAAGTGTCTAAGGATAGGTGAGATCCCTAGGACAGCTGGATCATGGCAGCTGGGGAAGGGAGAGAAACGTCAGAGGTGGATGGTGAGAAGGCAGCAGGGCTCCCAGTGTGGCCTTGGCTGGTGTAACCATGCTCCCATCATGGGAAGTGCTTTGGGTAGGGAAAACTGGAGGAAGGGGATCTCCTAGCAGCCCTGTCTGGCTGGTGGATGTCTCCATGCAGCATCTTATTTGCTTCAATGGAACAACCAAAGTCCTAAGCCACTGCTGCAGCCCACTTGGATGTCACGGTCCTTGAGGTCTGGTAGGCAGTGCTGACAATTCTGCTTGGCACAGCCTGGTGCTGGAGACTTGAGCCCAGCTGATCTTAGAATAGCACGTGAAACCCCACAGTATGGACTTCTACAAAAGCAGTCAAACCCAGCCCAATGCATGGGACCGAGAGGTCTGAACATATACCGAGATCCATTCAGTAATAGTGACGCCAACACCAGATCTTGGTGGACAATTGTCACCTCTCCTGATACCCCACACCCAGCCATGTGCTCTTCTGAAGCCTGGATTTTGAAAAGGCACCCCCAAGCTTCTTCTGCATTCTCCCAGACACAACATGGTTTCAGCCTCCTCTCTGCCAGCAGGTCCCATCTCTGCTCCAAAGTAGGCTGGTCCTCACTGCGTGGCGTTGAGTGGAAGATGAGGCTAAGAGCCAGCAGATTAGTACAGCCAATCAAAGATGGAGAAAAGCCCACTGAAATCAAGGATTTGCCCTTGCTGTGAGCGGTTCAGGTCCAGCTGGGACTCATGAAGAGCTGCTTTATACAGAAATGCACACACAAAAGCACAATAAAATCATCAGCTGGTACAAACCTGATGGCCAAGTTCATGTTTGAATTACAGCTCAACATAGGCTTGGCCTCAGTCTCCCAAGCATGGGGTGTTCAAAATCCCTATATCCATATTGAAGCTTGCAGTAAAAGTCCTCACAAGGTTAATTTTAATGGACACAGGGAGCAAAAGGAGAGAATTCATTTTCCAAGCTTCACTTCTAGCTGAGCCCTTAAGTTGAGAAAGATGTGTCTTCGTCTCTGGCAGCCATGGCTCTTCAGCAATGCGTGGGCAAGGGATTGTTCTGCAGGTTGCCCTCAGCCCCAAGTCAGCATCCAGATACCAGCACAAAATGCAGGGTTTTTTTTCCTTTTTAATATTTTAAAAAATAAATAGAAGAAGAAACAAAACTTTAAAATTTGTTTTTTAAATATTTCCAGCATTGCATGGATAGCACTTTAGTATTCTAGCCTGTTCAATCAGTAGTTTGTTTATTCTGATTCCTAGTTAAAATGTGCTCCTCCCAGCCTGCTTTTTCTTTCTGTCCTTCTTAAGAACACAGTGTATTCTTTTGTAATGACAAAAAACAAGCCCTGCAGTGTTCATTGGACATCTTTCCAGCATGGGTCAGGGCTCTGTTATTCCTCTTCAAACCTGAAATTTCCAGAACCTCACAAAAAACCTGCTAGCATCCTAATAGCTCTCATATTGAAGGAAAAAACAACAAATGAAAACAAAGCAAGCCACACACACACACACACACACAAATCCTCTTCCAAGAGCCTTCATGATGCCAACCATTGGATCCAGGCAAACCTCCTGCTGGAGTGTCTTTGCCTTAGTCACTCTGAGAACAGTGGTTTCCCCTGGAAATCTTTGAGGTGTAAGATGGAGTCAGGATGCAGGGTGATGAAGGTGAATAGGAGGTCAGAGATAGTCATCTTCACTGGAAGGGGAGGTGGGATTGGAGCCCTCAAGATCAGAGTCCATTGAACTCCCTGATGGTGTTCGGCTCATCTTCCACATCTGGGAGGCAAAGGTTCTTGCCCAGCTGCACGGGTACCCCACAGCCCTCAGCTGCTGAATTAGCCCCATGACTGCGTGCCAGTGGCTTCTTGCAGTTCACTTGCTACCCTTTGCACTCCTCTGTTTGCTCATGGCTGTTAGCATCTGGCTGATGTACGAGGTCAGAAGATCATCCATCTTGTACCCCTGAGGAGGAGAGAGAAGATGTTACCTGCCTTTAGAGCACAGTTTGCAGTCTCTGGCTTGTGCCTCCTAAATACACTGGCTACCAGTTGTTGACTTTCAAGTTTTCAGGTACATTTTGGCCTGTTCCACCATTCTCCTTGGATGAAATGTCACCACCACAAGGAACACGGTCCAAACATAATCTGCAGCATTGAGATGGAGGAACTCCCTGTCCCAGGATGCTGCTGAGGCTAAGGACATAGGGAGCTTTGGACAGGACATGAACTCTTAAATGGCCAACAAAATCCTGAATGCCTCAGATTAGTAACAATTCAACCAGTGGGAATTTTTATCCTTTGTGCTTTGGATTTAAGACTCTAGGAGGAAGTTTGTTGCTGTGACTGTTACTAGGGACAAGTTGGGCAAATAATATTGGCAGAAGGGCTCAAGAGTACCCCTTGAGCCCACACTGACTTTAGTGTGTTTTTCAGTCCAGTGAGAGATGTTGGACCAAGTGAAAGCCCTGATTCGTTGAGCTGAGACGTGGGAAATCCAGAAGAAAAAAGCACATCAGGATGTCTTCTGAGGACCACTTTCAGCCCAGAGAACCCCTGAGACACAATTTGCTACCAGAGTCAGGATTTGTCCTAATCTTTAACACTTCTTACCAGAGAGGTCTCACAGAGCAGCTTGCTTCCTCTCACCAAGTTGCCAATGGTTATGTGGAAATAGGTGTTGCCACTGCTCCAGTTGGAGATCTTGGTGAAGGGGTGAGTGATGAGGATATCCTGGTGGGAACACAAGACACTCAGCATGCGAGAGCCTCAACTTCCATGAAGGGCTGTGGCTACTTCTCATGTCCCTATTCACTTTCCATCACAGCAGACCAAGGATGTCTATTGTGATGAGACTCTTAGGAATGGCAGTGACATGCAGGACTCTGGATCCTCCAGAGCTTGTGAAGGACTGCCATACTAGAATGACCATGCAGGTGGTGGAAGTAACAAGCAGGATCTCACTTACTTCAGTTCCTGTCCTAATGCCCATGAAAAGATTAAGGAAGGAGTGTGTGTATCCTCCAGTTACAGGGCCCTAACATTTGATGCTCCCAATCCATCTTTTGTCAAAAAAGGTGGGGCTGGCTCTGTGCAACAGTGAATTTCTGCCTCCAGAAAGTTTTCTGTCTATCCAGCCTTTCTAACTAGGCTTAATGAGAACCCACTAAATTCTGAACAACATGTTCTTTGGGATGACTTCTGTGAGGGCTTGGGGACTGGGCTCACGAGCACCTGGTGAAGACCTCAGCTTTGCTTACCTTGGTTTTGGGATCAATGAGGCTGACTCCATGCTTATTGATGGCAATTAAAAGGATTTCTGGATAATTTGGCTCTGTAGTTTGCTGTTGAAAATAAGATGAACTGGTTAGGAGATGTAGAAGCAAAATCAGACCCCTTCCTATTTCCTTTCTCCCTGACTTCTCCTGAGAGCCACCTGGTGGTCCATTAACTGCTATTTAACTTCTTCTTTGAAGATAAACATAGAGTGCATTAAGGTATCAGTAACAGCCAGGACTGTCTAGTTAAGCACAGATTTCCTAAATGCATGATAACCAGCTGAGTTGCTGACAGCATTAAGTTCTGTATTTCCTTTGAAGGCCTCTGATGGCATGGAAGAATTGGGACAGGCTGGGAAATTCTAGACATTTCCTCTCCTTTCCTACTCTGGTTGGGGCTCTGCTCCTCCTCAGGCAGTCTGATGTGGACCTCCAGGCAAGACTACACTGCCCTGTCGCCTTGTGACCCTTCCATTCAATTTTATTCAGTTTGGTCATTCAGAAGTTGCAACAAGGTGTCCAGAGTACTTGGACAGACTTCATGATGACTGGCTTCTACAGTCCTTGATGGAACTCTAGTGCCATAGTGGATGGTCTGTTTTGGTTTGTGGTGGGTGCAGACACATCCCTTGGAAAACCACGGGTTCCCCTTTTCTTTGGCAAAACAGAGAACAGCTCTCATGTTCAGCAGAACAGCTGTGACTGAGATATGCTGAAGTTCTACAATGTTTCTGTCTGTGGAAAGAGGTAGGGCAGCAATGAAAGAGTGTGTTTGCCCTTTACCCATGAAGAGTATCACACTCTTTCCCTGTTTCATCAAGATTGTCCCAGTCTGGTTCAGATCTGGAACCTCTCTGTGGTACAGGGCTCCTGTTCTTGGCTAAAAGCTGCCAGAGAACCCCCCGAGAAGGTACCTTCACTTCAAAGAATGCTGATCCAAATGTAGGCCACTTGAAAATAATCTTTAGAAAGGCAAGCTTGGCTTCTTCTCTTGTTTTGCCCGCATGTTTGTTGTAGTATGCCACGATGGACTGCAACAGACAACACAACAGAGATGGAGGGTTTGCATTACCTGGCACCAGTGATGCTTTCAGGGAAGGAGCATCAGTTCCACAATGATAGATTCATAGAATAGTTTGGGGTGGAAGACACCTTTCAAGGGTCATCTAGTCCAACTTTAGTGCAATGGGCAGAGCCACCTTACAGCAGAGCAGGTTGCTCTGAGTCCTGTCCAACCTGACCTTGATGTTTGGTTCTAGCCTCTGTTCTAATGAACACTTCAACAAAGTGCTGGCTGGTCACTGGAGGAGGGCCTGGAACCAAGGCAGGTCCTTCTTAGATGAGCAGAGCTCGTGACTCCATTAAAGGGATTACAAGTTTTGATCCTCCAATTTATGCAGCAGAGGAGACTGAGACCTTCAACCCAGAGATGCTGAGAGCAGATAGGAAACAGAAAGGACTTATAAGATATTTCTTGACAGTGAGACACCTCTGATATTTTAAGGCTAGATCTGCCTGCACTGGCACCACAGCTCTCCCTGTATAAAGCAGGGAGAATTTCCCCCCTACTCAGTAGTCTGCATTAAGCGACACACCACCTTTACACGAGACCATCTCTCAGCATGTGTCCATCTGGCTTTGCATCCACCACTACAGCCACAGTCTCAGGACAAAGCAAACCCAGGGCAAGGCATGTGTATGTGAACATGGATGTACAATTTATCCTCTTGGTGGTGCCAGGGAGGCTGAAACTCTGACGAGGCTCAAGAGGGACCACAGGTAACTCATTCTGGCAGTCCAGCTTCAACGCTGAATGTCAGAAAAGTTACCCGAGAGACTGGGCTTCCCCCAGCCAGGCCTGGCATATGAATCAAGCTACTGGTTTACCCTTTTCCAGTCGTCTGGAGAGAGCTGCCGGATGAGGTCCTGAGGCACCAGCTCCTTCAAGAGCTTGGGGATGCTGGGGAAATAGGACTTATCATCCTCAAACTTCACGCGGTAGATGAGAGCTGCCAGCTGCAGGACCTCTTCCCGTGAGCACTTGTGGTAGCCACGCAGGTACTTTGGTAACTCCTGCACAGAGGAAAGAACAATGAGAGATAGAGAGGATCTCCATGGACCTTCAGCCTCAGATGTTAAATGGAGTTTGTGGCTAAGAGGCTGTGCCCTGGGAACATCTGCAAATGGACAAAGTTTTTGCAACCTACTCCTAATCCCTCCAAAGTCTCCACTGCTATTGCAGAATCCTGGAGTACCTGATAATAGTGGAAGATTGAGTCCGCCATTGAGTCTTTTCCAGGTGTTGTGTTGGTCCACAGTTTTTTCATGAAGAACACTTGGTAGGTGAGGGAAGGCACTATACCTACACAAGCAAAGCAGAGTGTGAGTATCAGCTGGCAGTTGGTGTCTGCAAGCCAGCGGTGCCCAAGTGCCATCATAACCTGCAGGGGCATGGGCATTCACAAGGCCAACTGGGCTCTGACTTAGCAGAGCAAACCACATCACTGCCATGTAAAGCTTTAATAAAATGGAAAAACTGTCTGTGTTCACTTGTGCAACTGTACTTCAGTGATGCTGCTCATGCCTAACACGGAACAGAAGAGCTGTAGCCTGGAGGCACCTGTGTCTTGCAGCCACTCACAAATTCAGCAGAGCTGCAGCCATTTCCTCTGTGGATGTGGTTGGTGAGGTGAGATGAATCCCACCACTGAAACTTTCCTGCAGGCAGTTCCTGAAGAGCTGCCTGCCAACAGGTGCTCCTCACGGGAGGCAGAACTAGCCCTGGAGCAGAGGTCTTGCTGCTCCTGGATGCACCACTTCCCAGGTGATGTCCTCAGGAATGGCACAGAGAGCACAACAACATCAGTGTGGCCCAACCGATCACAGAATCACTGAGGGTGGAAAAGACCTCTCAGACTGAGTCTAGCCATTAACCTAAGACTGCCAGGTCCACCACTAATCCATGTCTAAGCACCACATCTGCATTTTTTTGAACACTTCTAAGGACAGTGATTCTGTCATTGCCCTGGACAGCTTATTCCAATGCTTGTGGCAGACTGTAGTCAATCTTGTTTGAAAGGGTTGGAGATCTATAGGAGGGCTGTGTGTGACCCACAATGGAAAAAAGTCACCATTACCATCTTTTGCTGGTCTTGCTTTCTTTATCCAGTCTGTCAGGTGTCTCACAAAATCAAAGAAGAAATCTCCCTCAGGCACACTGATGACCTGGGGGACAGAGCATGTGGTCACAAAGGCTGAGCAAGTGAATCATAGAATAGATTCACAGAATATCCTGAGTTGGAAGGGACCCAGAAGGATCATTAAAGTTCATGATCTAGCCCTGCACAGGACATCTTCAAAAATCACACTATGTGCCTGAGAGCATAGTCCAAACACTTCTTGAACTCCATCAGGCTTGGTGCTGTGATCACCTCCCTGGAGCGTCTGTTTCAGTGCCCAATCACTCTTTGGGTGAAGAACCTTTTCCTAATATCCAGCCCTGACACAACCTCAGGCCATTCCCTCAGGTCCTGTCACTGGTCACTAGACAGAAGAGATCAGTGTCTGCCCCTCACAAGAAGATGAAGACTGCAACGATGTCTCCCCTCAGTCTCCTCTTCTTCAGGCTGAACAGGCCAAGTGACCTCAGCTGCTTCTCATAAGTCTTCCCCTCAAGACCCTTCATAATTTTTGTAGCCCTCCTTTCGATGCTCTCTAACACCTTTATTTCCTTCTTATATTGTGGTGCCCAAAACAAGTGGCAAGATGCCACAGGCAGGATTGGCCATTCCTGTAGCTGTTGCTCACTACTTTGTGATGCTTAGGCTGATGTGTTATAAACTGCTGATGTGACAAAGCCACTGCCAGCACCTTGCTTCAGTCTATGTTCTAATTTCACCCATTACTCCTTACTGCAGCTTGTTTCACCAGAACAATTCCTTTCCCTTCCTCGTTATTATCTCCATAGATTTCTCACAGTTGTCAGAGGTAGCTCCAAGCTGCACATTCTTATTTAGTCCTTTCTTATAAACTCACCTCAGTAACATGCTAGGAGAGCTTTGCCTGTCTGTTTTAAGTTCTTTGGGGTGATTGCTGAAAGTCAGAGCTGTGGGACTGCAACCCTCACCTGTATCAGGTTGGATTTGACTTGGAAATGCCACACAGCTTGTACAGAAATGCTTCTCAGCAGATGGCTCTGGCTCCATCAATGTGTACCCACTGGCAGGCAGGTTGCTGTGAGCTCCTCAGGGCTACCTCAGCCTCTGAGTGGGTCACTCACCTTGTCGGAGATTTTGACGAAGAGGCTGAAGCCCTCAGATGACTTCAGGAGCAGCCTGTTGGAGATGTTCTGGCAGAAGTCCTTGGCCTTTGTGCTGGATTCCACCTCAAATGCCTACAAAGAGAGAAAGATCCTCACCACTGCTATCTCGAGGTTAATTTTCACCATTTCCTCTCTTTGAGGAGCTACAGGTGCACATGCACACAGAGGTTTAGATGCCCAGCACCAATGAAATCAGTGACATTGTGGATTGTGGCTCTGGGCATTGAAGGGACTGTAGAGCCTCTGTAGAGGCTCTGTTATGTTATTGCTGTAGCATTGTGTTTTGTGATGCTTTATCTATATCCTGTGATGGCTTATCCAGGGCTCTCCAGGCAATGCAAGAGATTTTTCTGATCTAACAGTGAAGTCTCACAACTATTTGTTTGGGGAAAGAGGGATGGGAAAGATAGAGTGAGAGACCTTCAGGCTGATTTGTCCCAACTGTCTCTCCACTGACGATGAGGAGGTCAGATGGCTGGCTTAGACCAGGTCTAGGCCAGATGCCTGATTTCTAAATAGCTGAATAGAGGGAAAATTAGAAAACTGACAGCCATCCTGACAGAAAAGAATTTTCTTCTCTGCCATTTACCTCATCGGTGTCATCAGGGAAGTAAACCTTGTGGAAAATTTGGGTTGTTTTGTGTTGAATAGCTTCCACTTCTACCAGATGGGGTGGGTATTTCCTGGATCCATTCCTGCAAAACAGGAAGTGGCAAGTTTCACAGAAACAACAAAGCAAGAAACCTTTGTTTAAATTTTCCATTTTAATACATATTCTTTTGAGCAACTTCAGCTACTTTCTTAATATTAGAATTTTTTTTCTCCTAAAAAGAAGGAAGAAAAATTTTAATGGGGAATATGTATTTGCTTAGACTGTAAGTGACTTAGTGGACCTGGACAAAGTTGATTCATCTATATTTTTCTGCACCACTTATCAGCAACATCTTCCACCCAATGTCCCTTTCAATCAGTTTGGTGGAATACAGGATGAGGCTGTGAGCTTTCACTGTCCCCTCCAGTCACCAAAGGGTCTCCTACTTGTATTTTCTCACACATATTTGGATGTTGTGGCACAGTCAGGACTACAAGGTCTTTTGGTGCCATACCTCAGAGCTTTCTGGAGTCTCTGGATGCAGTCTGCTGCCAAGGGATGATGTTTCCGGGACTGCAGGAACCTCTGGACATGGGGCAGGAGGATGTTACTCGGAGGGAAAAGGCCTGTACACAACCACAACAGCTCCCAGCCTTTCTCTTCACTGTATCTACACAAGAAGAGACCCAGGAGGCAAAAAATCACTCATAGCACAGACACTCCAGATCTGCTTTGCCTGACACAGGCTAGTGCATTTGGGCTAAGGAGAACAAACAACTCTCACTTGATGTGGTTGTCTGTGAGCTGCTTGAGGGTCTGGCAGTAGATTTCATCCTTCAGGGGTTCAGCTTTCAAGGCACCTTCAAATATTTGGTCTGTCAGCTCATTGACTGAGCGGGTCCTTTTGGATGGGTAGTCACCCATGTACTTCAACACTGGTGGGAGGTAGCAGTCAAGGATCAGCTAACTGGGATATCTGGAGAAGCAGCTCTGTTGGTGGGCTTAAAGACATGCTAAAGACATCCTACAAATGACTACAGATGGGGCTGCAAAGGCATATTCAGGCATCAAACCCTGTCCCTGAGGCCATGTGGAGTGGTCTGCATCCACACTGATTAGGGCTATGGATCTCCACAACAGGTGCATTTTGGAGAGACTCAGCTGAACCAAGACAGAATAGAGCCAGTGAGTGTGGACCAGGAGGACTCAAGAACTCATCTCCTAGTCATTTACTAAGAAGTAAACACACCTCAGATTTCAAGGATGCTTGAGTACAGCTTTATGGCTCAGACCTATCTCCAAGACTGACATGGTCCCACAGCCCTTAAGAGTGACCACAGACTTTTCTGTGGCCTTTGCTTGGGGCCCTAATGAGCCTATTCAGCCCTTTGCCTGTCAGAACTTTTGCCCAAGGGCACTCCCAAGCAGAGGAAGGATATCAATGAAGGCCATACAGGCTTCTTGGGACAGCTCCTCGCTGCCCAGGATCTTCTTCAGCAGTGGCTGTTTGATGGGCTCACGGGTGTAACACCACAGCTTGTCCTTTCCACGGCTCTTGGTGATCATGACCCGGCTGAGGGTGTGCTTTGGAGGTGGCCTGGTGGCAAATGCAAAGAAGAGGTGAAGAGATTACAGGGATAAAAGGGACAGTTTGTGGCCAATGTTTCACCTCGGAAGGTGGCTCATAGCATCTGGCTAATGAACTCTTACATCAAATGGGACTTCACAATTTAGCAAGTATCCAGCTCCAGTTCTGCCCAAAGATAACAACTTGTACTTTCCTACAACTCAGAAGAGTCTACCCAAGTACTGACACCAAAACCACATACCCTATCCCAAAAAGCTTCTAACCACACGAACGATCAGGGCAGCCACACTGAAAGAATATCACCTAGAAGTACAACCTACCAAGGGGAAGACATCCCAGAGGATCTGGTCTGCCTGTGTGAATTGCCAGCCCATCCAAAAAGAAGTGGGAGCTTTGGTTAGCTGCGTTCAGCATTGGTGCATGTTTAAATCTTTGGAGCTGAGATGAAAATGCCTGCACCTAATTCAAGTGCTGCCTATATGGTTTAAGCACATCCTCCCACATAATATCAAATTTCACATTGTTACACCTCTGCTGAGAAGAAATCCTTTATAAAACCTTGTCTGTGGAAAGCTTACAGTTCAAATGCTATGACCTAAACTGGAGGTTGCAGTTGTACAAAGTCACACAATTGGGTATTCAGAATCTTTTCCAGCAGCAAGATTTTCCTCATTCCCAAGCTACCTGGAGACAGATTCCTATAATTTTTGAGGACGGTTTAAAAAAATCACCTAAAATAGTCATAGGAAAATTCCTCCAAGGTGTATGGCTTTGCTCTCTCTTCACTGTCTGAAATTGCCATCTGAGAGGTTCTGATAACATCTTGTCGTTGGTCAGGGGTCATTGTGACCAGTGCCTGTGGGATGAAAAGCTCTCTCTTACTTGGTATATTTGTAATAAAATATATCTGATGTATTCAAAGAGAGGAAGCAGATACAAAATTACCAGAACAGTGAAAATAAGAATAATCCATCAATTCCAGTTAAGTCAGTAAGCACTATGCAACTGTCATTGTGCTATTCTCAGTCACTAATGCAAGGAATAACAAACATTTCCATAGTGTGTATCATTTCCCAGTGAAGATAATGTGCTTTGGATCCTACAGCTCCATACATGAATGTAGCAGTTCCCTCCAGCCACAAAGATACCTTTAAGCAATCAGGCTATCTGGAGGGATTTTGCACGATACATGGATATTCCAAGGCACAAGTTTGTGGTGTTTTAAGTGCCAACATCAGCAGAAAGGCTTGAGATCCCTTTTGCCTTGGACAGCTTGTCACCTCTCTCATCCACTTTGGTTTCTGCCTTACCTTCAGCGAGACTCTGGCCAGATCTAAGCACTTCAGGAAGGCTCTGACCTCCCTAGGCATTGCACCAAGCTGTGTAATTCCCTAAGACAGCTTACCACGATCTCCAGCGGAGGCATGGTGACTGTAGGCAAGACATAGACGGAATCAGTTGGGAAATCCCCTCTCTGCTTGGTCCGTTCGTTGAACCCATTAGCCCACCCCGAGTTCATCACTTGTTCTCCTGTGTCCTGGTCCAGAACTATGAGGTCTCCTTTGAGGAAGCTGAGGAACCCGGATTCTTCTCCCACTGCAAGAAAAACAAACATTGGTTTGAACTGCTTTTTTTTTTCCGATTCCTTGGGAATATTAAATCTATCTATATGTTTACCACTGAGCTGGGCTATTTACTTACCGGGGTTTGGGTTGTCTTGGAGAGTGACCACATATTTGGATCGTTTCCTTAGTCCTTCGAGGAAGGTCACCACCAGGTCCCGGATATCCTCTGCATTGTTGGAGGTGAAAGTGTATTCATCACCTTTAATGGTGGCCAGGGTGAAACTCTGCCCTTGCAGCTTTCCTCCTCTGGGACATATTTTTATAGGAGACATAAACATGAACCATAGTGACATCCAGAGGCAAAGCTTGGAAAAAGACTGATTTACGGTGAGATTGCCTGCCAAGTCTAATCCTCCTTACCTGCTGCTTGACACAGCTGTGATCTCTGGGAAAGAGAGCTCTAACAGAACCTGCTCCTGTTCATCCACAAAGTACACCCCTGTCCAGTTGACAGCTACAATCACATCATTTTTAGGCAGGCTTGGCCCTGGGTTCAAGACAAGACATACAATTAGTTCACAAAGGGGTTTAGGACACAGAACATGTGTGTGTTTCAAAGGAGGATGTAATGATCAAAAAACTCTGTGTTTTTTAAGAGAGAGAAATAGTGGCAGACCCATAGCCATTGCTAATCAGGATGCACCAAAAAAAAAGTGTATCCAAAAAAGACCAGTTAGATCATCCCCTTCTTGTGTGTGGAATCCCCAACTCTCCCTCCTTTTGCTTTTGAGCATCTTGTGCTCTTGGGATGTGCTCTACTGACTTACCTGAGAATTTGAAGGCTTCATAAAACCGAGAAAACAGCAAAGGCCATTTGAAACGTGCAAAATCCACTACTTCTTCCTTGACCTTTTTTGGGTCTGTCCTCTTCTGAGTATAAATTCCCTACAGAAAAACAAACCACAACCAAGATGAAGCAAAAATGCAGTTATATCCAGGAAGAGAGTAACCAAAATCCACCCACATAATCTGAAGATCTTGGAACAAATATTAATGGAGATCTCAGTGTGGCTCTGGGCCAAACAGTACTACAGGGACAAGTGTCAGTTTGGGAAAAGTCCTGGCCTTTGGTTCCCCCTTCAGGGAGTAATTTGACTTTGAGAAGGCTGGGCAAGCATCTGGAGTGACCAGTCTCAGTGAGATTTGTGTCAGCTGACTTCGGGTTTCCCTAAAGTAGGTGTCTACTTTTCAGCTTGACATTCCTTTAGCTGGAAGCGGACACTTAAGTCCCTTAAGTCCCTTATTTACGGCATCTTCAGACACCTGACACTTCTGTACAAAGGTGACGGGCTGACAGAGGATGTGCAAGATCCCGCTGAATTGCATCCCTGGGTCTTCACTGACAGTTAGGGTGAGACTCCTGACACACATGGAGAGGTTTATGTTTTAGGGATCTTAATGTGAAGCTTGCTCCTGCTGTTACATGAATGCCCATTCCCGTGCCAGGAACACCATCCCTCATGAGTGGTCATGAGTAATGAGTTATGGAAAGCGTCGCTGTGTGAGAGTGTCACAAATGCCCTAACTGAAGTCAGGGAGGTTTTGTATAATGCCTGGCACAACAAGGTCCTGACACTGCCTGGAGACATGAACCACCACCGTAATACAACCAGTAACAACACAATCTCAAGTAACAGGAGTGTCACTCCAGAGATGGCATTTTGCATCTCACAGAAAATCTTTGCAGGCTGCCTTTTGTCAGATCTTGCATAAAAACCAGTGGTACAAATGGTACCATGGTTAGTACAAATACTGCCCTTTCTTAATGATTTAGCTTCAGGCCAGGCTGGAAGTTGAGCTATGATGTCTGACAAACGTTTATAAGGCACATGAAGCTACTGAAGAATGATGTGGCCCTTGCCAGGTGATCTATTGTCCCCACCTTTTTATGTGCAGCTATGATGAGTTGAGCCCACTTTTCCACTGTCTTTGAAGCTGTGATCTCTCTATCAGGGATGTAGGAAGGAATTAGATTTAGCAGCCTTTCCAACACCATCTCTGACCCATAGTCCACATAGTACTGCTGGGAAGCCAGTTCTGCCAGATCTTCCTCCTGTGGGAGCCAAACAAGACAAGTTAATGCTGTAACCACGTCATCACAACATCCATCCTTCACCGCTCAAGGAGCCCGTTGTGGAGGCTGGGTGTACTACAGAATTGTGTGGCGATGCTTCCTTTCAGCAAAACTTCACCAGTGCTTTTTCCACATCTAAAGTTCAGGAGATTGATCACTAAGAGCTATGATTAAGCCTTAACATATTCAGTGACCAGCACCACACAACCCTGTAATGTGGCAACATTTGTCTCAGTTTTCCTTGCAGATCAGTCTGTTTCTGATGCCTGCAGTCAACAGTGGATGATTTTGCTATGGCAGACAAAGCTTAATGGTTGAAAACTGCATGTATCCATCCCACATCCATTTCCCACATTTGGGAAGCCCAGCAACTGAAACATCTGTGCATAATGCAGAACTGCAACTCATCTTTTAGTGCAGCTATATGTCAAGCACTTTGGTGTGAAGTAATAGAGCTACTGAAATGATAATAGCACAAGGGGACCAGCAGCAACAGAAGGTGTGGGAGAAAGGGCAGGACTTCTGATGGGATAAAAGAGCTGCAGTTAATTCCATATAGATATGAAAAGACGATGTAGTTGCTAAGGTGACTGGACTCTATTAGATCACAGGAGAACAGTCAGGTGTTGGGGAAGAGAGATGTCTTCAATTTGACACCTGGATGATTTTAAACAGAAGCAAAAACAAAAACCTTCCACAAAACCAAAACAATTGGCAGTCTGCCAAAAGAATCCCACCAATAAACCCTGATGGACATTTTCAGAGATTTTGATGTTTCCTGAAATGCTAGTTTCAATGACATTAGAATAATTCAGGGAGTTTCCAGAGACTCTAATGCTGTAAGTTTATGCTGCCAGGGTCTTTTCAGTATATGGCAGAATTACTGGGTTTGTATTGCATGGCTGAGATCAGGGTATCCTGAAAATCATCTCTCATGCTTAAGGAAGGATTCACCAACCAGGGTTCTGCTGCATACTCCTGATCTGGTGATCTCATTACAGAGTACCTGTGGCCCTCCAAGCTGAAGCTGATGCATAAAGTGGCCATTCACTCTTCCATCCAAAATTCACCAGGAGAGAGTGCTCATACAGCATGTGGGAGCATACAAGCCCAGTCAAGAGGATGTGATTGCTGTAGCTCCTGTTTTCCAAGTGATTATCATAAATCCCAGCCTAATGGGTGTCCAGGAAGGCTTATCATCCCCTTTGTTTTAACCTACTTCACCATCTCAAAAAATACTTGTTGGACCAGTCCGGGAGCTGCTGAGGTCACACACCTTGTCACACCGGTACTCCCCAAATTTCACCCCTCGCACGATCTGTTGGTAAATGAGATTGGTGGCCACGTTGTCCTCACTTGGGTTGTGCCAAGGGGTGAAGATCTCCTTCCTGAAGAAGAGCCTCCATGGCGCGTTGCGCTCCTGCGCTCCCTGCTCCTTGGCGTACTGCTCGCACTGGGACACCGCATCCATCACGTGGTCATTGCCACTCCCCAGCGAGGACACCTAGGCAGGGCACAGGGAAATTCGGCATTCATCTGACTAAATGCTGATCTTTCTAGGTAGAGATATCTATTTCTGAGTCAGTCACCTAGACTTCCTTCACAACCAAAATAAATCAGTATATTTATATCTTCTAGCCAGACAAGACTGAATAGTTCTGCAGCTTGGCTGGCTGAGCCATTCCATTCTGCACTCCAGTTTTCCATCCAGATTGAAAGGACAGCATCAATATGAATTAGCAAAGCCAATGGTCCCATTAAAAAAATACTGTTGATTCATGCTGTGCTTTGAAACACATTGTTTCAAAGTCTCGGGTTTGCATCCAACCATGCCAAGCATCAGACAAACCCAGAATAAAAAAGCCTGTTGTGTTACAGAAATGTATCTATCTTCTCAAGGATCTGTTATGAAGCCCTAAAGCACTATATTCTCTCAGACTTAGCATCTGTGGCTGAATGTTTTCTCAAAAAAGATGAAGAAGAGAGACAGAGTATAAACTACTTCTCCTCCACCTAGAGGCGGAGGTGGTCACATCTGTAGGTGAGAATATAGCCTATCCTCTTCCACAGCAGCTGTAGGGATACTTCAGTTTCATTGACCTGCAGCTGTTGTCTCACCCTAGGTCTGTTTTCAATTTTCATTTATGCTCACCTTTATTTTTACAGAATTTCTGAAAAAGATGTGTTTTTACATTAAATAAAACAGGCTAAATGCCAATGCAGGCATGGCAGTTTGGATTTTAGCTCATTTTGGAAGCTTAATTTCAACTGTTAACTTTCCAACTAAATTTAATTGGCTCCCCTGCATAAAAATCCAGGTAGGTGGTTTTACTGGAAATTCATCTCTAATAAGCTTGACTGAGAGTAAGAGCATAGCATCGCATAAGTATATAGGTGGAAAGGAATTTCTGGAGGTTTCTGGTAGAGCACACTGGTTGGAGTAGGTGCATATTTGAATGGGGTTTCTCTGTGCATTCTCCATGTTAAATTCTGAGTATCTCCAAGGAGAGAGATTTTCCTATAACCTTGCTGCAGAGTGCGACTACTCTTATTGTGAATATCATGGTGACACTTGCACTGTAGAAATAATCCTTCTGCCTTCTGGAAGCTACCTGACAGCATGAAGAATCTCCCTCTTCTTTCACAGAGCTATTCAGGAACAGAACTCAAGATTTACCTTGTCAAAAAGGGCAATGTAAAGCGAAAAGCCAAATCGGTCCTTCAGGCTGATTTTGTCGGCCAAAGAATTACAGAGCTCTTTAGCAGTTGTTGCAGAGTCAGTCAACAGTGTCTTTGTTGTCCCATCCATAAATGTGACAGGCAGCATGATTGGTTTCTTGGACTTGGTTGCCTAGAGGATTAAAGTCAAGCTTTATAAAGTTATGTGTATTTCTGTACTATTCACCTACATACTCTTCCAGCCCACTCTGCTAGCCATTTACTAATCCCTGAACCTACTGACTGGCTGCTTTCCAGTACTACCACACCATTTTTAGCCACTGGAAGCACTAGGAAGTCACAGATATTTAATTTAATACATTCAGTCATCAAGGTGCCTAATCCAGTAAACACAAGCATGCCTGGGAATGCTCACGGACACTGGAGCACAGTTGTACGTGCTTGCAAACCAATACAGAAGAAGAGCAGTTTTTGCACAAGCTGCCTGTTCCAGCTACAATTAGCCCCAAACAAGTCCCAGGGTCTATTCACAGGAGGCAGTTCACCTGCAGCCACCTTCTTTGCTAAGACAGTTTCCTGGAATACACAGGGGCTTGGTCTGTGCCAGCTGGCCTCCAGGCCCAACAGCACTCTCAAGCACATTTAATTTACAAATATTGATGCAGACAAAGGGATTGATCTCCAACATACTTTGGAGCAAAGCCAGGATGTACAGGGAAGGCAATATGTTGGAATTACCTGAAAATTCTTGACAGAAATACATGTTTCATCACTCCACATTCTGTCCTGACAGAGATGTGGTTCTTGTGATAGTGAAAGGCTTAAACCCTGAGCCCCAGATACCTGGGGAGGACATGGAAAGGCTCATACCTGCAGCTCCAGCCAGCTGGGTGGCTGTGTCCTTGTCCCATTGGCAAACGTCCGCCTCAGCCTCTCTTCACAATAGGGAGCATAACCCGGGGGGCCTCCGTTGATGAAGTTCCTTAAATACTGTTGGCAGGAGGGAACACATTGTTTAGACCTTTGGCTTTAGAGGCCAAGCATTTGCAAAGGTTAAAAAGCAATGTTTTATTGGAGAAGAACCCTCTGGGACTAATGACAGCAATACCAGTCAGGTTCAAATGTTCCTACATCACATTGCTGGAAGCTGAGAGAGAGCAGGACAGTCTGCACCCCTGCCTCATTCTTCTACTGTGCATTTCTGGCCTCGGAGGAGATAAGACACCAGACTAGACAGACCTTTGATTGAAGATAGAGCAGCAGCTTTTCTGTTCCTGCTATTGCTGCCACTGATTTCTATCTCTATATTTTAAAGATGTATTATAAAATGTTATTGAGTGCTGGCCAAAAAGATAGAAATGAATGAAGAAGATGTGTAAGTAATGATCCGGGAGAATTGTAAGTGAATGCCACTGAGAACATTTGGCTGCCAGCACAGAAGATCTTTCACAGTGGCATTA
The DNA here is from genome assembly GCA_013398175.1 of Climacteris rufus. Lineage (NCBI taxonomy): Eukaryota > Metazoa > Chordata > Aves > Passeriformes > Climacteridae > Climacteris > Climacteris rufus. The sequence goes on from VZRZ01006032.1 coordinate 265,477, forward strand.
AACAGATATTTCTTTACCCAGATTTTAAATTGCATTTTGGAAGATCCTGAACCAGAATTTGAAGCACTTCAGTGTATGTTAAAAATACAACCATAATATTGTATAGAAAATTAAATCCAGTGACTTTCACAGTATGAAAGATAATACACTTAAAAATATAACATAAACATCTTGGGTGAAATGTTGGTTAAGACTAATAAATCTGTAAATCAATTTTTCTGAGAGACTATAGATAGATAAAGAGTTCTCTGAATGATAACACACAGCTGTTCATTCAGAAACACAGGCTGCTTTATAACACTGTCAACCATAAATAACGTGGTTGGAGAGACAGTTATCTCTGTCAACCATAACTTACAGAGACACTATGAAATATCTAGGTAATACAGCCAGGTTACATGGATGAGAGTTGTTGCAAATGATCATAAGCAGTCAATGCAATGTAGAAGTGTAGTTTTAATTATTCTATTGCTAATAATGAACTATGCAATTATGTATTTTTCATATTTTTACTTGCTTGTGACTGAACCTTCCCACCTAAGTCCATTGTTGGTTGAAAAAAAGCTTCAAAGATCAGGAGTGCTAATGTGTCTTGGTTCATGCTTAACACACAATGTGATAAAGGTGTCTAACGGGATCCAAAGTGTAACTTGCAGATTTGGGAGCTGGAATACATATTGAAGACTGACTCATGATCTGTTAAATCCTTCTCAAAATGTTCTAACTGACACTTCTGAATGACAGAATCACAGAAGGGAATGGATGCCATACATAGGAACCTGGACATGCTTGAGAGGTGGGCCTGCGTGAACCACATTAAGTTCAACAAGGCCAAGTGGAAGGTCCTGCACATGGGCTGGGACAATCCCAATCACAAACACAGGGTGGGCAGAGAATGGATTCAGACTAATACTGCAAAGAAGGACTTGAGGGTGTTGATGTACGAGAAGCTCCACATGACCCGGCAATGTACGCTCACACCCCAGAAAGCCACCCATGTCCTGGGCTGAATCCAAAGCAGCATGGGCAGCAGGGAAATGGAGGAGATTCTGCCCCTCTGTTCTGCACTCCTGAGATCCCACCTGGAATGCTGTGTCCAACTGTGGGGCCCTCAAAACAAGAAAGACACAGACCTGCTGCAGTGAGTCCAGAGGGGGCCACTAAGATGTTCAGAGTGCTGGAGCACCTCTGCTATGGAGACAGGCTGACAGGGGTTGGGGGTTGGTCAGCCTGGAGAAGTGAAGGCTCCAGGGAAACTTTAGAGCACCTTCCAGAACCTAAAGGGGCTACAGGAGAGCTGGAGAGGGACTTTTGGTTAAGGGCATGGAGTGACAGGACAAGGTGAAGTTCCTTTAAACTGAAAGAGGGCAGGTTTAGCTTGAATATAAGGAAGAAATTATTTTCCATGACAGAGTTAAGGCACTGGAACAGGTTGCCCAGAAAAGTTGTGCCTCATCCCTAGAAACATTCAAGGCCAGGCTGGATGGGACTCTGAGCAATCTGCTCTACTGGGAGGAACCGTCCCACTGCAAGTGCAAGTGACCATTAAAGATCCCTTCCAACCCAAACTATTCTGTGATCCTGTGTTTCAACGATTCTGAGTCTATGTCTGAGTCTCCAGAACTACTCATAAATTATTTCTGGTAAGTGCTTCACTATCCTAAAGTAATCTCCTGCTATTAAAGATTTAAACCAACACAGCTTCCTGTGCCATACTTCTCAGTTCTCATTTCCACACATAATTTAATTTTCTGCCAATTTTCCAGTGATTTATCTGCTTTATTAGATTTCATACTGACAAGGCCTGGGGATGAAGGAGGGATTTCTATTCTGGGCTTCAGCTCTTTCAGTGCTGAAGACCCAGTACCTAATCTGATATCTATAGAAATAAATGGAACATTGTTATTTGCAGTCAGGCACTGGAATGAGCTGCCCAGGGAAGAGGTGGAATCACCATCCCTGGAAGTGTTCAAAAAACATGTAAATGTGGCACCTGTGGACATGTTTTATTGGTGGGCTTGGCAGTGGCTGGACTTGATCTTAGAGGTCTTTTCCAACCTAAAAAAATCCATGATTCTATCACTCATTTGGAAAGCAGATTGTTCAAATCTAGGCAACAGAACTTCGCCCAGAAAAAAAAAAAAGAAGAAAATCTATAAGAACAACCTGAGTTTCAAAAGTGTCAGTCACTTAGCATATCTCACTGACTTCAGTCCTGCTGATTCACAGTGCTGCTGAAGGTAGACTACATAATCTTGTGGCTGTTTGGAACTGGATGCTTTCAATATGGTGGGGAATGTAGTATCATTCAGACAGCACCTTTGCAAATGTAGTTCCACATAAATTAAATCTTTCCCTTTCTATGTGCAATTCTTTTTGTACCAATTTATATTTATAATTAGCTGTGTTCTATTCTTTGCCAATTCTGATCATACTGCAAAGCCAGTAGGTTGCTGAAAGAATGCACAGACCTTTGCACTAGCAATAGGGGAGAAATGTGGGCTATTCTGGTTGTTTAAATTCCACTTGCAGCCTTCCACAACCAACCTTCCTGCCAGAAGTCATTTAGTCACATCTTCACACATCTGCAATGCAGGAGGCATCATCTAAACTGGTTGTCTACACTACCTTTAGAGCCACAGGAAAGGGAGAGTCACTTCTCAGGAGTGACTCATCTCATGCACATCAGACATTGAACTTGGGATCATGCACACTTTTCTCAGGAACTTTGTCATCTTCATGTCTGGCAAAGATAAAGACTGGGATTTCCTCTACTGTGAAACCCAAGACAAAAGCTGGTCCCTTGAGTGGAAAGAAAATGTATTGGCAGATAATTCATGCGACAAATGTCATCTACAATTTACCTTCACAAACTTCTCAGAAGGAGCAAAACATCCTACACAGAGGGACATCAGGATCCAACCCCTGGCATGGCTGCTTTTGGATGGGTTCTGGGTCAGCTGTTTGCAGATTTGACAATAGATTTCATCCCTGCAATAGAAAAAAATATTAAAAATTAAACAATTAAATAAAAATGAGAAGAATTATTTAACATTAATTAATTTAAATTAATAAACACAGACACATAAATTGGCTAAACCAGAGATGTGCAAGTGGCCTTCATTTGACACCTTCCAATTTTTGAATGCTTCATTTAGCAGCTGAAGTGAGTTTGAGTTTTTCATTAGCAGACCACTAAAACATTCACACAAACAAAAGAGCTATAATGGTCAAATGGAGAACAGACTAGTGACAAACAAAAGTGACCATTAAAAAAAGATCCAGTGTCATTAGGACTTTCAGAAATGTTTGAATCCCTCTGCATGGTCTTTCCATTGGGCCTGATATGTAAGGAACATGGTCCAGGTCAGCCTGCATTATACAACACAACCATAAAAATTATAAAATGAGAGCTCTGTAAAGCTGCAGACAATATCAAACTTGTTTGAATAGCTCAAGGAAGAAGGAATGAAAAGAATGGCATGTTCATGCCTGTCTTGATTTCTAACCTTAGGGCTGGCCTGAGGATGCCATTACCAATAATGAAATGGAGCTTTTCCAGGTTGGAGGTGGGTCGGTCTTCGAGCATGCTATTACCCTGCAGCGTAGACTCGCCATCGTGAAGTCTCTTTGTCACCTGCCAACCAGACATATTGCTCTCTTTCAGAACAGCCAGTTATTGTGTCCCCCCACCCCACCCCATCCCAAGTGTGTGGTGCTACCCCAGCAGGACTCCTCCACCAGCCAGGAGGGGTCTCAGAAGTTCTTCAGTCTAGGACTTTAACAGCTACAGAGGCTTTGACTGTGTTGGCTTTAACCATGTATGGATGAAGTTAAAATGGTCCTGTCTAGTCACACTTTCATCTGCTTGGTCTTTTCCCAGGGTTTCTACAATGGCACCCTTGCATCCCAGCCCTGAGCAGGTCCTGCAGCTGGGAGAGGACCACCAAAGTTCTTTGGAATAAATAATCTTTTTGCCAAGGAGGACCTGTCCCTTTAACTTAGTCATATTAAAATAATCATCAGGGTTTTAACTGGCAAAATGGACCCCATGCTAATGATGCAGCTGAAAATGCATAAGCATGGTGCTGTTTGTGAAAACAGGGATGGCATTCGTCTGCCTACTAGCTCCCTGTCTCAAGTAGTCAACCTTGTCTCCATTTAGAGTCACTAGAGAAGGATGGACATTTCTAGAATGTGTTCAGAGCCAGTTAGGGTGAGCAGGATTGGGTCCTATTTCTCCTCACTGACCCTAAAGGGAAGGAGGGTGACTATCTCATAGAGCAATCTTCATTCTCTCAAGCAGCTATAGCCAACTGAGATGGCGTCTGCTCTGGAAATGGGCAGTCTTTGAATGGTTTCCATCACCCCCACCTGAAAGATTTATCCTTCCTCACTCTTTTGAGATAGGATTTTTGAAAAGCTCTCAGCTTGGGGTAACAGATCCCACAGGGAGTTTTGTCCCTGGCACTGGAGTGGAGCAGAGGATGAGTGAGTGTAGTTGGAGACCCCACCTCTGCTACCTATGCTATTGTGGAGGGCAGGAAGCTAAAAGCAGGGACAACATTCAGACCATCACAGAGTGGTGGGAGGTATCAGCAGCTGGATGGAGGGCTGTGAAAGAGGGGAGGGAAGGTGCTGGCTGGATGGATGGATGGAGAACAGGAGCCGAGGGGAGGCCGGCGCGAGGTGCAGAATGACTCAAGGAGACACGGGAAGCCAACCTTTCCCCTTAAACACTCCTTAAATCTTTCAGGCAGAGAGACAGGTAGCGCCAAACCCAGAGGAGGGCTGGTTCTATGTTGTCTAGGGAAAAGCAGAAGAGAGTCAGAGAGGGCTGCAGACAATCCAACGGCACTTGTGCTGCCAGGCGGCCAAGCCTCTCCCCTCACCTCCTCCGTCAGTTTGGATTTCTTCTTGAGAGTTAAGGAGACCAGTTTGTGCCGCACACTGTTCTTCTTGTGCCCATCAATGTGAGTACTCTGCAAGGCAAGAGGGATGCATGCAAAGTGGTGAGACACAGATCCCTGATGCTCTCCCTGCCTCCCCTGGGCTCCTGCAAAATACCATTGAATCTGATCATAGAGAGAGATATTTCAGCAGCTGGTGAGAACCAGAAGTGTGGACCCATATCCCTGCGTCCCTTTATAACCCAGGTTTGGCTCTGAATTTTGAAGATACTCTCTAATCAATGAGTGTCCTTCAGATCCAAATTACATATTGGGAATATCTGAAAAAAGTTATGTTGAACACATGGCTGAGTCCTGCTTAACCCAGGTCCACCCATTTCTGCTGTATGACAGCGCAAATGAGAGGAGCATGAACACTCTCTGAGACAAGTCATTTGCACAGCAGGTTTTTAGCTGGAAGCTATCTAGTGAGGGATTAATGGACAGGTAGTTACTCACTGTGGTTTTGTAACTTTTAACCAGCCCTGTGCTCTATCAGGTTTCCCAGAAGAATAAATTTGATGTGGGACATCCCCAGGCACTGACTACATATCATCAAGTCACTTGTTGGCTTTCTACTTCTACACCAAACTTTTGGATGCAGTTAACCTCTCCCTGTTTAAAGAGCTTTGAAAAGATGATGATTTTACACCAAATCAACATTTTGACTCATGTGGCTGTGATGGTTTATATCCATTACAAACATGAGTTAGCACTGTAAATGTGGATTTGCATATCATTTTACTCAGGGTCAGCTCAGGTACCTCTTTGTACTCTGAAGAGATGATGTAGCCACAGAGAGAAAGGACAGCTCAAATTTTCCTTCTCTTCTGTACTACCTGATGACTCAATTGGCCAAAATATGCCTTTTTATAATAAACATGCAAGAAATTATGGGTAGAAGGAAGGAAAGGTGTGTTTTGGTGTATATTTTTACAGAATTACGATCCTGAGGCTACTCTCCTCAGGTAATTTACTGAAAGTGTTGAATGTCATCATTTCTAAGAATGAGGAGATTCGCTAATTTACCTCTGAAAATGCTGCAGAGATTTCTCAAGAAAACTTCTTGAAAATTAAACGACGATATTCAGAAAATGACAATAGTAGATAATATCTTGTCCCATTGAATAAAGCCATTGCCAAAGATGAAAGTGTATCAGCACTATAGACACTGCCTTGTCCAGAACAATGTTTTGTCTGGGAAGGATACTAAGATGAAGTCCTCCAGTGACATCCCAGAGGGCACTCAGGATGCAATAGGGATTTTTTTTTTTTTTAAATTCTGTTTCCACAGCTTAATCTCCTGGTAACTAATTACTTCCTGCTCCAAGATTAAGGACACATTTTTAATTTGGTTGCTTCTGACTCAGGGCAGATCAAAAGGAAATCCGCAAATAAGAGGCACAGGACATTGCATTCCCCCCCTGTATTTTAGCCCTGCAGGGCAGAGGAGAGAGATCAAAGTCCAATGAGAGATATCAGGGCACTTCCTTCACTGGGGAACGTTCAGCTGCGGGACATTCTGTTATCCTTGAGAGGAAGAAACAGGATCAACACCTTACACACAGGCAATTCTCCCCTTGCAGAACAAGTGCAAGTAAAATCAACTGACTGCCTGCAGCCAACCCCACAAGTTGTTTCTTTCCAACGCATTTCAATATCCAACACCTAGTAATAGCATCTCTTTTTCAGCCACAGAAGTTACCTCTCCTTCTCCCTGCAAAGCCTGCAGTTCTTTCTTATAGGTCTTCTTCCCAAGAGTCTCATAGATTTTTGTCATAACTGGTATCTTCTCACCACCATCACTCATGGCTGTGTGATATTTCGGTTCAGGGAGGTCTCCCATGAAACGGAGGATAGTGATCCATACAGCAAGTGCTGCCTATTTGAAAGGAAAGTTATACTCCATTAGCTCACACCAGGGCAGTGGAGGGGGTGGTCAAGCCATGCTGAATCCATCAGGATCACCACTGTGGTCTCTCTGTACATCTGCAGGAGATAAAACACTTCCCTGTGTCACACAGAACAGTTTTGCCTGTAGCACATATACCCTCCAAGCACGCTGGGCAGGTTGGTGGCTTTGACCACACCTTCAGGCTCTGTGTCTGGTCACCATGAGTGTGTTTGTGTACCCTACAAGGGGTTTGCTTCTGGGTAGGAGACATCAACCTTACCGAGGGGCAGTGACTGGCACCTCCTAACCCACTGCAGAGGGGAAGGAGAACCACAGTGAAAGCAAATTCATGGTTACTGCAGTCTGCAGGTTCAATCCATTTCTGCTCTTGTACTGCTGGCCATGGGACAAGCAGTTCTCTTCTAGCTCTGCACTGGTGTGCATGACAAGGTAAGAAGTAACTTTTCCAGCTCCCTAGAAGCTTTACAAGTGCTATTGAGGCAACAAGTTCCATTGCCCATGGCCTGAACCCAGAGCACTCCATCAATTGTCTTCAATACCAAGGTACAGAGATGGACTCACCCCTCTAATGCACCATCCCTCTAATGTTGTTTTATCAGCACTCAAAGGATGCTGGTGGGACAGTGGCCACTGAAACACGTGCAGCAGATGAGTGCATCCCAAATGGAAACTACTGGTCCCCTCTGGCTGATGGGTTACCCAGGCTTTCTCCAACCCACCCAGCCCTGCTCAAGGTTTTTCATCCCCTGCCTCACCAACTGGTCTCCTTCATCTTCATGGTACAAGAGAGGCTGCTTGAGAGGCCGGCGGATATACGTGTGTGTCGTTGTGCCCTGGAAATATGTGGCAGCAAACTTGGCAAATTTGTACTCTGAGAGGTCTTCCTCCTCTTCCTCAGGGAGAGGCAATGCTGCATCCAGGTCCTCTTCCTCTAGCTCCTTCTGGGCTTGCTCAAGATCCTGTTGCAGAAGGACATGTCAGATGCTCAGCATGGCTTTGTGTACCAAACTACCATTTCCCTTTGGTCCTGACTTTTCTGTCAGTCTGACTTCCATCCCAAAAGGAAAAGTCAGCTGGAGGAAGAAAATGGAATATAGCTCTGGAGCTCATGCAAAGCTCATGCAAGCCTGAAGGACATGCCTGTGCCCAGGAATGTCCCCAGAGAAGTACAAGAAGCAACAGGCATGATGGGCCCACTACTCATAGCATGGGGAAAGGGTGCCCAAGAGCTAAATGCTGGGAGCTGTGATGAACCGCATAGGAAAAGATCTCAAAGGCCACAGGTGCTCAATGTCCTTATAGCGATACTGCTCTCCACCATTCTGTATCCCCAGGGAAAGCTGCCAGGACCCTCCAGAACTCTCTAGGACCACACCGAAGAGCCTGGCCTTGAGGGAAGCCTTCAGAAACCCACTGTTGTACTGCTGTACTGTTTCCTGATGCATTAATGTTTTGCTAAAGCTTTTCATGTGATGGTCAGGTTCAGGTATGTCTCCAGTACCTCGAAGCCATTGGGTGCCTGTCCTTCCTGGCCAGGCAGGGAGGAGGTTGTCCCCAGGAATCCAAACATTTTGTCCACCATTTCTGAGTCATTCACAGGCTCGTTGCGAGCTTTCTCCATTTTTTCTAAGAGCTCTTTCTTCCGACGTGCTTCCTCTTTCTCTTTCACTTCTCTCTCTGCATCTTCCCGTGCCAGCTGGGCCAGGCGTACCTGCAAAATGAAAATTGCAATGACTGAACTGCTCCTTCCAAGGAGCTGGCACTAAATTCTTCAGGGCCTGGCTTTAGAAAGGCAGACTGCCTGGTCCTTAGGGCACTATAACAGCATCGTGACCTGGAACAAATCAGTGACATGTCCATGTCTCAGTTTCCCAACTGAGGGAAAGGACAAAGCAATGCATTTTCCCCATTCCTTAGTGCCTGTTTAGGGGTGTTGGTCCATGCACAGTGACTCTCACTGACCTTATTTTTTCCTTTTATACAACAACCCTGCATGTGCAGACACACACACAGTGTCCTAGTTCCCCCTTTATACAACAGCAAAAGCAAGTGAATAGTAACTATAATCTCTGGCATTCCTGTGCAGCAGATCAGAAATTCTGGAGCAGCTTCAAACCAATAGAGCACAGAGTACTTTAGAGAATTAAATACAAACCACTCAAGCAGAGCAGAAATCCCTTAGATATTTTTGTCATTGCTCCTCAGAGAAGCAACACTAGTCCCTGGAAAACAGACAGAACCCAAGAAATAGATCAGTCCCCATATACTTGGTGTTTCTTTTCTGCTTCCTCTTTGGCTTTCTTGGCACTCATCTCCTTTCGGAGTCGTTCCTCTTCTGCCAGCCGAAGTTTCTCTGCTTCCAGGCGCCGATAATACTGTGGGAATAAACAGAAGAGCCCTTCTGAATAGGCATCTACTTATTTTTTGACTTTTTCCCTTTAAAAACAGATCCCAAGAGCATGGGACGCAAAAGCACGTTTTTCTCCCCTGTCCCCACCTCCATTTTCCATGCCTGGCCTCTCCTCTGTGGTACTTACTTCCCCCCGGAGGCGCTTATAGAGCCTTCGGGCAATCATGCCCCGGGCGTAGGCCTGGACAGTGAGGACAGCCCAGAGGCGGTGGCGGAAGGCCCTGCGGACCAGGTAGCCCCGACACCGTGCCTGAAACTCGATGATCCGCCGGCGAGCCATATGGTACTGCTTGTGAAGCTTGCGGGATCGGTAGAGGGCCTGCAGCCTCAGGAAGCCAATCCGCATCTGCAAGAGGGAGCAGGATGAAACCACCCCGCCAGCCAGGGGCTCACCCAGCATAAGCAGATTTCCATCACTAATCTCCTGCTTGCAAGGCTGTAAATAAGAGCCACTGAAAACAGTCCCCACAATGGCAAACCTTCTGGAGGGAGGTTCTCCAAGAGGGTGGAGAAATAAAGCCCTTTGGGTGCTGCACTGATTCAAAGCCCAGGAAGGACAAAGACAATTTCTTCTCCATTGAGTCCTATAGATTTTTTACCCTTGAGAGGCCTCAGGATGTTTGGTTGGTCATACCAAGGCAGCCACAAGCCATGAGGGTTGTTCCCATGGGGGTCCAGCACATGCAAACCTCCTGTCTGACAGTCAAGATGCTGTTTCATGGCAGGAGGCTGCATCCTGACCAGCCTGGAAGTGGTTGTTTCTATCAAGTTTCAGGCTTGAAGGATTATATTGAGATACTTTAGACCCCAACGTACTTCCCAAATGACCCTGCTATAGGGTCAGAGCCAGCTGGGACAGAGAGAGAACAGGACTATTACAGGGTTGGTGAAAAACTCAAATGTGGTCCCATCTGGAGACGGAGTCTGTTTTTCAGAGGAAGCTACTCTTGAGTTTTCAGTTATTTGAAAACTAGGAGAAGACTTATAAAATCCCAAATGAGCAGTTGGTGCAATGGACATCTAAGTCACACAGGGAAAAGGACAGCTAGAAGGTGGTCAGGTGCTCTCTTCAATGAGAAGGTAAAGCAGCAAGAGCAAACTTCCATTCATCGCTCCAACTGACAAAAGTCAACCTCACCACTTCCTAAATTCAACGTGACGTTTTGAACCAGGACACTCCTATGATGCCCCAGCTGAAGAGGTAGGAAGGCAGAGTTGTGAGGAAGTATGTCTGTACTTACAGCACCGTAGTTCTTCCTGCAGTTATGTCCACGCCAGTATCTCTGAATCATCAGGACTGAATTTCTCACTTTCAGGAAATTGGACCTGCAAAGGCATTTCAATCACTTGCCTCTGTGGTTTGGCCACAAGTTATCATCATCTCCTGGGCCTCATTTCTTGGAGGTTTGAACCTGAGTGTCCAGGTGGAATAAACACTGCATTTTCAGCCTGAAAATGTCTCCTTCCCCAGATCTCCTTGCTTTCATACAAATATTTGTAGGGACTCTCTCCAAGAGGTCTCTGCAGGCAGATTATGCCAGGTTATGTGAATGGGAAGAGCATGAGATGCTGAGAATGGTCCCCTCCTTCCCCCAGCCCTGCACCCTCTTCTCTAAAATCTAAAATCTCTTCCCTATGTGTTCTTCCACTTAATTCTAGCACCTGGGAATGGGTTGAATCCCATGCAAATGAGAAAGAGAAAACTTCATTAACACCATCTTGCTATCCCTCTCTACTCTTCCATTCCTTCTTAGCCTGACCTGATTCTATCTGTAGACAACATGGAGACAATTGTGTTGGGAGGCCTTGGGGATCTCACTAGGATTAGTGTGTGAAAGATTGATGAGTTATTTAGCATGTGCCCTTTCTGCAAAGCACAACCTGTGCCACAGCCATGGCTTGGACAGTAGAAGAGAACAAAACCCTAAGAACTGTCCCTCCTCCATAGGTGAAGCTTGTCCTTGGCTGTGGTTCCCCTTCTTCATCCACAACGGTGTCGTGAGGTCCCCATGGGCTACCTGTCCTCTTCCCATGTCTGGAAACTGGCTTGTAAAAGGAGGAGTTCTGGACCCTTGAGATTTGGGGACAGCAACTTTAGTCACAGTAGATGACCCAGTGGTCCCACTGCAGTCTTGTGGAGCATATCCATAGACTGCAGCCTTAGTGTTGCCTTCAGCAGCCTTAGAGTCCCTGTGCTGCTGCATGGTCACAGCAAACACCAGATACCCTGAAGATGGTACTGAACAGGGACAGAAGGTCCTATACTTTCTAGGTTTGAGGCAGATAACACAGTTACCTTCTTGTTTCCTCCAATACTCGCTGTGCCCAAGTGCCAACACATCAGGGTTCCCCTCCGATCATCTGAGCACCAAAGAAGTGACAGAGCCTCCAGGAGTCTCGTGCTGGAGGAAGCATCCCAGACAGCCCACCTCCCATTGGGTACTGAGGTTCATACCTACCTGTCTTTATACCCACGGACCACCTTCTGGATGAGGATGACTTTGTCCGTGATGGCCTTGTCTCTCTCAATCTCCAGAAGCATGTCATGGTGGTCCTGTGGAAAGAAGCAACACATCACCAATGTCTCAAGCTCTCCGTCTGCCTGACCTGTGGCAGGAGGGGGTGGTACAAGACCCTTTTCCAAGACAAATATTCAGAGTAAACTCTTGAGTCATTTTACATCCCAAGTATTATCCCATCAGCTCACTGGGGAAATGCTTATATAAACCCTAGCGATCTATTGTCTTCATTCCCAAATGAACCAGGTCACCCAGAAGCTGCAAATGCAATATTTCATACTCTGAAAACACCCAAAGTACATTGCCCTTCTCCGCACAGCTCCCTCCTAGAGCTCTCAGCCATGGCAGCAGTTCCTAGGAGCACTGGAGAGGTTTGTTAGCCAACTCCAGGTTGCCACGGTCCCATCACTTCTTCTAGCCAAGACTGCAGCACCTCCCTACCCTAAGGACAAAAGAGCTCCTTGAAACACTGAATTTCCTCTGAGGCTATCAGATGCACCAATCCAAGCTTTATTCTGATTCCTCCCATGCTTTGTGTGATTCAGCTTTCTCTCCCAGTCATGGCATGCTGAGCCATGGGTGCAGCAGAGGCGGTCCCACACATTTCCTGCTTTGCTTGACCTCCCACGGCCCTCTGGGCCTCCCAATTTCTCTGTTTCCTGTCCTGACAGCTGCGAGATCTTGATAACAGGCTCTGGAAAGAGCAACTAGTGGGAACAGCTGCTGGGGAAGAGATGGGGGTGTTTGTGCTGGCAGTGGGATTTGGGGCTGAATTTAGGTGTAAGCAATCAGAGTTTATCGCTGAGATTTCTGCTCAAGAGAAGCCTCATCTTCCCAGAACAGAAGAAGAAAATGGGTTTGTAAGGTGAGTGCATATGGGGCTGCAGGGGACCTGCAGCGTTGGACTGCTCTGCATCAACTGGACTGATGCAGAAAAGGGAATTGTAGGCATGTCTTGGGTTGCACAAGGATGTGCTAAAAGCAAAATACCGTGTGTACTGTGCTCGTGTCCCTCTCTCCGCAGGGCCATGCATGTGCATCCCTCCTGCTGCTGTGCTTTTTGGGTGAAGGCAGGAGATGAAGTTAAACAACTCAGCCCAGGAGGGAAGAGTCACTGTAGTGACTACTTTTGTGTCCATATGGATTTGTGAATGCATCAGTGCTGGCAGTGTCAGGACTTTCTCCTGCCTGCTGTTCCTAAACCAGACCCAAATATTCTGTCTTATCCCAGGTTCTACCCACTGACATGCCAGCCCAGAGACATGTAAAAGGGTCATGTCCTGTGATGGACAGGACATGGTAGGACACCCCTTCAGAGGCAAGGATCCAAGATGGCAGGGGGACTGTGGACAACCACCCACCTTCAGGAATATCTTTGTCTTGCCAATCTGCCAGTCATCATCCTTCCCCAGCACTGCTTCAGCAATGCGCTGGCATGTCCCACGCAGGTCACCCTGGTAGCAGAGGGGTTGGGATTCACCAGAATCAGACTCAGCCATCACTCCCCAGAAGCCCAGTATGGACTTTTACTGGTCCCAAGTCCTGCAGTTTTCTGCTAATGACGTTCTTAGGACTTTACTGTCACCTCGTTTAAGATGAGTGAGAGGGTGAACATGGCTAGCTGTTCCTGCCAGCCCTGTAACTATTTTTGGTTCACTTGGAAAGCCCAGAGCACCACTTTGGTATCTGGGGATCAAGGGTTGCATAGTTGTTTTTGGAGAGGACCCCATAAATACCCCTGAAGAGGCCAGCAGAGAGCAATTGTTGCCTGTGGAGGAAGACTCTCACCTGCTTGTACGCTGGCTTCACCCCAGGCATGAGCACCCGGTACCGGTCCACGAACTCCACAAAGGTATAGCGGATGGGGTATCCAGCTCTGCGGATGCGGATGGTCTCCATCATCCCCGAGTACCTCAGCTGACGGACGCACAGCTCCCGATCAAACAGCTGGGGAGGTTACAGGACACAGGGGTTTGATTGCAAATCTATCAGGCCTAGTTCATTGTACCTATGGGCAACTGTGTGCTCCTGGCATAAGGGTCTGATGAGGCACAGACTGCTGGAGACAGTTTTGACTTTCTTTGCATGGTTTGTTATCTAATTCTTCCCACATATTTCTCTTGGACTAACCAGAACAATACTCAGAAGCAGCGGCATGGGATGAGGTACAGACCTAGGGAACTCCAGCCAGAATTCCAATACAAACAATCTTTTTTCCTCTAAAGCACATTTTAGAAGGAAGTAAAAGTTTGAAAATAACAAAAAGTAACAAACAGTCAGGACTTTCCACTGACCTTACACTTCCGCTGTCCCATTTCCTATCACTATCAGTACGTTTTCCTTCAAAGGCAGGGACAGAAAATTATCTCCCAGAGAATGTTCTCTTTTGCAGTCACCCTGCACAGCCCTGTTTACCTTTATCTGGGATTTCTTTTCCTTTGGATTATTAAACCAAGGCCAAAAATAAATGTAACAAGAAATCACATTTCATATCACACTACAGTCTCTGATTCAGTGTTAGCTCAACCACTCACTTGATTAATGGGGAGATTAATTTCTCTTTGTCTGATTCTTTCAAACTTGGAGCTGTTTTAATGTCCCACTGAAAGTTTTGTAGACAAATAGGTTGAACAGACACTTCTGCCTTAGCACATGCAAGAACTGATGAAATACAGACTTCCTATGCAGGACACAAAATACCAGACTGAATTCCAGACATCCAGGTGTAAAAACAGCTCAGAGTCCAGGTATTTGGAATAATTTGCTAACATCAGTTAGTAGGATGTACATCTATTTCTCAACATCACTCATGTTCATAAAGAGGATCTTTGATCATCTGATCTCTGCTCAGATGATAATCACAGATCAGACATATTGTTAAATATTTACCCAAAATATGCCATTAACAGGCTATTAGGTGCCTATTTACTCTCACCAAAACTAGCATAAGAACACGGTAAACTGATCTGAGAGAGCCACCAAACCTTTTATCCTACATCATATTAGGTTCACGGAACAGCAAAAAGAAGCTTCAAACAGATCCTGCTTGTACCCAACAGCTCTGAAATTCAGTATTTTATAGTTTTTTGCACTTGGCTGAGCTTTGCTAACAGACTCTGACTTTAGATAAAGCTCCAGCTCTGACTAGATTAGCTTTATTTATTAAATAAAGCTGTTCCTCTCCAAGCAGTATCACTATTAAGTCTGGTGAGCAGGTAACAGTGATTGCTCACAGTATCAGGGTACGATCCTGCAAGGTGCTGAGAATGGGATCAGGACATGCAGTACCCACCTTATCACCTGCTTTCTGCTGCAAAACTCAATCTCCTCCATGAGCAGCTTGTGGTCAGGGGGATTTACAATCTTTTCTTTCCTTTTCATTTACTCCTAAAAGTTCATCCCCACAGTGTTCATTACTTTTGAAGCAAATCACTGCAAACTGGAGCAAAACAACTCCTCTCACGTTTCCTCTATGATATTTTGCCTATTTTTTCCTCTGCTTTTAGAACCATACTTTTGCAATTGGCAACGAAAAAAAAAAAGGCAGTGGAAAGGATCAAACAGGATTTAAAATGAGGGAGATCCACTGGGAGCAAAGATTTTCAGGAAAACACCCAGAGGAAGATGATTTTTAGAAAACACTGAACTCTACCATAGAACTAAACCCATGGCTCAGCTGAAGTCTCTGGCAGGAAGGGGCCTACCCCCTATGAGAACTGAGAGGCATTTCCTATAGGATAAAGGGCTGCAGGGTGAATTCCTTGGGATCATCATTGGGAAGAAAGGCAGGGTAAGGAACTCCCCTCTGCAAAAAGTTTCAGGGGGCTGCTGAATTGCAAAGCAAGTACCTGATTTTTTCAACTCTCTGGTGAATCTGTTGCTTGCACAACAAGCTGTGGGTTGGTTTTCTAAGCACACAGGATCAGTCCTGACTCCACTGATGCCCAAAGGAGTTTTGTCAGTAGCTTCAAGGCAGAATGACCCCCGCAGGCAGTCCCATACAAAAAGCCACCAGGACAGAAAAGCAGGACTTACCATGGGCTTCTTGTACTCATTGGGTTTGATGCAGCGGACAAAAAAGGGCTGGCACACACTGAGAGTCCTCATCAACAGCTCCAGGGAGCGCTTGAACTGGCTGCTGAGCGTCGGTGAGCGCTTCCTCGTCTCTGCTCCCTGCAAGACCGCAGCGGAGTGCACTCAGGAAATGCAAGGATAACAGTGCCTTTCCCCTCTGGCTGCGTCCCCAGGAGCCTCCTGCAGCAGCCAGGGCTGCAGTGGGGAGTGGGGCCAGAGGTGGCTGAAAGTTGTGACAGGAGAGGGGAAGGGCAGAGCCAGCGAACTTGGAGTAGCCAGGCTCCGGCAGCCTACCCCATATGCCTCTATGCAGGGAGGAAAAGTGCTGTGATTTAATTTCCCCTGCTTGAACTTCCCTGTGTGACTGGAAAACCCATCTTCCCTATGCAGAGCCCATGAGAGCAAACAGCCTCTTCTGGGCCATCAGAATTCTCTGTACTGCAGCTTGGGGCAATGCACCTGCCCAGGGATGCTCCTTGGGAACAGCTTGGGCTTCCCTGTCCCCATGCACTGCAGCATGGACAAGCCAATCCCTCTGTCATGGTTTTTTGTGTTGGGCCGAGCCTCTCCTGCTCCCTGGGACAAGGATTAGAGACCCATGTAGGGTGAAAAACAATCCAGGGGAATTCCTGCTGCAGGGTGACTCTGCAACAGTTTCAGAAGCTCCTGCTGAGGTCTGTATTTTTCAGCCTGTACTACCACAGATTCGGGTTGCTTTTGGAAAACAGTATCAACTAGACTAAATAAGGTGAGTATTTAGGGTGAATCAGGATGATTTGGAGTATTTTTCTTGGTTTAGCTCCCTTGGTTAAATTAATAACCCAATCTCTACTTTCGGGCAAGTGTTTCTAAATGAGAATGGATACGTTTCTCTTGATAGTCCCTCCTCCCTGCTCTGGGAAAACTTTGTTAAAGCACCTCCAAACTAAATGAAGTCCCTAGCTCATTGCATGTGCCTGCCACTATTACTTGAGCCCATTACACATCAGTCACAGTGGTGCTGTGTGTCTAGTGGTGTTCAGGAAGCCTTTGTGGGTAATGCTAGATTTGGAAGAAGAGCTGGGCACCAGGATACAACTCCGTCTGAATTAAAAACAGGGCAAACTGTGACATGATCTGTGACATGACCTGATGGCCAGGGAATTCCCAAAGGGAGGATGCCAGCAGGATTTTAATGCATTGTTTCCTCCAAACATCCCCTTATTTGCAGGTGGCCAATCCATGTGTGGAGTCACAAAGTCCCCATCTGCACTGGCGTTGCTGCCATAATGTGCAACATTTATTTGCAAATTTTTGTTGCCATGTTTATTTCTACTTCTGTTAAAATCTTTACACATGCTTCATCGTATAGCACTAATAACCTGTCACATTCCCACCCCCCAAAACTAAGGAATTCCACAGAATCACAGAATATTTAGGGTTGGAAGGGATTATAAACTCCCTCTAGTCCAACCCCTTTGCCACGACCAGGGAATTTACACAGCTCAGGTTGGATGTGATGTTGAGACAAACCCAATCAACACAAACACAAAGGCATCATGGAATTCCAGCAAGAGAAAACCCAGCTCATGCAAACACCACAAAAACTTGACCTGCTTGTCAAGAAGAGCATGGGGGTCTACCAGTGATCTCTCCCAGCAAAATCCTCCCCGAAGGACAAACTGCTAACAAATCTAGATAAATTACTGGATGCAGCTGCTAGCTGCAGAGCACTGTAGAGTCTGATGCTCATATTTTGTCACAGATTTTCTGAGGAAAAGGCTGTTTCAGCAAGAATCCTGTTTTGGAAGGCTTTGATGAATGTTTTCTTATCACTTTCCTAATTATGCACAAGAGGTCACCTCTGTAAGATGCAGAAAGATAGCCACAGAGGTTTAGAAGCAGCAATGGATGCAGGAGCAGGGCTGGAAGTTGGAAACAGCTGCACATTAGCCACATGTTAGTCAATTTAGACTTGGCTGGGAGAGATCATTTTTGAGCCATGTTGTTAGGAAGGATGCAAGGCTTTGTACAAGGGTCTACAAGGGAATGCATGAGTGGTTTGCTCCTAGACAGCAAGAAATGCCTCTCCAGGTTGCTGATGTCTTGCATTTCTTTCCTGCATGCATCCAGATCTGGCAAAAAGCAGCGTTGCCATCTCCATCCTTACATCTGAGAGCTTTTTGCTGGTAGGAGTTAGAGGGAAGGGACAGTGACCAGAGAGCAGCTTGTCTTCCTGTCCAAATAGTCAGAGTGGTCTGGGCTCCTCCTGTCAAGACCACATCATCCCATTCAGGGATGACACTTCAGGGCCTGACATTTGTGCACAGACCCTCTCAGTAGTAGGCACCAGCCCTATGGGCATTATTTGGTCTCTCAGATACACAATGAATAATCTGACAAGTGTTTTGTATTAGCTACACCTTCAGGGATGGGTGATAACCACTCAAGTCATTGTGGTTCCTTCTGCCTCACCTCAACACCAGCATGGGGAGAATCTCACCTCTTCCCTTATCCCAAAAAAATGACCTCAAAAAAGTAGTGCAGCAGCCTGTCAACACAGCCTAGCAAGGCACTGAAAATACAGGATTTACTGCAGAGAAGAAGCATTTTTTAAACTAAAACCAGACCCAGTCCCCATAGCCTGAAGGAGAAAGGGATGATACATTCTGCTTTCCCCTGGCCAGACACATCTT
Source organism: Climacteris rufus (assembly GCA_013398175.1). Lineage (NCBI taxonomy): Eukaryota > Metazoa > Chordata > Aves > Passeriformes > Climacteridae > Climacteris > Climacteris rufus. Next base: position 284,019 of record VZRZ01006032.1, read on the forward strand.
AGCTTTCAAATTCTGAGACTGTGACATCTTTGGGACTCAGACTAACTCTTCACTGGTGTCCATACAGCGCCCAGCAGAAGGGAGGATGTGCCATAGGGAAGGACGAGCAGGATTCACAGGTGCTGTACCCCAGACTGCAGCAGTGGGGTATCATCCTGCCTGTGCTCATCATCAAAGCAGGAAAAAAATAAAGCAGAACGGAAAAATAAGAAAAATAAGATAATTAGATAATTACAGAGAAGGATCATGCAGAAGAGAGTTTAGAATGATATGCAGACTGGCATGACATTTGGACATGCTCTAATTCCACTTCTTTCTGCCATCTCAAGCCAGTCTGAACTTTGGAGGTGCAAACACATACATGGCTGTTTGCAGTAACACCAAGACAAAAGGCAAAGCAGCATATCATCAGCACGACACAAAGAATGTTCCCCAGCATGGGGTGTCTGAGATGCACAAGTAGCACAGTTGAAGCATCAGGACATTCCCCAGCATTTCTGTGAAGCTGTAAAAATCTCTAGGGGCTTATTCAGTCTCCTTCCTTTGGTGTCTTGGACACATTTAGGTAAATGTGTCCGGGGCTGAAAAAGTAATTCAGCCCATCTGCTCCTTATGGGTTCTGTGAATTAAAGTAAACACCAAGTTGTTAGGAAGGATGGTTTTAATATAGACCCAAAGTGCCAAGCAGAGTAATCACCAGGTGTTTTCCTTTGTAATATTCAAACAAAGTAAACAGAAGCAAGGAGAAGGGCAAATACAAGGAGAAATGTCAGAAATGGTACAAGTTATTCCTTCTGTCCCTGTGCACCTTCTCCTCATTGAAGGAGAAGGCTGCTGATGCACCAGAAACACCATCAGGAGATGGCAACCTGTTTCAATGGAAATCCAGAAAGATGAAACATTTGAGGTGAGTCAGGGAAGGAGACCGAAGCACATACCACCACCAACACTCAGGGGAAAGGTTCTGGACAAAGGACCATCCTCCCATCTCCTTAGGGTTATAAGGTCACTAAATTGGGCCATGCCAACATGACATGCTGTTTCTCAGCCTGTTTTTCTGAAGTCTGAGAAAAATTATGCTTTTTGCTTGTTATGTTTTTATATGAAATGTTACTGGGGTGGCCTTCAGGTGACCACTGAAAGCTGAGGCCACCTCATTCTGCAATGTGATATAGTGAAGAGATAGTTTCTCTCCTAAAGGCTGCGCAGTCTGGAAAGTGCCTTCAGATGCAAAGCTGACATGAGCTACACAACAGTGCCAAGTAGCACTCTTTTGAACTACATCCCCATTTTATAAAGCTTACTGACATGCATAAATACATATATATATATAAAAAATCTTTGTAATCTTGGCAGTTCTACCCTTACCTCAGTGTCTAACAAATATGACCAATTATTAGTCATTAGAAAATGTACAAAACATGAGGCTTTGTTGTAAGAACAACTATGACGACAACAACAAAACTATAGAAAGCATCAGGATTATGCCTCAAATTTCCCTGTATCTCCTATTGATGTCTTCAGAGAAATAATATGTCCTAAACGTTTCTGACAGATTTTGTACAGTTCTCTCCTGGATTTAATCCTGCCATAGAATCACAGAATCAGAATGGTTTGGATTGGAAGGGACCTTCAGGATCACCTAATTCCACCCCCCCTGCCATGGGACACCTTCCACTAGACTAGGTTGCTCAGAGTCCCATCCAACCTGGCCTTGAACACTGCCAGGGATGGGGCATCCACAGCTTCTCTGGGCAACCTGTGCCAGTGCCTCACCACCCTCACAGGAAAGAATTTCTTCCTAATACCTAATCTTTCCTCTTTAAGTTTAAAACTATTCCCCTTGTCCTATAACTCAATGCCCTTGTCAAAAATCCTGCTCCAGCTCTCTTGTATCCTAATTTAGGAAGGACTTTTTGTGTGTGTGTGGCATTGCTACAACTCTAGAGCAAAGCCCAATTATATGTTTCAATCCAAACAGTTTTAATCATTATACGGAGGGGAAGGAGTCCACCTCTGGAACTGAATGGCTTTGGGTCATTTTGGGTCAGATCCTCCTCATTGAAATTCCAAATCCAAACATCCAAGATGCTGCAGAAGTAAGAAGGGATGAAATTCAGCCCTATGCAAGGATCTGAATTTTGAAAGTCAGATCAGTCTCCAACATAATCCTCTGGCTATCATGGGGTTGCAGAAATGTCAGCAGAGTCAGAAAGCTTCTATCATAAAATCTTTAGCACACAATATGCTACCTTAAGGCCAAAAATCTAGCCAGCAAGGTTTGGGAAGCTATCAGAACCAGTCAGCAGATGAAATGCAACAGAAAAAAACTAAAAAATGCGCCAAAAGCCTGACAATCATGACAAAATTTAATATTATCCGTGTCTTTGAAGGCTTGGATATGAGGCCTCCCCTGAACAAGATCTAATTCCCCTCCCCCAAGAATGTGGCATTTCCATGCAACCCAGAAATGCAATGCAGGAGTTATCTCAAGTTATTTAAAATGATTCAAATATTGGGAAAAAATCCTCAAAACTTTGGCTCAGCCTGGTTCTGATTTTATCCAAACCAAATTCCCATCATTACAAAGCTCTTCTGAGTTGAATCCTAGAATTAAGTGACAGAGTCATATATCTGTACCTATTCAACAAGCTGTAAAAATGCTCTCCATCACATTGGTCACTTGAAATGGATCCTCTATAGATAGTGCAGGAAGAGGAATAAACCAACAGGAGTAAAGCACAATCCTTGCCAAGGAGAGGTGAGTATACAACAGAGGAACTCATGTATTCAGTTTACCTTTGGTGTGGGTGTGGGCGACTGGCCAAATGTGCTGGATGCATAGCCACAGAGAAACTACACGAAGCACAGGTAAAAAAAACAAAACAAAACACAAAACAGAGACAGAGAAGAGCAAATAGTGAAAAGAAGGAATAACTGAAATGGGAGCCTGATATTTTTAGTCTTGGAGGTCCAGCTGTAATGTATCTCATCAACAAAATGCATTAATTCTTAGATCTTCGTCTGACCCTCTCGTGGCTTTTCCCCTTTGTCTCCATGTTCACATCTCTGAAGCTGGGGGAACTGTGATTGTTCAGCTCTTGCTTCTTGGAAATAAACCTTGCACATTTTTTAACCTCACTCATTATCCATCCAATTTCAGCCATCCCCACTCTTCTCTTTCACACACCTCTGCTCTCAATACAGAATGGTTGGGAAAGTGCCAGGGACAAAACAAATTTTCACAACAATTCTAAAGAAACCTCTCCCTTCCTCCCCAAATTTAATCCCAAAACCCAGATATTTCTGATAGAATTTAAACTCTTTCCAAGGTGAAAGCCCCCTCCAATTTCCTATTCTTTTTTCCCATTGCAGTGTTCCATCCTCCACTCCTTCTTCTATCTGCTCCCTGAGCAAGCAATGTTGCCAGACCATACCAGCTGATTCCTCAGAGGAACAGTGTACATCTCCCACTGAATCCATAATTTCACCTGGCACTACTCAAAGCAGTGTTCCTGTTCAGCAAACACATGCAGATAGACCTTCTCTGTGATGGCCATACATAAATGAGGCTTCACAGCCCCATATGCTCCAAAATACCTAACCTAGTTCACCACACAGCTTTCATTGCACACAAATATTGTGTCTTTTAGGGACCAAACAGTTACTACAATATTCAAATATACACTCTCAACTGGTTTTCAAATTGATCTGATCTGTGGCTTTCTCAAGGATCCCATTTGAAAGACGGAATGTAAAGCAGATGTGGACTTGCTTTTGACTGTCTCACAAAATCCTGCAAACTCATCAATAGGCTCCTGAGGACCAAAGTTTGGAAGCTGTTGAACACAATGCCTCAGGATTTGATTTAGCCTTCCACAGAGCAGCCACCTGTCTCTTTTTAAGGAAAGATGTTAGATTTGATTGACTGAGCCCGAGTGCCTCTGAGAAGTTTCTCCACAGATTGCCTCACTGACGCTCGGGGAAGGCATGCATGTGTCCAAGAAGTTCCAAGAACACTTTGCACAGATCTTTGCTATATGCAGTCAATTTCCATGACCCAGCTTCACTTGCTCCTTCTTTTGGGGCATGTGTCCTAAGAAAGAGCCTGCAAACATTACTGAATTTTGGTGGAAAGCAATGGCAAAAGCATCTCAACCCCATGTTTCATCCTGTTTGTCTGAGAATTTTTATGTGGTGGTGTTTAGGGACCAGGTTCACACTGATACTCTGCATGACCAGAGGAGCTGGTACACCGTGTTTGCTCCTCTTCCAGTTCCATGACAGTCAGGCTAAAAATCTCTCATTCAAAAAAGAAAATCAGAGATCATTAAAGTATCAAAGCACAGAGACCACTACTTGAGACAGATTCTGAAGATGTCCTGTGGAACTATTAAAAAAAAAGCAATTGTTTAAAAAAGAAAAAAGTGTTCTGATGCTTTATAAGGTCTCAGTTCTCAGGTTCTAGACAACATCTAGGTGGACATCTCAACCTTGCTATTATGTACTTCCAGCACCTTTTAAAGATGCTTTAGTAGGTGTCCCTGTGAGAAAGCCTGTGTAACGGTGTAAACCCTCTCATTGATTCCCCAGAGTGCATCTCTGCTCTGCCCAAAGAAGAAAGAAATTATTTCTGAGGTGAACTGCAAAGGTGAACTTTTTTTTTGCACCAAAAAAAAAAGCAGCGAGGAATAAGCAATAAAAAGCAAAGTAAGCAGCAGCACTGATGCTAAGGGAGTTAGTGTCTACTTCAACAGAGTATCCGCATCTGAGGATAGCTCTGAACCCACCAGGAGTGTCATGCCAACTGATAGCTTAATTGGGGTTGATAAATGTTATCTTATTCCTAATGAAGTCAAAAGGATAATCATCATTAATTTCAGCAGGAGCAAAACCAAATGGATGAAGGTTGTGAACAAGGCTTGCAAAAGAGCATGTAGCATATTTAAAGAAATGTCTTGGGAATGTAAATATTTCTTTCGCTTAGCAGGTAAAGGAATTCAGCACTTAAAACTTGGCACTCCTGAAAGCCCCTAAGTCCCTTTGTCCATCAGTGGCATTGGCTGGCATTTGGAAATGGGAGTCTGACTGTTAAAATATTTGTTTGCTTTGAAAAATGTTATCCCCACACCCTCTGTAGTCCCATGGCTTTGCCTAGGGAAAGACTTAGAGGATTTGGCCATAGTGACTGATCTGTGTAGACTTTAAGATTCTGCAAGGCTGATATTTTAAAACAGTTTCTATTTTAATTTTGGGAGCAGGGCTGAGTGGGGAGATTTAGATGTTAACTTACTCAAGAAAACATCATACATCTGTGTTATGAATGGTGAAACGGCCACTAATCTCAGCATTCAAGCTGGTATCCCAGTAATAAATGCTCAAATGAGATGGAGAGGGTTAAAGCAGTAATTGTGCCTTTCTCTAAAGCTTCAGGGCACACAGTCTTCTCTCACACTGAGCATGGATAAATACATAACCTCCTTGAGGACTGGGATGTGGAAAGAGGAGCTCTAAAGTTCAACTTTCATAACTGGTGCTCCCTCTCTCTGCTGTTTTAACAGTAAAACACAACTATTCCCTCCAAGTCCTGTTGCAGTGCTTAAGGGCCAGCAGGATTGCCCCTTCGTTCTGCTCTGGTCTACAAGTATTTGGATTTTACTTGGAATCACAGAATGTTTTGGGTTGGAAGGGACCTTCAAGATCAGCTAGTTCCAATCCCCCTGCCACGGGCAGGGACCTTCCACTAGACCACGTTACTTGAACACTTGAACACTTCCAGGGATGGGGCATTCACAGCTTCTCTGGGCCACCTGTGCCCATGTCTCACCACGCTCACAGGACAGAATTTCTTCCTAACACCTAATCTAAACCTGCCTTTTGCTAGTTTACTTCTCACTGTATTAAACATAGATATGGATGACCCAGCTGGAAGAGGCGGTTCTTTTTGTCTCAGATTTCTACAATCACAAACCTAATTGTTCCAATCCCTACACAATTAGGAGACGAGCAGTCACAGCAAAAACTTAATACTTGACAAACTGAATCCAGTGACCTGGAGATGTGAGTATGGATGTACCCGTGACACTGCATTAACACTTCCTGATAGCTGGCTCTCACTAACAGGCTTGAAACACCCCAAACAGCATCAGACCAATATGACTCTGCAAATCTTCCACCCCTTCCAGGAACACCCCTCCTTGTGAATAAAGATCTTCTCCCGCCTGCATTACCATTGCCACATCTGCTTGGAAGATCTGCTTGATGAATTTGTTTTTTGAGGAATGCACCAGCTGAATGATGTCTCCATGCAGCGTGTCCCTGTTTTTCTCCAAGAAACCTAGAGAAATAATGGGACAACACATAGATGACACAGTGCAACATGGGCAGTATGTGAGCTGCAAGCAGCTTCTGGGTTGTTGGATTACTGGATGTTCTTGGTGAGGTAATGGGGGTAATGAGTGGGCAGAGAGAGCAGGACCATGAGAAGGAAGACAAAAGCACATCCTTCAGACTGGATCAAAGATGGAGTAGTGCAAAGCACTGCCATTCTGTCACAGGCACACATGAATGAAACAGCACCAAACTCTGCAGCTCATGGGCACAGCTAGAGGGTCAAGTCATTGCAGCCAGAAAAGGAATACACTGACACTACCATGGATAACCACCCTGCTCTGCTCCAACACAGCAGCAGCTTGTGTGCCCCCAAACATCCCCTCTCACCTTGCCGTGCCCCAGGAGCTGCTCCATACCTTTTGTTTCGTAGTAGACAATTCCAGCAAAATGGTTAATGCCAAACTGGGTTTCATAGTTATTCTTCGGAGGAATATAGTTGGTGTTAAGCTTGTGCTGGGAGTTCAGCTTGTTTAACATGGTGGCATCTGTACCCTGTGCATACATACAAATATATGACATTTAACCAAGATTATTCCCATTAAAACAATTTTCCAGTCAATAGCACATTTCTTTTTTGTTTCAGGTGACAACGTATTTAAAATGCATTTATTTTGAAAAGTGATGTGTTGGAGAGGTTATGTCAAGTGCAGAAATTACAGAAATTGATTAAATATCACTGGTATGTTGTGCTATATTCAAAATAGTGCTCCAAAAAGAGTATATTTAACATTTTCTCTTAAACTTTGCCAATAGATATTTGTGAGCCTCTTGCAGTCATATTTTTTCCCTCAGAAACACTTGTTTTAGCATGGTTGTAATACTCATGGAAGAAAATGTAAGAAAGCAATAAAAATCATAGATAGGCAGCCCACTGGTGAATGTGTGCTTGGGGCTAAGCAGATCTCTCAAAGGGTGCCAGCATGCAAGTGCAAGGGAGATAAAATCAGGAGAGTCACTGTCAGCAAGGCTGAGCCCAAAACACACCTTGGGGAACTTGCTCTCCTCATCAATGAGGGAGATGATGTTCATAGGCTTGATGGCAATCATGTCCAAGGCATCCTGGTTATCAGTGAACTCGATGTGCTGCCAGTTGATGTTCTCCAGGTTGTACTCCTCCTGCTCTAGCTTGAAGACGTGGCGCACAAAGAACTGCTGCAGGTTTTCATTCGCAAAGTTAATGCAAAGCTGCTCAAAACTGTGGAGGGAAGGTCAAGAAAAGGCCACTTTAGACCCACCATGGTTAATTTTTCTAAATCTCTCTCCATGCTTGAAGCAATACTCTCAGACCTTGTCAACCACTCACTAAGGCTGCTGTTGGCTTAGAGTCTCCTTATTGGTTAAGACAATAAGTTTTTCTCCTCCAAAACAATGTTACAGCCATTATATGTATGTGATCTAAACCAGTTTAGGAAATACATTATCTGCTGCAAGTTATTAGCTCTGATAATTTCTCATATAGAAAAATACTTGGTCCAGCCCAGTCCCATTCACTTCAGCAGAGGTGAAAAGACTGCAAGACCTTGAGCTTGCAGTGGTGAAGGAGGATTAAGACCTGGTTCTCCTTTTGCTGGCTCCTTACCTGTTCACAGTGAAGTTCTCAAAGCCAAAGATGTCAAGAAGACCAATGGATCTCCTGATACTTTTGAGTTCCTGGGAAGGAGGTCTGTAAATTGCAGCATTTATCTTCTCCACAATCCACACAAAAAGTCTCCCATAAATTCCCTGCAATGTCCCAAAGATGGAATTCACTGAGACAGGTCAGCAGTTTGATCTGCTAGTCTGTAGCACCACTTCACCCACGATTGCACAGGCTCCCTGAAGCTCCCTGGCCAACAACCAGACAGTCCCTGAGGACATGCTCACCAACATTTGTGCCAGACTCCTGTCTTTGTTTAAAGCTTCAAGAACCATTATGTAGATCAAGGAAAACAGACCTGAAAGCCTAGATAAAATACAACTGAGAGCAAAACCCCAAATTTGGATAGTCACAGCTCGCTGTGAAGCCAGACAGTCGTTTCCTTGGTTTCTACACATTTCTCTCTACACATCAGCAGAGCCATCTCATGCTGACAGCCAAGCCAAGAACATCTTGCTTACTTGGACAAGGTGCTTGCTGGAACATTGTGGCACTGGCTGAACAGTCGGATGACTTAATGAAACAGATATTACTGGTTCCGTAATTTCAGAACTTCATGTTTTAAACAGTTATTCATTTTTATTTTATAAGCTACAGCAGTGCTACCAAGAAGGGAGCCCAATTCAAAGGCCCATCATCACTAGAGAAGTCACTGTCAGGATTTGCAGACTCACTAGCTAACAAACCAGCTTGATCTACCAATTCCCCACAGACAGGGTGGGCATCCAAGTTGGCCAGAGTGTGTCAATAATGCTTGTCTTGCCATTTTACATGGGGTTGCAAACAGCACAGCAGTGACGCACATCCACCACAGCAGTGATGCACACCCATGCCATCAATCTTCATCTCTCCAAAGCCTCAGGTGATGTTCTAAGTACTCAGAGGGCTGCTGAATTGCTCTTTCCCTGTTCCTGAGTAGTTCAGCTTTATTCACTGCTGCTTACATGCCCAAATCCTGAAACTCAAGTGTGGGTATTACAGGTGTTGATAGAGTTGCTCTGATTTACAGCAGCTGAGGATCTAACCCTGGGGCTTAAGCTGAGACATTTTCCTAAAGTTGAGGTGAAGTAATTTCAGAATACTGTCTTCTTCTGTAGATCACCTTTGAGTGCAGACAATCTTAAATCCAGATTACAAATTCCCTACAGACCAGGCTACCTAGCCTTCTTCCATCTCAACTCTTTGTGCATACCAATTAGAACATGGTTTCAAGGGCATCTGGTGATCTGAGCTCACAGGGGCACCAAGTGAGACAATTCCTGTGCAGTGGATGCTCCAGTCTCAAAAATGGCAGATTTCTTCAGGTTATCAACAGAGGCATAAGGGAATGCCCTAAGACTTACCTTTACAAAAGCGTCCCTCACATCTAGTGCTTGTTCCATGCTGAGAGGGGTGGAGACAGTCTCACCTCTTGTGATTATAGTCCGGCTGGTAAGGCAGTTCATCACATCCTGAGGCTCAACCTGACAGAGACAACACCAACACAGCTGCTGTACAGGGCAGGTACCTCAAATGGTGACACAGGCATTTTCAGAGAGAAAAATTTACATTTTTATACTGTATTTTAATACGGAAGGTGTTCTTGTGCCTTAGCATGAGATGTTAATGAGATGTGGGAACACAGGATGAGAAAAAAAGCAAAGCCTGCAAAGGTGTATGGTACCAGCATGGATATAGCTTTGCATTACTTGACCCCTTTCCCCACTTCTTCAGGGGAATGTCCACTCCCTATGGTATATGAAAACAGCCTGCAGAGTGCTGTGGATCACACTCAGGAAGCAGCACTGCCTATGGAGATGAAATGATGTCCCTGAGGGATTCCTGTTACCTCTTGAGAAGGCTGCTGAAGAATGCTCCAGCCATTGCATGGACGGTTTGAGTGAGCATCATCTCACCTCACTTCAGATACACAGAGTATGTATCTGTTTTAGGTACTGTTATGAACTTTCTTTACATAAATGAGGAAAACATTCTATTTTAGGAATTGAGGCATTTTGGATGGTTTTTTTTAGGATGATGTGCCACCAAAGGGTCTGTTTCTCTCTACTAGTATGAAGGGGAACTCAGATCATAGAATCATGGAATCATAGGATAGTTAGGGTTGGAAGAGACCTTCAAAGATCATCTTTTTCCAACCTCCTTGCCATGGGCAGGGACACTTTCCACTATACCATGTTGATCAAAGCCCCATCTAACTTGGCCTTGAGCATTTCCAGGAGTGGGGCAGCCACAAATTCCCTGGACAACCTGTTCCACTGCCTAACTACCCTCACAATGAGGAATTTCTTCTTAATATCTAATTTAAACCTGTCCTCTTTCAGTTTCTCCCTTGTCCTATCACTCCATGCCCTTGTCAAAAGTCCTAATCCAGCTCTCTTGTACAGTACCTTTACAGTACCTTTAGGTACTGTAAGGGGCTCTAAGCTCTACTTTAAGTCTTCTGTTCTCCAGGCTGAACAACTCTCATTTTCTCAGACTGTCTCCATAGAAGAGGTGCTCCAGCCCTCTGGGCTTCTTCCCAGCCTCCTCTGGCTACTCAGCTCAGATGGAAACATCCACCTTCATGCTGCCAAGGCGGGGCACAGTATGGCTTATCCTGGCCTCTTCAGCCTCCTAGAGCTGGTGGTGCAATGAGAGGCTGGCTCAGGTGAAGCTCTGCCACGACCCTAAAAATATGGGATGATATCTGACAGGGAACATCAGCACTGCAGAGCCACTGACCTCCAGCAATGTTGCAGCAGTGATTAGCGATGCTGACTGAACAACCTCGCAGGCATCCAGGTTGTCATAGGTCCGAGCTGGGGAAAGAAAGGCAGAGGGAAAGCCATCAGCAAGGGACATGTATCTGCAGAACGTGCATAGGGTGAAGGAAAGGGTCTTTCTCCACTGCCTCTGTGTGATGTCCTGGCAAAATCTGGCTGTCAGAAGGGAGAGAAAAGTTCGCACATCTGCTGGAGTCCTGCTGCTAGCTGCAAAGGACCTGTACTCTGCCCTGCCAGACCAGATGGTGCAGAATGTAGAAATGTTTCTAATATCTAAGTATTTTAGGCTTCTGTCTTCCAAAGAGGCTTTTTAAATCACTGTGTCATTTCTGACAGCAGAGCTGTATGGTACCTTTACAAAGGCATATCCAATCACACAGGCACCTGTCAAACACTCCATTAGCCTCTCCTTGTAAAACCTGAGTCCACTGAATGGCCTGTGGCCATATTCAACCTCACAACATTCAGAAAAGGTGGATGCAATTGAGCATACTGCAGCCTGGCAGCCCTGCTGTGGGCAGGTGGAATTATTCCTCCTTCCTTGTCCTTACATGCCAGAACAAGTACCTGAGTCCCTGGCATGGCACCATGGCAGGTGTTCTGGATACAGTCCTCCATTCCTAAGCTTGGCTCCCTGTCAGCATGCAGAATAAAGAGCAGCAGTGCACTGGACCATGTCCCTGTATTTTGTCCTTTTACCTTCATACTGCAGGTTGCCCATGTGCAGGATGGCAGCCAGCAGCTTGGAGATCTCCCAGTTCTCTGTGTCGGTGAACATGAGAACCTTCATAGCAGAGCGGATATTGGCATACTCCTTGCTATCATCTCTGCCATCACAGGTCGTGCAGTTCCCCTGGGGAGGCAAAGAGGTCACACACTGCATGGGGCAAAGCAAGGGAGTACCAGTGTGTAACCCTAAGCTATCCAGGGCTATCCCTGAACCAGCAACATGTTGTTTAAGCGATGATGCTGAACTTGTGGATCTGACTCTGCCATTTGGCGTATTCTATGATTCAGTCCTCAGCCTTGTGACCTACACTTACTCTGTTGTCCCCAGCTACCCTCTGTCTGTCATCAGCAGAGGAGAAGAATCTCCCTGAGATGGGGGTAAAGAGCCGGAGGCTCCTGCTGATCCAGTTAGAAAGCTGAGTCCCAGCCTTGCTGATGATGTGCCAGCCTTAATTCCACCCGCTTCTATCAGCTCCCCTGAATATCAACACTGGTATATAGGCAATGGGGCTGGAGATTGCTGGGTCAGTTGGACACTTGGAGCACAGACATGGACAGCATGGTCCCATAAGGTGCTGAGAATATGCCATCCAGCCAAGGACTCTTCCCTGTCCATCGCTGCCTCAAGAGCACTGGGCCCTATCTAACACCCTGGTTATTCCCAATCAAGTGGCATGGGCAACGTACACCAAACCCATCCAAGCTTGTGTCCTACTTCAAGGGAAGTGTGGAAATAGCCTGGCCTAGACACAGGGATTAAGGGTTTCCACTAAGACCATGAGGCTTGTGGTAGGGGGACAAAGAGGTCCCTCAAACCCTGTGGCTAAGACTCAGGCAGGTCATAACCAGCAAAGCAGCTCTTGGCTGCAGAAGCACCTCTCTCTTCCTCCTCCCTTGCTAACAACCTTTCACCACATCACCCCACCAACCCTCTGCTCCACTGTGCTCTCACCATCGCAAGGTAGTTGTAGTCTGTGGCTTTCCCAAGACCCAGCTTCTTCTTCTGCTCCACTGTCATTCCTCTCAGCATGCAGTAGAATACGTGGTAATTCCTCTCATCCTGGGCCTGCAGTAGCAGAGGAAGTGTCAGCTCTGTGAGAAGAACTGCACTGCAAAGGTCAGCTGCCTGAGCGCCAGGTCCCGCCCCTTGCAGGTGCATCACCTTACCTGCCTGCAGACCCGGGACTTCTCCAGCAGGTACTGCTCAATCTTTGCCCCCTCGATGGCTCCCCTTTTGTTGAAGTGGATATCGATGTACTTCCCAAATCGGCTGGAATTGTCATTACGGATGGTCTTTGCATTCCCGAAAGCTGCAGGGAAGAAGTGCAGTGGGTTAGAGAGGATGTGAGGCAGGGAGGATGATGGGGTCTCATGGGGGAAAAAAAAAAATCAAAAGTGAGGCTGAGAGGGTTAAAAACAGCCCCAAAGCCTTCCCTTAAGTTTGGCTGGATCAATTTCATCTCAATGTGAAGAATCAAGATGTATCTCAGATGACAGTCTTCAGAAATACAAGAGAGGAACACAGGGAAAGAAGCCTGGGAATGGAGTGACCTCATGCAGGAAGAAAGGCTAGAACAGCAGGATTTTCACAGCAGAAATACAGGAGAGTTGAGCAAGAGTGGCTGCAGTGTGCAAGGTGACACTGTGCAGGAAATGACAGAGCTGCTGGTGAGTGATTTGATGACCGAGAGGGAAAGAAAAAAGCTCGTCCAAAAGAAAAATACAGACGATTCAGTAAATCTCCAGTGGGAGACTTCTCCCTGCAAATAGGTTGTGCAGAGAAAGGTACCCATGTCAATCCTCTGTTGGATGTGGATGAGTGCCCTAGACAGCACACCCTGCAATTAATGCTTCAAGATTGCTGGCAGGTGATGGAGATATATTTGAAATACAGCACCTCTGTTCCCTTAATCTTAGCAGTGACTAAATCCATATTTAATAAAGCCCTGTGAGCCTGTCACATTTCTGTGGATTCCTACAGGGTTATTTACCAAGCAGTGGAGGTAAAGATCACAGAATGGTTTGGACTGGAAAGGATCCTCAAGATCATCCAGTTCCAACCCTTCAGCCATGGGCTGGGACACCTCACATTAGACCAGGTTGATGAAACATCCATCCTTATAGAACAACCCCAGTGTTAATCTTCAAGGAATATGTGATTTTTCTGCATGAGCATAAAAGGTCCATCTGGCATCACATTGGGTCAAAAGGGTCAGATCACCTATTTAATTTACAGACATCTAATTAAAATAGTGGGGCTGATCACAGTAACAGCTTGCCAATGAACCTATTAAGGCCACAAGCTGATTCTCATTATCTGGTTCTCCCTTCAACTCCTCTATTTCTTTTTCTGCATTATGCTGCCATTCACTGATCTTGGAAGGAAAAGGTGGGGTTTGCTATTGTGGTTGGTCTCTGGTCCTATTAAACCGATGTTTTACAGAACCAAATAACAGGAGTAGGATTTTTTCAACTATGGCCAAATAAAGCAAATAATTGGCTGAATGCAGCATTGATGGGATATTGGTGCTCCGCATGCACTTATAATTCCAGCACTGGAAGAGGTGGTGAGATTTTTCAATAGAGCTTTGATTGAACATCAGATACTCAAAAAAGTATTGATCAGCATTTTTGAAATACATACCACACAGAGAATTAAGTAAAATTCAGGCTTTTGTATGGAATTTTTTTTAAAGTACTGTTTTAAGTGGAAAACCCACTTTTTTTTTTTCAATTTTAAGTAATGAAATATTTGAAAAAAATAATTCAAGTCAGCTGAAATACTTTGCTTTCAACAACAGTTGTCAAAAATACTAAAGGAAAATTTGAGAGCTCAAATCAGAGAATATTAGTCTTGTGGAAAACAAATTCAGATTAAAAGAAACAATGTATTGTTTATCGAAAGTGTACAGTATTGATTTTGACTTTATTTTGCCATATTTTGAAACTCGAAGTGTGACATAAGTGACTTTCACTTGGTCATATTTTGTGTTTCCTGAATCCATTTGGTTTTTTGCCAGCAAAAGAATTCTCCATTATCTGAGGCCTCACCTTCCAAGATGGGATTTGCCTCCAGGACCTGCTGCTCAATCCAGGAATGCTGACCACTGATTGCTGCCAGGAACTGCAGAATCAGTTTTGTGCTTTCTGTCTTCCCTGCTCCGGATTCACCACTGCAAAGACAACAGGAAAAAAGGTCAGTGAAAGCCATGCTGCACCCCTGCCAATGTCCCTCTCTCGGTCTCCAAAGGGACTGTCTCTGTGTCTCTTCTGTTAACCTAGAACAGTTAAGAATGGGCTTCCAGCATCCCAAGGACTGGTTGTAGGACAAATGGTAAGACATGGTACCAGACAGCTTCAAGCCAAGATCCAGATTTGCTCTGTGTTCCATTTGGCCCAAGCTGTTACTTGGGTTTGGGTATCCCCCAGCAAATGCCATCATTCAATCAGCACTAAGAAGGTCATGAAGCACTTTCAGACAGTGCTTTTCCAGGTATGATCACCAAACCACGACCCTGTGGTCCAGGGTCTAGCTGTTCCCATGGGACACCTTCATCATCAGTCCTGAGCTGCCATAACATGGCAGACTGTGAAATACAGCTTTTTAACAGCAGGTACTTCCACAGGTCCCCTGGGCTTGTGCTAGCAAGGAGCAGGAGGGAGAGGAGAAGCTTATGCGGCAGGAAGCCACAGTTATTCCTCAAAGCTATCCCTTCACTGAAAGATAACTTCAATTATTTTGTGATGATACAAGAGGAAGGGGCTGGGCAGAAATCTTTTGGCGAGTCTGTGGCCTGTCTGATATATGGGGTAGCAAAAATAAGTGACTGAAATAGACCTTCCCTGCCCTGGCCTTATGGGCAAATTGCCTCACTTTTCAGGCCACTGTCACACTGCATTGCCTCTCCTCTGGGCCTCACATGATGCTTTTTTAGACCAGCAAAATAAGCCTTACTGAATGGCCTTTTCAGACTCGTGTATCTGAAATACGGCACGTGGGATGTTCCAGAGTTATGTTTTTTATGCAATGAAACTTAGGGTAGGCATGCCTCCGAGAGAGGGGTGCCTCAAAGGAAAAAGACTGCCTGTGGGTTCAGTATTTGATAGGGTAGCGTTGGAGGGCTGAGGACATAAAATCCAGCTCATGCTACCATTTGGGAGAGATATTGGAGGGAACTATATCCATAACTGTGACCAGGCATTTCTTGGTGCCCACAGTTGATCATTCCAGAGCGGAGCTGTGCACAGAGACACCAGTTCAGCAGCGTGAATGACCAAGTGATCAAGCTTGTCCCTGACCCTTCCTTGTGCAGAAAGTATAGATCTTTACATTTTGATGTCTGTAGGAGTATTGAGATGACATTTAAAAGGGGAGGTTAAAGATTAATGTAAGATCTATTGGGTTTTAAGGGTAAATACCAAAGTATTGATAAGGCACCTTTAACAGAAACAGAGAGACTGCAAACAGAGACCATCTCTGCACTGGGAATATGTGGATGGAAGATCCAATCAGTCATTCAATTTCTGATTCTATTTGACAAGCTGTTCCAAATCAACCATGTTGCATCTGCTCAGCAGCTGTTTTCAGGATATGGCCCATTTGGAAAGTCACCAACTCACCTTATGATACAACACTGGTCCTTGTTGTTGCGCTGCATGTTGAAGTAGCAGTTGTCGGCGATTGCAAAGATGTGTGGTGGCATCTCGCCAATCTTTTTGTTGGTGTACAGGCGTATCTGCTCGGGTGAGTAGATGGGTAGGAGCTGGTAGGGGTTTACTGCCACCAGTATTGAACCTGTGTATGTCTGGAGGAGAAGCACATGAAGATTTACGGGGATAGTGAGGTGTAGCTGAGAGACTTTGACAGCTTGCATGGAGTGTGGATGGAGGCCAGAAAAATCAAGGCTTTTCAAAAGCTGGATGAAAGATGATGTTCAAGCATCAAGAGATGCTTGCAGGGTGGAGCCTGGAGCAAAATGGGAACAAAAGTCCCAAACTATCAAAAACAGTTCATACTCAGCCTTGCTCATGCACAGCCTGGACTCAAGCCTTAATTCGTATTTGGGAAGCTCTCAGTTAAGATTCGGAGTCTCAAGACAAGCTCATATTTCCAAAAATAGTGCCAGTGCCAGCATACATCTGTACACATCTACTGCACTGCACAAATGATGAGAAACTAGAGATGAAAGAAACCTGAGAATCATTCCCATATCTCAAAGCAGGGCCAGCTGAATCCAAAGCATTCTGACAGATGACTGTCTAAACTGTTTTTATCAATCCACAGCAGCTGATAAACTTCCCTCTGCAATACATGCTTTTTTATCTTCTCTGACTAACAAAACCTCTCCATGCTTAGTTTCAAACCTTGTCCTGTGCACATGGATATGTCCCATAAAGTCCAGATCTTCTCATTTCTTTCTGAAATTTTGGAAATGGCCTTTGATCCATCCCATGCTGTCTGTGCCACTTGAACCAGCAAAGCTGTCCTGGGCCTTGGACAGCAAATTCCTCTGGAGTATCTTGCTCTTTCATTTCTGCCCTTCCAGAAGCCATTTCTCTCAAGCCTCTCATCAAAGGACTAATTTGTTTTCTTGCCCAGACATGGTGTTACAGTTAGGAGGTTTGGCCACATCCCAAGCTCAAGGCAGCAAATAAGAATCTCCTTCCCCTATTTCATCTGTCTAAAAGTTAGTGTCTAGAGCAGGTGAGTCAATGGGTCTCCATCTTGGGTTAGTCAACAGGCATGAGATGAAGGCTACTTTTACTCCGTGACTTCAGTGAAGTCAAGTCACCTTCTCTAGGTTAATTTTTAGCAACTGAAGTTAAAAGATTAATCTCACCTTTCCTTCCAGGTGGAACCAGCTATGAAAGTGCCCTCACTGCTGCATATATTGTTTTAGGAAACAAAATACGTAATTTCAACATTAAAATAATCCTTATGGGTTTTTATCTGAAAGGCCTACAACCAGTAAGACTTTGGAACAAAGCAGCAAAGTTGCATAGGCAAGTATGCTTGTGAAAAAGAAGAAAAAAATTTTTGTCACCGTCTACACAACATCTGCCATCAGCTCAGGCTTCCTGAAAGCAGCCAGTAGGTGGCAATTGTGTTCCATAGTAGGCACGATGAAAGCCAGGAGGGACTCCTCACCTTGGCCAACACATGAGAGCAACTTTCCACTCAGTCTCAGGTGAGGTTTGACTTTACAGGGGTAACTGGGAAAGGACACAATACTCCTCTTTGTAATAACGGGTTATGTGCCAGTAAAAAAGCTCTCTGAGATCAAGGACAATGTTGTCACAACTCCAAAGGGTAGAATTTGGCTGTGAAATCAGGTAGACTGGATTTTAGAGGAAGAAGGCATTGAAGTAAGGGAGCAGAGAAATCCCAGAGAAGCCTTCAAAGGGGGAAGAACAGGTAACCTCAGTGCTCAGAGAAGGAGAGAGCTCAATTTCTGAATAGGATTATAACACCAAGATCCCTAATGAAGACTCCTTTGAGTCCTAGGTGAGATATTTGGAAAACTCTTTTCCTTTTTACAATTTATTACCAGGTTAATTTTAGGGACATTTCTCATCTTTCTTGAGCCCCTTAAAAAGATTAAAATTTAACTCCTTGCAGAGGTCTCTGAAATCCCTGCATTTCAGTCACACTGCTCTGCCCTGCCCCAAAAGCAGACAGAGAGACTTTTAAAGGTGTTAACCATTAGTGGCAGGAATGCTTTCTCGATGCTCTCACTGACCCTTCCCTTGTGACCCACAAAGCACTTTGTCAGCATGAACTCTTGTACTATTGCTTGTTTTCGTAGGTCATTCCTAGTTGATAAATAATCACAATTTGCCCAATTCTCACAGCTGACAGAATGCAAAACTTTGTTCACTCTGTCAATGAGGGGCCAAAGGGCACTACCAAGGAAATATTCTCTCACTGGTTTCTATTGCTGGTTGATGTCAAAGCCCTTCTCTATTTGAAAAATAAAGCTCTACTGAGGGCAGGAACTCTGCCATAGCTGACCACAGGAACCGCATCTCACAGCAAATTCATTACTGCCTGCATGACCTACATTTCAATTAGCCCCAAACAAATCCTTTCTGAGCCTGCTTCCCTCACTACCCAGAACACCATGGCCAACTTCATCTGGATTGTTACGGGGTTAAAGCTCTACCAAACGTTACTGCATTTTGGCAGCCCTTAGAGAGCAGCAGCAGGCATTGGTTTCGTCTCCAGATAAAGAGATTTAACCTTATTCACGAGTCCAAACTCCCCACCAGACTCTCTTGGTATTCGGCATAGTTTCTTTTGGTGCATGCAAGGCAAACCAAGGGCAACAAGTTTTCCGTATCTTGCTGCAGAAGTTTCTTTCCTTCAAGTTAAGGTCATTACTGAGAAGCTCTTAAAGCTTTAACCACACTCACAGGTTGGGGGTGTCACAACTTCACCATGCGGGTCAAGCTCTGCACCAAAGCGGATGATGATCTTAGTGCATTCATGAAGCAGCAGCAATTGCGGTGCAAAGTGAATGAGAAGGCCACAATGGTGAACAGAAACAAGTGATCCAGTGGACGGCATGACAGCGATTGCAAATGACGTTGCCAAGAGTCATACTTACCCTCCCGCCGCAGTTTGTCTTACGAGTAAAATGTGAGGGAGAAGAAAAATGGAAATTATATTTTATTAGAGTAGAACTACATCTTCCACAAAGCTAAGGATATGAGGAAACAAGAGGAACTGAAGTTCCATTGGAAAAGGAATCATTTACTCAGCAGGCTCAGAAATCCTTTCAAGCGGCGAAACACCACTATCTTTAAGACAGGGCTAATTATACCACAGAATAAAACACCTCAGGGGACTGGGTGTCCCCTACCCACACAGTACCTATATGGTACCTTGGCTTCGCAAAACTGTCATCAGTATTTACCACATCCGACACAAACCTACTCCTCCTGGTGTCATCACTTAATAGGTGAGATCTAAGGTTGGGATCCTGAGCCTGCAACTACACACCTGCAGACAGAAGTGGTTTGCATGCCTCTCCATCAAGCTGCACACTCACTGTCATTTTGAGAGTGTCATTCTGATTCCCAGATTGCACTAATTGCTGTGCTGTGCCCAGTCTTGGGCTGGCACTCTGAAGCTATTAGTGGTGTGGAGCAATCAAGGCACAGTAACCTGGAACCTCTGTGATGCAAATATCTTTGTGGGATGTGGCCATCCCTTAGGCAGTAACTCTGTAGGACACGCTGCACTGTCAGCATCAGACCAGAAGAACCCGTAGAGAAACCGACATGGTTATTGTGTCACTTCAACCCAAATCACCACCCACGCTCACCTCCAGGTTAGAAGCTGCCCTTTGCATCAGCCCTTATTATATGAAGTTGCCAAACAACACTTTGCCCGGTGCTTATTCTGTTCATAATCTCCCTGCATGCCTGTGAATAGCTTGGCAAGGGAGCTCAGAGACAAAGCTTTTATGAAGGAGCTCGGTGTATTTACGGGCAATCTGATACTGCACACACAAAATTGTATCTGAGGACCTGTGGGCACTTAGTGAGGCAACAGGAGCTTGCTGGATGACATAGGCACCCCGAAACAGACACACGGACACCACTGAAAAAATATCAAACATGATCCAAACTTTCTCAGAGAGAGCAGCAGGAATCCACTTTGTGGCACTGCAGGGTGCCCACAAGCAGGAGAAAAAGGGGCAATGCTCAATGGATAAATACACGTTCCTTGGATGATCCAATCAGCTACAAATTATTGGCCATCTGTACTTCTCAGGTGGCATTCAGGTAGCTTGAATTCAGTTATCCACATAAGTACTACATCTAACCCTGAAGATGGATGTGCTCTGAGCTGGAGGAGGTTGGACTGTAGACCTCCAACCCAAACCTTCCTTCCAATATAAACTCTTCCATGATATCCAAGCTCCAGCCAGCTCTAAAGCAACCACCTTGTCTGAGAGGCACTTCTGTTTGCATAGCTGAAAAGCAGTCTTGTCTCTGTTGGCTCTGTTGATATCTCTGGTGACTGTCATGGATACTCAGTGCACATGAAGACACCATCTCAAGTATGAATTCGGGCTGCTAACTTGCTAGTTTATCATTATAAATGGCTGTGTTTCCCTAAAAAGACCTCCAGGGAGACACTCATTTAATGTAATGTGAATAATTTTCTGGTTTTGTTCTTTTGCTCAAACTGACAATACAGGAGACTTAAGTGTTACACAAGCATTTGCACTACACGTAAGCATTTGCACAACAAATAAAGTGTCAGAGTGAGAGATGCATTTGGAGGTCTCTATTTTCCTCCAAGCTTTGGGGACTTAGGGGTGCCTTTTCAGCAGCCATGTCCCCTTCCTCTAGGATTGGACTCCATCTCTGAAAGGAGAGATGGATATCTTCCACAGCTGGGGCAAGAAGCTGTCAATCATATTAACAGCCTATATAACAGAGTGATGTCTTCTCCATTCATTGCCCAGCTCTAATCCAAAACCATCCTATCAAAAGGAGCTGGACAGCAAGCTGAACAAGTAGACTTGATAAATAAAATCTTGCTCATACTCTGTTAGCTTATGCTGTCTGTGAAGTCTGTCTCACAATTCCCTCTGGCCTGAAAATCTAGTAGTCTCTATGGCTTTTTTAAACATTCGATGACAAGGTGGCTTTAAAAAGGCCTTCAAAGACACAGCTGACACTTAACCTGAATATCTAAAAACTATAGGACTAGGACTTCAGAGTAATACCAAATTTTCCGTATTTGCAGAGGCTGTTTGAATACATTAGCTAGCAGCAAACACACACATGCTCTCTGAATTTCTGTGTGAAGAATGTGTACAAGACTGTACAGCATACAACACATTGATAAAACCAGCACAGAGACTTGAATGCTGACTCCTGTCCTGCCAGGAAGGTGGCCTTTGCTATGCTATCGCAGAAAAGAGATGCAGTTCTGACTGACTCCCTGTAAACCCCTCAATTTATGAATGTCTGTTTGGGTTGGCAAGGCTGCACTGGGTCCATGGGGTATGACATGACTGAGCTGACCTAAGGAAGGACACTGCTGTTCCCAGAGATCAGCTGTCAGGACCTCAGGTAACCCAGAGCTAACAAGCCATAAACACAGACTGGGAAGGTTTTTTAGAGCATTTCTGGGAGTTGCTCACTTCTTTGCTCCCAGTTATTTCATGCATGCCCTCCTCATCCTTTCTCCACCCCTTCCACCTCCAGCAATTGTGTCTTCACCTACTTGGGTTGAATAAATTAATGGTTCAGGGGGAAAAGGCAGAAGGGTCACATCCAGCATGTAGTTTACACCTTTACGAAGGATTTTGCTTTAGGATGACTACAACATGCTCATGGCCTGGGTTCAACTGGTTATTCTGTGTGCAGAAAGCTAATGCACATCCCCAAAAATTCTACAGGGGCTGGACAGCAAGGTGGTGTGGAGTTTTCTCACCACGTAACTCATGGGATCTTTCACTGGGACATCCACAAGGTCTGCAATGTGTCCTCTAAACTCAGAAGCCCTTCACCACTTGGGACAAGGTGAAGGTGGAAGCCCAGATGCTCAGTTCAATCAGGGTTTCCCCAGAACTAAGGAGAGCAGGGGGTGGAGTGCAGAACAAGAGGGGGAGGTGAGGTGGACACTCACATAGATGAGGTGCTCCCGATAGCGAATCAGCAGGTTCCTGAGAATTCCTGCCTCATTGAGGTCCCCCAGGCGGATCATGTCCTCCACCCCATGGATGGAGGTGGGGTGCATGGGTTTGATGTGGCTGGCATTCTGTGGGGAAATCCAGTGTTCCTGGGAAGAGAGCGAGGCCAGAGAAAGATGAGTCAAATGAGAGACCACTAGGATGAGAGACACAAACAGTCCACCCCAAACAGAAGGACCAATCGGAGTAACACAGGTGGGAGAGCATCAGCACACATACCACAGCTCCTATTCCTGGGGCAAGGCAGTGATGAATTTGAAAGATTGACAATGGAAGAGGGAAAACATCTTTTTATTTGAGTTTTATTGGAGCACCAAGAGATATGAGACACAAGCCATCCTGGCAGAAGCCTCCTCCAGGGCAGCACGGTCCTCCAGCACATCAGGGGAGTTTGCAATAAACAGCAGATTTGTTGTTCCCTTCAAAACTACATTGTCACATTACTGGTTAACCCTCTGCCACATTATACTGTTGATTAGAGAGGAGATGATTTAGAAAAGGAGAGAGGGTTGGGCAGGGGTGGCAAAATCATATTTTTATTTGTAGAGTGTTGTTTAGATTCACCACTTCTAAGGGTTCAAAAGCCACTACAGATTGCACACAGGGACTCTGCCAAACCAAATCTCTTTCTATCAACCTCGAAGGGAGTGAGAGCATTTACAATTACCTCAGTAAGACAAAAAAAAAAGAAGCACAGAGGACCACCTTCTGCTTGTGACATAGACCTTACTCTGAAACAGCCACCCTTACAAAAAACAGGGGTGGGAAATTGAAGGAGAGCCAGTTTTTAGGCACATCTGGTGTTGGTAGGAGGTCAGGAAGGACTGGATAACAGCAGAAGAATGAGATTGAGGTGGGTTTGCTCAAAGCACTATCTAAACGTATTTTGTGGGCTTCTGTTATCAGAGTACTCAAAAAGTTTCTCAACCTTTCACTCCCAGTACAGCCACAAAAGAAGGGACACAACATTGTCTTGTCTTTACAAATAGAAAACTATGGCACAGTGGATTCCCAAGCACATATGAGAAGTCCTAACAAAGTCAATCATCATAGCCCTACGACCCCTGGCCTAGCAAGGCCATAAAGCTGAAGAAGTGACATCACAACCCTTTGTACGTACATTGCCTTCATCATCCACAACCTGGATCTGTCCAGAGTCACACAGTTTAACCACCGCTCCAATGGGGACGTCGAATTCCCGTCCGGTTTTGAGGTCCATCCACACATAATCCCCCTGGAACCAAAGACAGGATAGTTACACTCAGAACTGCAGAATGTTCAGCAACCCTTGGGATACAAGTCGTTTGGTACCCAAATCATTAGTACAAGTCAAGTTACTTCCCTCACAAACCACAAACCATCCCTTTCCATAGAGGTTCAGAAAAGCAGATGCTTTGGATGTGGCACTTGGGGATGTGGTTTAGAGGCAAACACAGTGGTGCTGGATAATGGTTGGACTTGATGATCTTAGAGGTCTTTTCCAACCTTAATGATTCCATGACTCTTTGAAACCCCCTGCACAGTACCAGCAGCAGGGCATGGTCCACACAGCATCCACCCACTGCTCTCTCTGCTTCTCATGCTTGTCAGTGTTGTTGGTCACTCAATGCATCCAGCAGAAACAGGTTACAGAGGAGCAATACAGAGAGAAAAACCCACCCAGGTAGAGGTTTCCCTCTGTGTAATGTACAAACCTAGAAAGCCACATTTAGGAGATGGTTTTGAGCTCTGCTAAGCCTTATCCAGAGCCTTGTGGCATTTTTCTTCCTTGCAGATGACCATTACCTAATATACCTTGGAGACTGCTGAAAAGGGAATGACTAAAGGTGGGTTGATAACATAACCATAAGTACATATATGTTCTTCTGCAGGAGTTTTTCCAGCTACAGCAATGGGTAGGTGGGCTGCTTGTATTTAATATTTCTCAGTGGATTTTATCTACTGCAAGCACTTCCACTTGAGTCCTGAAGCTGTGCAAAGTTTTACCATCGATAATCCCAAAAGGCTGTGTCCTTTCACATGTTTAAAATGTTTTACCTCTTTCATTTGAGACCTCTGTGTTTTCATTTTGAAAGACACAGCCAGCAGTTGACCCCTATCTGCTCACTCCATGTCACTAGGGATCCTATAGACCTCTGTCAGTCCTGCTGGGCAGGCACTATCTGCTTATCAGCTCTGCGGATATTAAGTTACTCAAGTGCAAAAAAGCTTTTAAAGAAGCTGCTTTCCTCAATACAGAAGCCAACCCCAAACTAAAGCACCAAGCAGGACTCACATTGAAATAAAGTAGAATTATTTTCCACCCCTATTCTCAGTGTGAAGTTACTAAAATTGAGAGCAGTCTAGTTGTCAGGTGTATTTGCATTCATGCAGATGAGATTAATGTTGTGAACTTGTAGCCCCACCTAACCCCACATTCCTGGGGACCAGCTCCACTTGTATCCATTAAGCATGATTCAAATGCAGTATCTACCTTTTGAAGTCCAGAAAAACTGCTGGGAGAAGGAGAAGGGAAAACCAAGGAGGTATCACTTTGCATGTGCTCTAATATAACCCCTTTCCCGAGCATCCACTATCAACCATTTCCATGGACAGAGAATATTTATAGATTTGGTTTGACCCAATGGGCTGCTGAACAACCTTCATCGCTATGCTGGGTGGTGGGAACTGGAGACATTGCCATCCAAGTCATCATTCACTAAGACTTCCAAGAGATACAAACCTGTAAGTACCACCACGGTGTAAAGTTACACTCAGGGACTCACACATGGAGAAACACTACACACCAGGAGTCTCCAGCCATTTTGTGGTAGACTCTACCCTTGGCAGCTGCTTGCTAGGTTTCCACTAGGATATCAACAAAGTCATCCTGCTTACATGGAGCTCAGCATCCTTATCCTTTCATTTTGTCAGATGGTTGTGCTACAGCTCTGAATATCTTTATCCAGCTCATAGAAATATAATATTCATATCTTTTTCTCATTAACTGTCTTATCCTCACATCTCATAACTTAGTTTAAAAAAGCACAACTAATGAATGCAGTGTCAGGAGCAGATACATTATAAATCCATTTATATTAATATTTATTCCTAGCTCCTTTGATCCTAGACTCTCAAAGCACTTCAGAGTGTTCAGCACTGTTATCCTCTCTGCATCACTGGGCAAATTCATGCACACGGTGGGTAACCTGATCAAGGTGTCAGCAAGAGAAGAGCCAGGTTGCTAGGTCCCTGCCTAGCAGAAAACCCTTCTGACACCTCAGTAGCTCTGTAAAAATTGCCCTTGACCAAAAACCAGGAATTGTAATGCCGTTTTTAAAAAAAACTGCAATACTGAATAGCTGAAAAAGCAAGCTGCTTCATATACTCTATTACCACACAGCTGAGATAAAAGGCAGACTGCCCTTCCCAAGGTAAATTGATACTCTACTACCACTTTGTCTGCCTAATGCACAGAGTGCTCATCCCCTCAAACTGCTCTTTCTAAACCCATTAAAGTGCAGTTCTTAATACTGGTGAAAAAAGTCTTATGGGATGGGCTAAGCTGGTAAGCTCAGGAAGGTCGGGGAGGAGTGTTAAAAAATAACATCACTTATTAAGAGTGCCGACCTATTTCCTTTTCTGACTTTAATCAATTTCATATAAACCCCATGGAAGTCAGTTACATTCCTCCAGTTGAAGCAATCAGCTTCAGATCAGCCCCAAAACCCGGAAGATATATTGGGGATTTCAGGGCAAATCGGGGTGATTCATGCACTTACCAGCTGTGGCTTGTCAGTTGCATAACCTGCCTCATGCCTAAACTGATGCACTTCATTTTCCAACACACCTGACAGAGTACTGGACAAGTGAGAATACCACCAGACCCTATACAGTCTCAACATGGTCCACCTCTTCCTCCTCAAGGCGGCCACTGGGTGCTAGTACCCTTCCAAACTAGCAAAAATCTTCCAAACTGCTCTGGGGCAGACCCTCACCAACTAGGGGCAGTGACAACCAAAGAGCGATGCAAGGGGAGAAAACACCACCATGATGAGTGCACACACAGATCCACATAATTCACAAAGAGGATCGTTAGGAGGAGCTTCAGAATGTGAAGAGCAAGAAGGCTGCACCGCAGGGGAGCTACAGCACTTGGGGGGGACAAAGGAGGAAGGTGAGAGAAGCTGGCGTAAGCAGTATAAGGATCTCATCAACAGCAAGACAGATTTCAAAGCAGCCTGAAAGCTTCCAGCCATGCTCAGGGCTTGGGACCCCTATCTTACCGCTAAAATGGTCGTGGGCTTCAGGACCTGGTTGACATTGCGGAGTAGTGTCCATCTGCCCTGGTCTCTCTCCTGATCTTCCACCACCTCGGGGCATGGCTGCACGAAAACAACTTTCTTCTTCTTCAACATCTCCAAAACTTTGCAGTGGTATTTGTCCCTTTCTCTGCTTTCTACATGTATTCCACCATGAATGCCAGAATGCTGTGTCCGGTTTGCTCTAGACCTGCAGTGTGACCATGCCTGCTGCTTGCAGGACACCCTCTGACCTGATTCACAATATGGCTCTTGGCAAAGATCTTCTCCTAGCAGGAAAATTTCCACGCAGCAGCCATGGTCCTCCACTGGCCAGCTGACACGCTCACTGTATATGACCAGCCCTGCAGGAGTCTCAAAGCAAACTGCACAACTTTGCTTCTCTTCACTTAAATTCTTCCAGTCTCTCCAGCAAGGGCTGATACTTGGTCAGGGACCTGCAGGACACTGCAACTACCTGTTCTGGAAAAACAGCTGCAGGATTAACAGGAAACCTCTTCATTTCCCCAGGAGTTCTCTTCGTTACCTTCCTTTCTTAGTGAAATAACTGTCTGCCAGCATGAGGACTTTCAGCACAGAACACACTGGGATACTTATTAATCCACAAATGCAGTCAGTCCCCATGCAACACATGGCATTTAATTAACCTAATACCTTTACATACCAAATTAACCAAAGCGCAGCGGGAACTCAAAACCAGAGGCCATCTGCATTTTCTTTAAACTGATCGCCTTGAGTAGATCCATAGCAACTGAATTTTAAATAATTGAGTGGAAGGTGTTCAGAGCAGCACAGCCTCTGTGCCTATAGGTGAGAGGAGAGCCTGGGCTGTGGATGAAAATGGGCTCTATACAAGGACCATGGAGATAATGAGGTTGCACTGAGTCTATACCCATCTGCTCCACAGACCCACTTCTGCAATCTCTCCTTTGCTATGGGGAGGACTGTTCTTGTAAAGACTAATCAGGACCACTGGCCCTGTTAAAGGCATGTTAAAGCAACCTCGGACTTGCTTTTTTCTTGTCCTAGCTTAGGTCCTGAAATTTCTCTTTTTCATCTAAAGAAAGGATTTTATGCTCATTTAGAGAATTTCAGGCCACTATAGCTGGGTCCCAATTTCTTCCATTAAAATTTTGAATCCAAGTGTCATTTATATAGATGAGAGCAATAATGACTAGATAACCATGCAGCTGTTAAGACATTCTCATTTATCACTGTTTTAATGCAAAACTCTACTGATGCCTTGATTCCATGGGGTTTTGAATACATTCATCCCCAAAGAACAGGGCATAGGGGCATAGTTTATTGGTAGACGTGGAGGGTTAGGTTAATGGATGGACTCAATGATCTTAGAGGACTTTTCCAACCTTAATGATTCTGTGATTCTATATGCTTGGAGGAGAGCATTCTAGATAAAAGAAGGCTTCATAGGTACCTTTCATGGGAAAGAGTCTCCAAGGACAACAGCAGATGATGGGTACATTAAACTCATACTGAGCTACTTCTGCTCATCTATGAGCCACAGTGACAACAGTGAGGCAATCCTTGCCCAAAGGGTGGGAAACATTGTAGGTTTAAGCTGTATTACAAAGCCCTGGAAAAATAAATTGTATAATTCTTGTATCTGTGCAGGGAAAGATAAGCAGCCAGGTGAAGATTAATGAGATGGATGTCTACCAAAGGAGCAAGTAAAAACGTACATGAGATGTGACAGTAATGCAGGGAGAAGGAGACAGAGTGAATGTAGCAGTCCCATGGAAGATGTCTACCTCCAGCATCACCTGAACACATAGTGCTGTAAATGACTGTAGTTTTGCTCCCCTAGAAAGAAGACAGATGTTAAATCAAAGCTAAAAAAAAATGAGAGGATGCACGTGGAAGGAAGGACTGAATAAATATATGTAAATGGACCCATACGACAGGCTCTTTGAATTTGAGCGGGGTCCTAGAGATGCTCTTTGTTCACCAGTACACCTTTCCTCACTGCTGTGCCATGGAAACTGGAGCAGCGTGGGGGCAGCAGATTTGAGAGAGCAGCTGGAGTATTTATCTCACCCTGCACTGGAGCAGACAATACAATCATTGCTCAGCTATACCCTGTACCATATTTCTGAGGTTGTGCATCCCCGTGTGCTGCTGAAGAGTAAGCTGAGGTGCAGAGAACTGGAATGATTTGCATTAGGTTATCCTTGGAATAGGATCCAAAGCATAGATGTCACCCCAGAGGGCTGAATCCAGCCTCTGCAGTCCTATTACATGAGACATTTGGCCCACCAGTGCATCAACGGCCATTCTGCAGAGTATCATCTTTCTTATTTTAGAAAAGTCAGTTTAGTGCCACAGGGAGTAATCAGTGGAGCACTGGTGGCCCAAGTCCACAGACAGCCTCTGCTAACCACTGATTTTTCCATATCCTTCAGCAATTTACCTATCAGCCTTTAGGGAATTTCAGCATCCATGTAATGGGTAGGAGCCACCTGAGCTAGCCTTGGACACATGTACTGTAGTTGTGTACACCTCAACTGTCCTCTTCACACACTCCTTTAGGTCAGCATCATCTGATCTAGTTTAATTACCTGCTTTGGTGACCACAGAAGTACCTCTTTTTTTTCCTTTGAATGTAGAATAGCCTAGGCTAGGTTAGGCTAGAATAGGCTAGGCTAGGCTAGGCTATTTAATTTGAAAGGGATGATCATCTAGCAAAGGTCTGGATGTTTTGCTCAGAAGTGAACACTGAGTTAGTTGAGTCCCACCTGACCTTTTTTCACTGAATAGCTCAGCATTTCAGTGTTAGCTGCAAAATAACTGATTTAAGAACACTTCTTCAGCCCATCAGCACATCCAGTAGTGTCTGATGCATTTTCTTTGTAACTGAAAAACAGTCTGGGCAAAGAAACCCAAGCATTCATTAAATTACGTGGTTCACCTGCTGTGAGGATGCTTCCTGCAGGTGGAATTTCTCCAGCAGTCAGGTCCATACCAGTGCAATAGCACTTAATGGGAACTCAGGCCTCAGCAGCAGCATAAACCTATTGCCTGTGTCACATCAATTCTTTAGGATAAACATTTACCCCTTACTATGAATATGCACAAAGCATGTCACAGCAGGACCCTGATCTCAGATGTGCCTACTGCTGCAGAGGTATAGTAAATCATCACAGCAGGGTCCAGCATGGCTCTTCTGGCTCATACTTCTATCTCTGCAGGGAAGAGTCTAATGTTACCCTGGGGAGCTGTAATCTAAACCGGATGGCATTGCTGACGGGCTGCCAGCCAGATAAAGGTTTATTTTCCTCCAGCGTGTCCCTCCCCTTACTGTACTAAGTGTGTTTATTTCCCACATAAGCCATAGCACATTCCTGCAGAAAAAGCAGGGCTAATAGGAAGCTTCATGCTGTTGCTCTCCCCCTCGATGCACAGAGAAGGGAGGCTGGTTTCCCAGCTGGGTCTTCCCTTCCAAGGATGGGGTTTCCCATTTCCAGGAGGCAGCATGCTCAGGTCATGCAGACAGACCTCTGGGCAAATGCCGGGTGTCTCTGGCTGACAAGTGCGACTCTGCCTGAGAGTCTCCAGAAAATCACCTGCTAGCAAAAAATATGTAGTGTTAATGTGTGAAATTACAGGTCTTCAGCAGCCCCAATGCCAAGGGAAAAATAAGCACACTCATGTAATAGGACCGCAGAGGCTGAATTCAGCCCTCTGAGGTGCCATCTATGCTTTGGATCCTATTCCAAGGATAACCAAGGATATCTGTGGGCCATACCTCCGACAACTGATGTAAAATAACTTGTTTGTGCAGTTGTTCATTGGGCTTTTTTTCTTATGGAAACAGGCACAATCACATACCCAGGTTTCCAGAGCTGAGTCCTTTACTCCTTTCCACTCACCTTTGAAGAATGAAAATTCTTACTGCACGACACCACTGCAAACATAGGTATTCCCCCAGCTCCAAATTTCTGTGTGATTTAGAGACCAGACTGAAATCCAAAGGTACTAGTGCACTGCAGCTTATTATGCCAGTTAAGACTTCCAGAAGCTACCTGAATCCTTCAGGCAGTAGAATGTCTGGGCTCTACTAAAAACACGTATCATCACCTCGAGATATCAACTGTCTGATTCAGCTCTCAATTACATAGGTGCACCCTGCTCAGTTTAATGGAGCTTCTCCCGGATTCACAGCTCTGCAACCCAAGGAAGAATCAGGACTGCTCATGTCTATTCTTTGCTCTCATCTTCAGTTGTGCATTTGCCACTATCATCAGGAAGAGGTAGAAAAGGAAGACAAAGCTTGCATTTCTGCTTGATAACCAATTATAACACAGAGGAGAAGCACACATGCTGGTAGTTGGTAACCCTAATGATTTTCCTGTTTCACGAAAGATTCTTTTCACAATTTCTTGTAGCACATCAGGCATTAGCTGTCAGACAATGTAATGAGCTACACACAAAGGTTTCCTGAAGCAAAGGAAGAGATGCAAGAGGAGTTGTTAAATAATTCAATAATTGATGCACTGCTTATTTACCCTGTAACTTCGATACTGACAGGAGTGAAAAAAACCTCCCACAAATGTGGTACTCATCCCAACATTTTCCCATTTAGTGCTGAGGGATAGTCAAAGATTCTGGGAGTAAAAATGATGGATTTAGTCGGATTTACAGGGGTGCAGTCTAGTGTGGTATAACAAGGCTGAGCTCCCAGTGACGCCTGACCTCTTCCCTGGCTTTTGGCAAGGAGCTTGTTGTTGACTGCTTGGGCCCTCTTGGCTCAGGAGTGGATTTTAAGCATGCAGACAAACACAGAGATAGAAGATTTAATCTGTGACTCCTATGGCATTACTGTCACGGGTGAAGCGGAGAATCCGGCAATCCGTTGATGCCACAAGCAGATTAGGCTGTCCCTGGGTGTCACCCACCCAAATACTGTGACAGAGCCCTGCCTATCAGCCCTCACACAAAAAGCTGATGGATACTGCTTGGGATGTGATTGAAAAATCTGCTAAGATGCAGAAGTGGAACAGGAAATGAAGACTGAGCCTTTTAGCCCCGTGGCTGGGTCCTGTCCTAAATGCAAATGGAAGAAATCCAAAGGAAGAGGACAGAGCAATCATAAGAAGCACAAATCTGGAAAACCGGATTGAAGGAAAATAAAAACAGGAGGAATCAGAGGTGGAGCACTTTAGGATGGGAGCACGTAACTCAGTATTGTTAGACCAACACATGTTCTTTCAGATCCTAGGAGTAAGAGGCTGCCCAGGTACCACACTGGGAACTTTTAGCGGGCCCATGAGAATCTCATGAGGTTCAACAGGGTCAAGTGCAAGGTCCTGCTCCTGGGTCAGAGTAACCCCCACTGCCCATACAGGCTGGGGGATAAAGGGATTGAGAGCAACGCTGAGGAGAAGGACAGGGTGGATGAAAAACTGGGCATGAGCTGGCAGTGTGCACTGGCAGCCCAGAAAGCCAACCGCATCCTGGGCTGCATCACCAGGAGCGTGTCCAGCAGGGCGAGGGAGGGAATTCTTTCCCCCAACTTCCACTCTGGTGAGACCCCACCTTCTGGGGCCCCCAACATAATAAGGACATGGACCTGTTGGAGTGAGTCCAGAGGAGGCCATGAAGATGCTCAGAGGGCTGGAGCACTCCTGCTATGGAGACAGGATGAGAGAGTTGAGAGTGTTTAGTCTGGAGAAGAGATGGTTCCAGGAAGACCCTAGAGCCCCTTCCGGTACCTAAAGAAGATCCAGAAGAAAGCTGGAAAGGGACTTTTGACAAGGGCATGTGGTGATATGACAAGGGGAAATGGCTTCAAGATGAAGTAGGACTGATTTAGGCTACAGGAAAGCTGGGGACAAACTTTTTAGCAGAAAAAGGGGGTAATGGTTTTAAACTAAAAGAAGAGAGATTTAGATTAGAGGTTATGAAGAAGTTCTTTTATGATGAAGGTGGTGAAACACTGGCACAAGTTGCCCAGGGAGATGGTGGATCCCTTGAAACTTTCAGATCAGGTCAGACAGGGCTATGAGCAACCTGGTCCAGCTGAAGATGTCCATGCTTATTGCAGGGGGATTGGACAACATGAGCTTTACAGAATCCGTGATTTTTTCTTTGATTTGATCCCCCCATGAACCAGCTCAGGGCATTAACTCAGTAGCAGCATTTTCACATGTTTCTGCACAGTGTTTTGCTGGTTTAGTCCCTGAACCGGCTCCCTAGGCAAACAGCAAAGCCCCAGTGCAGGAGCAGGGAGAGCAGCAAGAACACAGAGATGGCAGCATGGCTGAGGGAGTGGAGCTGCTGCTTGTGAGGAACCTGCTGTGGCATCGCTAAGTGGAGCTGATGGAGGCTCAGATGCATGCACGGATGAGCTGGATGAAGGCAGAGAAATGTTTGATTTGATTCATGAAAGCAGAATCCCAGCTGATGAGCATGAGAGAGCTGCAGAACTATGTAACAGATGGAGTTAAATAGGTATGTCTACAAAACATTTTTCTGCCTCTGAGGCATACAGCCTTTTCAAGATCACAATGCTTCACAGAAAGGACAGTTTGAATTACACTGTACAGAACTGATGAAGGGGAAAAAAAAAAGATGATACACAGAAATGTAAATTGGAAGGAATGTTTCTCATCCTGGCTCATGCAGGCTGTTCAAAGAAGCCTAAAACCAACCACATGAATTTAATTATTTTGGCTGTTTTTATTCCTTGGGAAACAAAGAGTATTTTTCCACCGTCTGCAACAAAAATATATTTTACTTTCCACATGCAACCTGTCAAATTCTCTTTCAGAGTTTCAGCTTTGTCTTCCATGCTGTGGGAAGATGTTTTCTGCTTAATTTCTTTACTTTAGGCCCTCCTTTACTCCTCCCTGCCTTTTCACAACCTCACTAAGATCTAGTCTGCAACGAGTTCCTGTGTACCAAACAGATGGGGGACTATTGTAATTTCCACTGCTATTCCTGCATAAACAGAAAGTGCAAAGAAGGTGTTAATCCTACTACAAATATATTATTTTCCCATATAGTAGTAGTCTATAGTCATGTAAATGCAGTTTTCCTAGCAGAAACATGTCTGTGCTAAGGGTCTGCATTAGCCAAAGTCACACTGATATGTCTAGAAAAACCCTACTACTTATAAATCATGCCTCATCTTTGGAAATATTGAATGAAAGGGGAGCAATTCTGCTTTTCCTTCACAGCCACACCAGATCTGAGCAGATCTGTCCTTTTTGCACACTGCCTACGCTTTTTCACTGAGGTTTGTGATGGTTACTGAGCAGAGTGAGGGGGTCTGGAGGGAGGTTAGTTTTCAGCTCAATCAGCAGCATCCTGAGTGACTCGGTGATAAGACTGCTGAAGGGAGAAGCTGACTACTCCAGGGATGTTTTTGAAAAGCCAGCCCCTGAGAGGAATGGATGGCAGGACAAAGCATAACTGAAAACAAACAAATCATGCTGGCAATGCTTGTGATGCAATTCAAAACATCTCGATACTGGTCTTTGCTCCTGACGTGCCACACACAAGGGTGAAGAGATGCTGCAATACAAGCAGCATCCTTCCAAAAGGAGAAAAGACACTCCAAGAGGTAAAAAACGGGGATTTGGGATTGTTCAGCCTGGAGAAGAGAAAGCTCTTGGGTGACTTTATTGTAACCTTTCAGTACCTAAAGGGACTCAAGAGAGCTGGAGAGGGAGTTATGAAAAGGGCATGTAGGGATAGAACAAAGAGAAATTGCTTCAAACTGATAGAGGACAGGTTTAGATTATATATCAAGAAGAGATTCTTGACTGTGAAGGTGGTGAGGCACTGGAAAAGGCTGACGGGAAAGGCTGACCAGTCCCAACCCCAAAAATGTTCAAGGCCAAGTTAGATGGGGCTTTGAGCAACATGGTCCAGTGGAAGGTGTCCCTGCCCATGGCAGAGGGGTT
The DNA here is from genome assembly GCA_013398175.1 of Climacteris rufus. NCBI lineage: Eukaryota > Metazoa > Chordata > Aves > Passeriformes > Climacteridae > Climacteris > Climacteris rufus. Next base: position 318,480 of record VZRZ01006032.1, read on the forward strand.
GGAATGAGATGATCTTTGAGGTCCCTTCCAACCCAAACCATCCTGTGATACTATGATTCTATGAAAAAAATCTCAAGAACATGAAGCACATGGTTGGTTTTTTCATCATGAAATGGGTAACAAAAAGAATCCTGCGAGTACTTACTAAAATCCAGAAAAACAATCCATATATCATTGCTTGCTTTGTGGTTCTGAAGACTGCAGAGTTGCCTCCATACAAGATCACCTTGAAAAGAAAACTCAGAGCAGGTTGCTAACTGCAACCACTCGCCTGGATCCTTCAACTCCCGTGTCTGCAATATGTGAAAAACCAAAGTGCTGGTGGTGGGTCCCTCTGAGGGAGGAGGTGGACAAGCCACAGAGCTGCACAGCACAATACCAGCCCCATCTGCTGTAACTCTCTGGAATTACCAAATGCATCGGGAGATTTGCTTCTGATGATCCATGATTACTCCATGGATTTTAATTAAACTTTGATGCTAATGGTATATGAAATTCTAGAAGGCTCTGGAATAACCTGGGCACCACAGAGGACAACCCAGTTCATTAAGGGTCCGAAGGGACCAGTTGGCAAGTCCAGCTAGGCAAACCCTAACCTAGAAGTTGCGAACAGAGGTAGAAGGAGTTTTTAGGTTAGCACAAGATGATAGAGATTGGGACAACGATCACTGTTCAAATCACAGCTGCAGTTGTCAGACCCAGCCAAGACAGCTGAGTGGTTGGATCAGGACAAACGTCCACAAATGTGCACTGTGGATGCCTTCAAACTGTGAGCTTGGGATGGCTTTACAGCTAATGGTTTATAGCTTGTTGGGTACACATTGAAGAGACCTGGCCTTCAGGAAGTGACCATGCACTAGACCCTGAGTATCAGTCCTTTTTACACATACAAACCCGGAAACCTGTTTCAAAATAAAAGTACCACCAAATAATCCTCAGCCATTGCAAACAAAGCAACAGTCACAACTTGGAAAAGGAAGTTGGATCTATTTCTTACATTAAATTTTCAAGGAATAGTGACTGGTAAGATTGCCAGCAGGATAAGACTTTCATATGAACACTGTAAACTCTAGTAGCTAGAAGAATGAAACCATAAAAGAAATAAGCTCTGCATGATTTTGGCACAGCAAGTAATTCCTGTGTTCTTGGTACTTCTTATATTCCTCATGGATATTTTATTACATGGACAGTTCATTATGCATACGCTGCATGAGGGGGATATGGCCTCCAAAACCAACTTTGAAAAGGGTTGCATTAAAACAAGTTTTGTTAACTGTCACTCCTGGAATCAAAATTTTGGTTTGGTTGGGGGGTTTTCAGGGAGTCTAGCATGGCATAGATGCTTGTCCAGCAACAGGCAGCTAATTGCTGTTCATGTACAAACCCACATTATGCAAAGGGAAATAAATTAATGTAAAGAATATTAATCAATTTTATATTTCTGAGGAAATCGGTAATTGCCATATAGCCTTAATTCTGAGACTCCTCTTTACAGCAAGAGTAATACCATACAGATATATTAATTAAGCCTATGTTTCTGTAAGGAATTAGCTGACAGTATCAGCATGGAAATACAGTTAATGCCTCCATTGCATTTTGCTGGATGCAAATGTTGTTTAATTTCAAGCACCTATGTAATTGGAAATACTGCCTGTTCATCTCACACTGAATCTAGCTGTTTTATGGGATAAAGGGGCAGTAAAATGCCCTCACAAAGTGATTTGTAGATCATGAAAATGCAGTGTTGTGACCTTAAGAGTCATTTGCCAGCAATGGTGCTGGCCATAAAACGCCTGGCTGGGTCGTAGGGGATGCACATAAATTGCTTACATTGCATTTGCACTGGCTGCACAAAAGACTTCTGAGTCATGGTGGGCAAACAACTGTCCCAGACAGGTGTTTTTCCTTATCCAAAAAACCAAGAAGCCTTTGCTTCTTTCTTCAGCATGCAAAATAAGCCAACCTCTTTTTCTCCTGGGTTCTGCTAAAGTGGCTCTGGGGAAAGGCTGGAGGATGACTGCTTTTTGTTACAGGAGTTAGGAGGCAGCAATACTATCAGGATGCAAGTGGAATTGCCTCCGATGGGACATGAAAATGGGTGTGCAAAGTTAAGGCACACCAAAGGATCATCAATGGTAGGTAGCATCCTGCCTTCTCCAGTGGCCCAAGAGGTTGCCATGAGTGGGACAAGTCGGTAGAATTGCTTCTTTAAAATACTCTTCCAGTTCAAAATTAAGGGGATATCAACCGAAGTCCCCAAAGTGGGGACTAGGTTCGGAGAATAGACATGGAGGTGGATAGGACATCTGGAGAAGTAAGCAAGCTGGGCAAGTGCTTGGAAGGGAGATGCATTAGTGACTGCTTACTAAACAAATCACATCAGGCTGGGAAATAACCAAGCTGAAAATTCAGGTGGAGGCCAGGAAATTATGGAAGGAGAGAAAATATTTTGAGGAAATAAACTGTGTGTTTACTAGTCCCTTGGTGTTCAGCAACAGTAATTTTGGATATAGAATGCCAGGTGGTACAGACCTGGGTCTGAACAAATCTGAACACTTGATATACATTCCCAACTTCAGCCCACTGTAACTCTTCAGAATTTTATAATAGTTTCTGTTCAGGAACAGAAATCCTTATAATTTAGAGCTAGCGAAGTTTTCTCCTTTCACAAAATTGCCTAAAGGAGGATGAAATCCTTGTGAACTTTTATGATTGACCTCTGCTCAGTGCAAGAAAGCAGCAGATTTCCTCTGCCAATGCCACCTCCACTGTGCCACCTCCCAGACAGGGCTGATCTGTGAAGGAAAGGAGAGGAGGACTGATGCACTATATCACCTTCCCATGTTTGTAATGGATGTGGATGTGGCCAACAGGGAAAAGACAATTCCCTTACCTTGCAACACTCTGATGCATAACCCCTGCATGAGCGGGTCAGTAACGCTGAACACCAGAGCAATACCCGTAAATATATCCAGCAGTGGCAAAATGGAAATACTAAAGTATCAGAATACAAATTCTCAAGTCCCAGTCTGTTGCCCTGATTTTTGCAGTTCTGGATGTTATCATTCTTTTGTAGCTAGTTTCTCACATTTTTTTCTGTAAACATGGCTATGTTATTGTAACTGTATCTTATCATTGCATTCCTTTCTCCTGGACACAGAACTTTGATGGACATTTCCTTTGACCACTGTAATTGAGGGAGGAAGAACTGATTTCCTCCAATGAATAGTGATTTCTAAATGGATATAAAAAATAAAGAAGGCGGGTCTTACCCCCCCTTCCTTCCTTCCTTCTCTCTGATCCTGGTAACAGGTGCCTCTGTCTCTTCCTTTTGTGTCGTTACTGCGACACCAGTCCACACTTACTAATTTCCTCACTGTTGAAAGCCCCACTAGAAGTATCTAAAGTGCCATTTGCTCACTGCATATCTCAGGTTATTTCACTCCCAGTATTGAATTTTCTTTGCTCTTAGACAGATTTTGATTTTTTTTTCCAGAAGTCTCCTTATGTGTATTCAAGCAAACATCTAAATACTCCTCTTGTTTTGGTTACCTGTATGAAGCAACAAAAATAGATTTACTCTTCAAAAATTCTTACAATACATTTTCCCTAGAGAATGCCATTTCACCAAAACCTGTAATGCAACAGGAAAAACACATAAACAAAGCTTTTAGTGACTGGAGTTTTGCTAAAGGCTGACAATTTTGATGTTCCTACTGGAATTCTATCTCCCTATTAGCTTTTAATTTCAATGCAACTACTTTGTTTATGGACGAGGAAATGACGTCTCGACAGATTTTCTCTATACCCCCAGCTCAACTTTCTCACAAGAAAGAAATGCCATTTTTCAATCTGTGCTATTGAAAAGGTCTGTTATTGCTTTTCTTCCCCTGGGCCCCAAGAGCTGTGCCCAGCCTCTTGAACATGATTGCAAAAGCCAGAGCTAAGTGGGTTTCTTTAGGAAAACTGCTGTCAAGTCTACTCTGTGCTAGGAAATGATGCTGTGCATTGAAAAGAGAATGTACTTTACACCATAAGAGCCACATCTTTCACTAGTGTACATTAGAGTCATTCCACCGAAGAGTCTGTGACCCCAAATCCATGAAATGTTGAGGGTTCCCTTTTTAATGGCTTGCTGTCAAATGTTGTCCAGACTTGGAAGAGTAATCTGATGAAGAGGAAGGTCACTTTAAACAGAGAGAGCCACTTGCCTGCTGCACAGCCATTTGTACAAGGAGCAGATGGCAAGCATGGTTCCACACTCTACTGAGGATGTCACATCACAAGCACTCCTTGCAGCAGACATGTTGGCTTAAATGTCTACCTTTTACCCAAATCCCTCCAACTGTCAGTCCCTATATATCCCATCTGAGAACTGACCTGAGTAAAAATAATAGCAAGAAGTAAGAAATAAGAATTTATGTACAACATTTTTTTAAACTACATGTGAATCATATGATTTTGGTGAAATGATGGACAGAGAGGCCCAGCTAACAGCTGTCTCACACATCTGGACAGAGTGGAGGGTAAAGAGAGGCAGATGGGTATGCAAGCATGGGGATGGGATGGGATGGGATGGGATGGGATGGGATGGGATAGGACAGGAGCTCCTTTGCTCTGCTGTTTGCATAGCTGGGATGAAGATACTTCCTCCCATTAAAAACAGTAATCAGAGGCTCAATGGCTGGATGACCACGGGAAATCAACCATTTAGTTGATCCCTAGCGTCAGGAGAAGATGTAGGGCGGATGGGAATGAAGAATTTCTGATCTCCCTCCCCAAAGCTCACTCCTGGATGGGCCAGCACCCCTTAGCTCCACCAACTTGTGCAGAGTGGCCATGTGAGGTTCAAGATCCATGACAGGATTTTCTTTTTACAGAAAGCATGCAAATACAGTAAGACTTCTTCAGGGTCAGGTTACAGAATCATAGAATGATAGAATCATCATTTAGGTTGGAAAGGATCCTTAAGATCATTGAGTCCAACCATTAACAAACACTATAAAGCATGTCTCCAAGTGACACATCCACACATCTTTTAAATACCTCCAGGGATGGTGACTTCACCAATGCCTTGGGCAGCCTATTCCAATGCCTGACCACCCTTTTGGTGAAGAAATTTTTCTTAATATCCAGCCTCAACTCCCATGACACAATTTGAGGCTATGATGAGTTGGAGGATTTAAGAGAAAGAGACAGTTTGAGGAACTGAATTTCTCTCTTCTTGTTTCTGATGACAGGTCTCAGCAAGTTAAACACATCTTTAAGGCCTCTGACAGACATGAAGAAATTACCAGGAAGCACATCAAGATGATATATGAGCTGTTCTGCAAGAGCTCTCCCTGGGGAAACGTAGGGCCCCAAGATTAAGTCAAGGTAGATTTTGTTATTGAGTCCTTAGACGTTTCCTATACCCTCAAATGAATGCCCTGTTGACTGGGTATTTAAAAAAGCAATACTAAACTCAGCCACACATACAACAACTCTCACTCCAAGCTTTCTCTGTCTTGAATTCAAATACATTTAGGTTTCAGTTCATATACTTCACGGAAGACGTATCCCGGGGGCTTGTCTGAGGTAACAAGAAGCAGAAACAAGTGCATTTCAGACAGGCTCTCTCAGAGGGTATCTCTACACTAGGGCTGAGATTGCTCACTCTACACCTTTATTTGACATCACACAATTTATATTCCAAAGCCATAGCACTGCAAGAGCATCTCCCTAGCCTGCAGCTTCATTTTCTGCACACAGCAACCCCAGCACTTTAATTGTCCCATAAACGTGATGGAAAGGATTTGATGCAAAGAGCTGTTAAAATGCCAAATGTCTTGAGCACAGCAACTAATGAATGGCTCCCAACGATTCATGTTTCAATCTATATGCAAATGTGCCCTTTGGTTGGCTTGTGCTGGACTTTTCACTGCTGCATTACAGCTATCCAGGGAAGCCTCAGACTCATAGATCAGACAGATACAAGGCATAAATGGGAGAAGACTTAAATTATTCAGTGTTTATGAGAAAGAGAATCCAAACAGCAGAGTTACACTCTGCTTTTCATAATAACATGATTACAGATCAGCCCCAAGAAGACCTACAATAACGTTGTTTTTCTCCCCCTACCCCTTCTTGCTAGCAAAATGCTAGCACAATGAATCACTTGGCAAAGCTGAATATGTGCTCAAAACAGTGTATGTCAGCTCCAGGTAAAGCTGGTGCTCACTCAGCCCAAGTGGGAGACATCTGTGAATGGACTGAAAGATTTCAAAACCTGGTGTGTGTTATTCTTACTCCCAGAATGGAAAAACATCTCCTGGAGCATCAAATTGAGTCTCTGTAAATCTGGCAGTCACAAAATCTATTTCTGCTCATTAACACACTGCACAAATCCCCTTCACCTGCATTGCAATGTGCAATTCTGGTCTTAACACGAAGAAATTAAGCTGGACTGGTGATGAAAGGGCTGCCACCATCACAAGAGGACTGCAGAGCTTGTTTTACAAGAGGGAAAAAAAGGTTTTGTAAGATTTTGGTCAATTCCAAGGGTAGGAAGGAAAACTGTAACTCTGCATACAAACACCTGAGAAATGGCAAGAAGAAGAAAGGACAATTTTAGCTAAAGGTTCCTGGCACAAGAGCCTGGCACAAATATCCTCAGAAAACAGAGACATGAACTGTCTTCTTCATGTCGGCCCTGTGGCGTTTAGAGCTGAAGCTGTACTGGGGACTTTACATTCAAAGAAATGCCAGAGGTGGCACAGAGTGGATGACTGCAAGAAAACTGTGAGGTTTTGGCATTGCTCCCAAGAGTCACCTCCCCAGGAGCTCTGCCAAGCCAGGAGAGCAGAGCTGAAGTCTCTGGCCAAGCCTTGGCTCCTGCAAAGTTTCAAAATAGTTGGAACACCTTCCTTGCTTTGGTGTTGAATAAAAAAGAGCTTTATAGTGGGAGCCATCCAATGTGTTTGATCCCTCAGGACCTTAATTTCTGGCTGAACTTTGGTTTCCTTCATCTGCTTGGATAAGGTCTCCAACGTTTCTTTTAACTCCCATTTCTCTCCCTCTAATTGCAGGAGCAGGTTGGGGGGACGCTAAGTCTGGTAGGAACCTGCAACAGCAGCAATGCTCCTCATGTGGTCTGGACATGGTGAGGAGATCACAGCGACACAGATATAATATTCTGAAAAGTCTAGTTTAATGGATAAGATTTGTGGCATCAGAGAATATCTTGAGTTGGAAGGAATGCGTAAGGATTACCCAGTCCAACTCCTGATGTAGAACTTAGTAGATGTAAGGATCACCCAGTCCAATTCATGATGTAGAACTTAGTCCTACATGAAATACGTAAATTTTGCGAACAGGTATTATTCCCCAGCAGATAACTGCTGATTTCTGTCAGGCTGGCCCAGCAGCAGCAAATTTGCAGCACTGGGATACCTTGGATTTAAGACTGGGTTATATGAGGGCTGCCTACAAGAGCAAGATGGAGCTGCCAGAAAGAGCCTTGCGGCAAGCAGCAGTCAGCTGCCATTTGCCACCAGGAAAGCCCTCTTCTGTGCCAGGCTGCATGGTCAGCTGTGGCCAGGACCACCACACCCTCCCTGCCTCCACTCTGGCTCCAAAAATATCCCTACTTTAAGTAACCAGCAGAACATGCACGAATGAGCTGCTGCTGTGCTGTGGAGCCAAACAAACTTGTCATGCTGCCAAGGCAGGAATTCAGGAAGCCCTCCTTTTCCATCTTCCCTTTCTTTGTACATAGAAATGGACTTGCCACTAGTAATTTGCTAGTGACTAAAGCTGATAAGTTTGGCACCCTGCAGGCCCCTGCTGGGGAACAATATTGGCTTTTCTTTTGGATTACTGGGTGGAAGACACAGGGTAGCAAGCTCTGCATGTTCTCTCCTCCTCACTGGAGCTGTGCACTGCCCTCAGTGCTCAGTTCTCCCAACAAGAGATCTTGGTATGAATAGTTTTGATGGGAGAATGGAAGGGGAGTAATGCCACAGGCTCATTTCCAAAATTCCTGGATTTATAGCTGGGTAAGGATGGGGAAACCAAGAAATAAGGGCCAAAAGTTCTTTGCTCATCTAGCCCAGCTGATGCTTTGGTGTTTTGTTTGATCTTGTTGGACAAAGTTTTCAGGGGAAAAGGGATGGGATGGCAGGACTGCAAGCATGTTGTGCACATTTAAGAATGAGCAAAAAAAAAAGACAGAAGGAAAACTCCTTGGAAAGTAATACAGATCATGAACAGCAAAGATGCATTTTCAAAATCTTACAGCAAAACTGAAGGAGGCAAAATATAAATACTGCTGCTATTTTCAATTAAGTGTCACATAAAGAACAGCCTTTTAGGCCAGAGAGAGCAAAGTGTTTTGACGTGACTCAGAGAGGACCTTTAGATGGGACAAACTGGTACAAAGTGATTTCAGAAAGGGCCTGTGTCTGCTAACAACTGGGTAACCTTATTTCACTATTCCACTCATTATGGAGGAGTTCTTGCTCACCTTATCCATGCTGTGGAGAGCTATTTGCAGTAAGCAACAAATTCACCACAAATCCGTTTCCTTGATATTTGACAGCCACTGCTTGGCATCTGAACCCACAGGGAGAGTGCCCAGAATTACTTCAGAAGCATACTGCAGCCTTACATAGACAAGACACTTCTTTTTTAGATAACGAGGAAGGTGTTTTCTTTGATTAAAGCTCTGCAAAGGTTGAATTCAGACCAGTACAGAATACTATGAACCAGTAGCTGAACCACAGTGAGGTACCCCCCAGCAGAGAGACATGACAGGCAGCCTGCAGTGATACCATCCTAGACAGAGAAGTTACAGGGTATTTCGCAACTGCTATTCTGACCTTTTCACCTAATTTGTTTTAATTTCCACACGCGTTTTCCTTGGAATAGTAAACTGACTCAGGCAGTTTGTGCATGGGGCCAACGCCTTGGAGCCTTTGGAAGGAGCACCAAGCTTCTACACACCCCTACCAAAGTGCAGCTGGTTTTTCTTGGGCTCAGGTCTCAGCAGGTCAGGGCAACACTATAAAGAGCATTTCAGTCGCTCCACAAGATCCCTGGCATTCCTTCCACTCAAAGCTATCGTCAGCATTTTGTGTCACTGCTATAAGCTGAAGCCATGTGAGTTCCTTGAAAGGTCCAGTGCTTTCTGCTCAGTTGAAAACAAAAGCATATTTACCAAGCAAGACACACAGTTCAATCAAAATTGTTGGGTAGATTTTCCCCACTGTGACAATGCTTGACTGTGTTGACAAATATACTTGAGTCTCAATCTGCAGCCCCAACCCAGGACACGTGGTGGGACTGTCAGTCCTCCCCAGGTGAGACATGGCAATGAGAAGCTTAGAGTGAGATATTTTATGCCTAGACAAAGGTAAAACACTGTGAAGGCTTAAATTATTACAGAATCTACATGAGACCTGCTACACAACTTAATTCCAATTCACAGATTCATAGAATGGTTTGGGTCAGAAGGGACCTTAAGAATCATCTTGTTCCAAACCCCTTGCCATGGGCAGGGAAATCTTTCACTAGACCAGACTTCTCAGAGCCCCATCCAACCTGGCCTTGAACACTTCCAGGGATGGGGCAGCTTCTCTGGACAACCTGTTCCAGTGCCTCACCACTCTCATAGTAAAGAATTTCTTCCTAATGTCTAATCTAAACTTCTCCTCTCTTAGTTTAAAAGCACTTCCCCTGGTCCTATCAATGCATGCCAATGTAAGAGTTGCTCTCTTTTTTACAAGCCCTCTTTATGTACTACAAGGTGCCATAAGGTCTCCCTGGAGCCTTCTCTTCTTCTTCTTCTTCTTCTCAACATCAACTCTCTCAGACTGTCTTCACATGAGAGGTGCTCCATTCCTCAATTTCCTCCAAATGTGCAAAAATACTCAATTTTTACACAACCAAAGCAGTGCTGTTCCTGAAAACTGAAAATCAATTTTTATCCAGATCCCATTTTAAGTTGGGCAGTAAGTTGTTTTATTCTTCTGCATGTCCAGGATTCACGTGCAGCTTTTGGGCCATCCCAGATGAGAAAATAGAAGTGGAACATTGCGCAAGGTTAATCTGGACTACACACACAGAGCAATGATTTCCTCTAAGCCAATCAAGGATTAAGGCTAATGAGTATCTCTGCATCTTGTAACAGTCCTTTTAGGGAAATAAGACAGGACAAAAATAACCCGACTTGACCCTTCCCATCCAAAAAAACGTTTTTATTAGTGCCTGTGTTGATGGCGTAAAACCAGAGAAGCTGAAGACAGGAACGTTTCACTTACCTGTCGTAGAATAACCATGGTTCCTGTATAAACACATCCGCAATCACCAGGAATGGACCTAAATCAAAAGAATTCAGCAATTAGTGAATCACCCCCTAACTCAGAGACTCAGCTCAGGGACTATCCCAACCCTAAAGGGTTTCCACAGCCCTAGGTGTGGAAGAGGACTAGTAGCACTGAAACTCCCAATGCTTTCATAATATTAATTCCAGACAGTGAGAGACAATCCTGTAAATACATCCAGATTAATGCTGGCACCGTGTTGAATGAGACTGGGACTGGAGGTCACTTATGCAAGTAATATTTTGTAAACTGAGTCCTAGAAAGTTATCCAAGGATTAACCCAGCAAACACACTGATTCTGAATTATTACATGTGTCTTTGGATCCCATGGTATGAATTAAAGCACATGGAGAATGGGAGTCCTGTCCTTAAGAGACCACAAGAATGGATGGATTTTCATCTTTCTATCAAAACTGCTTCAAGAGAGGAAAGAAAATATCATGTCCCCCCCAGCACAGCCTGAAACTAAGACTTGGATTGGATGGAGTATCTCCACTTCCTGCTCCTGTTGTTGTACAAATGGTATCTTTGTAAAATTTACATGGGAAAGTCCCATGCTGCTCCTGAATTTGTGCTTGCTGCTCTGATGCCATTTCATGGCACTCCCAATATTAAATGTGATGGGTTGTATGAGTGAAAAATGCCTTCAAAGAATTGAATTTCTGCAGCTTTTAATCTCTGAGTCATCCTTACTACACGGCAATCAATAATTGTTGCATTTATGGTGTGGAATGTTTTCCAGCATAGCAAAAATAATCATGCCTTAAAAAGCAGGGAAAAGGGCACTTGATCTCAGAGACACAATTCCCACAGGACACTGGGCATGTGAAGGCTGATGAAGGATGATTTTGCAGGACACAAGACATTTTCATTCATAGAGACAAAGTGATTCAGACTCACCATAAAAACCTAAATATTTTGTTTCAAGTTTTAGTCATAATTTTCATTTTTATGCTTCCCCCACTAAAAGGCAAACATTTCTGGGGGAAATGGGAGGGAATAGTCTTTCCATCCTCCCCTCAATCATCTCCAGGTGGAGTGTGCCAAAGAGACAGACTCAGTCCTGCAAAAAAAAGGTACAATAATGTTCCATGCCAGTATCCCTACATACTTTCGTCATGGCAAGGAAACTGATCTCTTCCCCACCAGCAGCAACTGCTTGTATCCTATTCAGCAATGTAGGGACTTGGCCTTTGGTGCTGATCCTGCTGGCTGAATTTTCTGTAGCCTCTGAGCTGCAGTGGGAAACAGATGTTTCCATCCTAGCTAGAAAGGCAGGATTTATCTCTATTAATTCCAGCAGAGACTTTAAAGGCTCAGCAGAATTTCCAAATAGTCCCCTTTTCCTCACCAGGCTGCCTACACAATCTCTACATTTTTACAGAGCACTTATTTGAGGGAGATAACTACCCCACTGAAAGTAGTAGGCATTTGCCATCCAAGTGCCTTCAACCACTTTAATGAAAACATCCATCAGATAAAACCACCTACATGATCCACAAACCATTTGCACCGCCTGGAAAAGGAACTGGTGTCCTAAGAGCAGCCAGAGCATCACTGTTCATTAGGAAATAGTCACAAACCATTTCATTAGGAAACAGACAAACTTTGGCCACAGGCCATATTTAACGAATTAATTTTGCCTTTCCTAGAAGGTAGATGACTGGTGGAAAATCACATGCACACTTTAATAACTGAACAGCTGTGAGGCACTTCTCCTAATTCTAAGATTGAACCTTCCCTGTAGCGCATTAAATTAGTACTCTTCTCCTTAATTCACATGGATTGAAAATAACTTTCTAACCCTGCCAAGTACCGAGCCCTGAGGCAGACTGCTTAGGGATGTTGAACAGTCAACTCCACTGGGAATAGTCGGTGAAATCTTAGCCTGGCTCAGAGCAGGCACTGGGGAAGGTTCTTCAGAGGTCTGTAGCATGATAATCACAGGGTCAGTGTTGGACACTGGAATGAATAGTAGGATAGCAGTTTGAGTTCCCTGGCTGAAAGACAACTGCTAAGGACAAGTGGACAAGTCATCTGAAAGTTCCTTTCCTCAGTTATCTTCTCTGAAAACCAGAAATCTTGCCCAACAGAGGAGCTCCAAAGTATCCCAAGCATAAATTTTATGCTAATTAGCCAAAGTGATCTAGGTTGGATGGATCAAAGTGATCCATTGGGTACCTACATTGCAAAAGCCAAGCATGGGACATCCATTCTCACCGGCTGGGCTAAAGCCACAAGCTCAGATCTCAGAACTGCTCCTCCAGTTTTTCATCCTTCTGTTGCTGAAGCAAAGCACTGCCATGGTTACCCTGGTTCCCAGTATTAAAACTACCTGGTGTGTGGACATCCTGCTTACCCTAGCCTGTAGTGATGCTGAATTGGTCTTGTGCCAGGTTTGGAAGAATATTTACATACCCAATCCACTTTGGTTTTAAACAGGACTTTGGTGCCCAGAGTCTTTTGTGGATTATTTTTATTTTTATTTTCTGAATGTCTAGCCTTCAGCCCAAGCCACCAGGCTTGCTCTTGTTCAATGCATTGTCACTTCCTTCACGATGCCTTTGCAAGGGAGGTTGTACACAACAGAGAGCCAGCTTTCCCCACAGCTTGCTCATCAGGGAACACCCCAAAAAAGAAGGGCAGGGTAAGCAGCAGACTCCTCTCCCTGTTCTTCCCACAGAGATCAGTAAGAAGGATAGGACTTGTCTGAGCACCAAAGAGATCAGCTGCCTACTAATTCATGAGGGCCTTGGTGGAACAAAACAACCATCTGGACCCTCTGACCCTTGCTGGCAGGTGAGCATAGTGCACTTCAATCCCACTCCTCTGTGAAGCTCTACAGATGGTCTGGGAAATGAGCTGGGCTAAACAAAACATACCCAGCACCCCTCCCAAATCACTCATACATAACACAAGGGCACAGAGACAACCCTCTGGAAAGTGTCTTTTTTGTAAACTTGGTTCATTTTGCAGCTTTCTGGCCATCACTAACACCATCTGAGCAGATCATCTGAGGGAGGCTGTGGGGTGAGGCCGAAGGGACTGCCTGGATGAAGAGTGATGTGTGACATGGAACTACACATCACTTGCAAGCTGGGGTCAACAGAAGCCAAGGAGTGCTTCAGTATGAAGTCTGCACCACAGTGATCTCTACCATGGCTTTCCTGGTTCTGAAGAGATCCTAAATACAAGAGGAACCTGATAGAGTTCGACTCTGGAGGGAGAAAGTCTGAGGAACCTGGACAAAGCCATTATCCTGCAATTGCAGAGAAGGGGGTTGCTACTCTAATCTCTTTAAGTGGCATTTCTGTGCTCCTTGTTGGCACTTCAGGCCAGGAGTCCAACCACATGACTGGCCATACTTCCTGGGGGATCACTCCACACTGCTAATCCTCCAGAACACATGCTTATTAAGCATTGGTTAGAAGAAATTCAGGTATTTCATTCTAAATGTCTAATCTGTTCCTTTGTTCTGAAGTTCTGCATCCTATGTGATTTTCCTGAATGAAAATGCAGTGAAGAAAATGAATAATCCATTTATGGGGTGTGTGCATTCACATTCAATGCCTGTCTGTATCTGCACCCATCTTGGTGTATAGCCTGTCTTTTGGAGAACACCCTGTGCACTCAGTAGTGTGGAAAAACAGATTTCATGTGCCTCGTGTCCACTTCACTTGACTGGCTGAAACGTGTGTCACCTCAGCTGAGAAAAGAGATTTAACATGCCAGGGCTCTCTGCACACTACTGCTTTCACCTCCTGCCCTCCAGCAAGGGATCTGAGAAGGATTAAGGATTTTTCAGTGTATTTTACTGTTCATCTGAGAAGTGGTGAATAAAAAGGTCAGACCTACACCCTCAGGGACAAGCACCTTTGTCCTTACCAGAACCAGGATTACAATCAGGGAGGAAAACAATGAAGGAAAACAATGGCTCTTGAATGCAGTTAAGCTGACAACCTTACTGACTCCCCATCTTTGGGATCTCTAACCACTGACTGTGGGTCACAGCGAGCAGAAAGGAAGAAGGCAATGTCACTACAAACCGCTCCTCCTAGTCTTTGTCCATCTGGAAGTTGGGATGGCCGGGAAGCTATGACAGTTTGTATTTCTGCGTTCTTCCTAGAGCCCTGAATGAAAAGGGGTTGAAACTAGATGATCTTTAAGGTCCTATTCAACCCAATCTATTCCACAACTCTGTGATCTCTCCCATTACTCCCACCTGAGCTTTGGACTGAAATGTCCACGGTAATGGACATTCACTAACACCTTCCCTTCCCACGGCACAAGTATCTTCATCCTTGCAAGAAGAAATGGTCATTTTTAACTCCTCCAGAAAAGTAAAATCCAGCCTTCTGGTTTTGTTACCCATTACCTCTTTTAATATGGAGAAAAGGTGCATTCCCATGAAAAGCAATGGTATTGCCTGGAGTGCAACAGCAACAGGGATTCACACAGAGTATTTGCTGTTTTTTTTTCCATACAGGACAACACACCCTGACCTTTTGGAAGCGAGCAAACAGTATGAGACTCTCGTGGCGGGGATGTGGGGACATGGCAAGCACCACCTGGCCACATGTTGCCTGCTACCGTGCTGAGAAAGTTCCCTTATTTATGCCTTAATTGCCACCTCCGCACAGACGGATCAACTTGAGGTCATGCTGACAAATGACGTGAGGAATGCAAGGAAGCTCTCACCTCAGCAAGGCAGGTCACAATAGCAATAAGCTGCAGAAAACGTTGGAATTACTACTTCTCGTGTGAGCAGTACATCCATGACACAGCCTGCCTGCGGGCTCTGCATGCACTGTGATCAGCACAGAGCCTGTTTTCCTGGAAAAACTCTGACCCAAATTCACTGAAGGCCAAGAAAAGCCTTTCCTACAGCTTTTGGATCATAACTTGAGCGACTACCAGACTTCCAGTGAATGTTGGTATCAGAAGACGAACAGCTGCTTGAACAAGAGGCGTATTTTGGCATAAAGAATTACCTCCCTGTCAGCTGCAGGTCCAGCTTCCCAGACAACAGAAGGGAAAAGACAGATTCAAGTGGAGCTGCAAGCTGACATGTAAAGGTGTATCTGATAGCAGGGTGGGTAAAAGTCCATTGGGAAGCCCAGGATCCTCAGAAGGACTCCTGGTGTGCAACACTGTGCCCCTAAAGAACAGCCTGCAAGGGCTCTTTTAGGAGACATGCAGCTTTTTCTCTAGCTGTTCCTGCAACACTCAGCCTTACACTGATGAAAGGCATGGGATTAGGTACTAATTAGATTTGAGGGTGCTCCCATCAGGCTTCTCCTTCTCGTGGGCGGATGCTGTTCGCAGGGAAGACCTGGTAGTCTGTCATTGTGGTGGGGTTTTTTGTTTGGCCTTTTTTTTTTTTTTTTTTTTTTTTTTTTTTTTTTTTTTTTTTTTTTTAGAAAGAGGGATGTTCCAGCCATCCTGGAGATCTGTAATCTCCAAAACCATAACATTACAGCTACTTACTGTAAAAACAACTGTTCCCACACAAAAGAGCACAGAGAACCTGCTAATCAATTAGCCCAATAACTACAGGATGAAAAGACCACAGGTACCAAGGTAGCTTTTCACAGTAAAACAGCCCAGTGTAGGAGTAGTCTTGCTGCATGACACATACAGACACTTTGCTTTTCTGTACATTAGGGCTTTTTCCCCTCCCATGCAAATAGCTCAAGAAAGAAAGTGCAGTGCTAATGCACACTGCTGTCTGTCATTCTGCAAGTGCAACTGAAACCCCGGGAAATGACGCTTGTAACTGAAACCACCAATAAAGAGGGTGTCATCTACTCAACATGAGTGACAGGCGAGTGTCAGGGGCTGTGCAGTAGATATAGTTTCCAGCCAAATATTTCAGTATCCAAAATTAGGGTTTGATTTTCAACAGACCTCGTGCAGAGCTGAAAAATACGAAAAATCTGGTTTCTCTCTGAAAATTGAACACTTAAACCATGTGCTGAGCTTTCCTCATTCGTCAGAGGACTATGGATAAGCCAGAAATGCAAACACTGTTGTTTCTTTTGACCCAGCTAAAAATCTCAATGATCAGATCCCAGCAGTATCAGATGATTGAGATAAAATTACTTTGGCTGAAACTGTGCTGATTTCCACAAACTGTGAAACGTAGTGCCATGAAATGCTGAGGTGGTGATTTCTCCTGAGACTGGGTGTGAAGGGTTTGAAAAGGGAAAGGAATGTGATCTTCTGTGCCTTCCTCTGCCAGGAGCTGCAGCACTAATCAGAGCCTGTGATGACAGCTCCAGGCTGTGCCCTACTGTTTGCTTTTGCAAAGCACTCCACTGGCCAGTGACTCAACTCCAGCTGACGGGTCTCAGAGCTTGGTCAGAATCACAGAATAGTTTTGAGTTGGAAGGGCTCAAAGCCCCATCCAACCTGACCTTGAACCTTTCCAAGGAAAGCACATTGACCACTGCCCTGGGCAGACAGTGTTTCCCCATCCTCATTGTAAAAAATTTCTTCCCCATATCTTGTCTAAATCAACCCTCCTTCAGCTTAAAGCCATTTCTCCTTGTCCTACCTGTACATCTCTTTGTCAAAAGTCCTTCTCCAGCTCTCTTGTAGCCCCTTCAGGGACTGGAAAGGGCTCTAACATTTCCCCAGAGCCCTCTCTTTAATGACATACTATAGTTGGCATGGGGGTGTTCAGTCAAAGATTGGATTGATGAGCTCAGAGGTCTTTTCCAACCTCATTGATTCTGTGATTTAGTGCAAGAGTGCAACACTCTGAGTTGACACCATGTCTGAAAAGGTGATAAAATAGCTAACCCATAAAAAATAACCCCAAAACACTGCAGACCTCAGGATGTGATTTTAAACAGAGCTCAAGACAGAAGGAAAAGCTTCCACAAAGGCAAGTGCCTGTTTTGTGATGCACTCATTACCTAGGAATGGTGCAAAGCAATGCCTGAGCATTTCCCTGCCTCCTCCTGGCCATGTCACAGATCAGAGGAGAGCTGGGAGCAAAAACCGGTCACTGATGTTTATCCACATGAGCCTGGGGACCATGGAGTAAAATAGAAGCATGCAAATACTAGAGTAGGAGTCTATTAGTGTATCTCTCTGTTGTGGCTTTATGCTTCACTCAGCATCCACTGTTCCCTCTCCCATGACATTGCTGTCATTTAGGTGACTTTGTGTTTCTCAATCTTTTTTTTTTTTCATGCTTCAAGTCTCATCTGACACCCAAAATGGGATTGAGCTGTTTATATGCAGACGTTGGACTTGATCAAGTCAACCAGGATTGGAAGGGTAAAGGGTCTGGAGCACAAGTCTGATACGCAGCAGCCAATGGAGCTGGGGTTGTTTAGCCCAGAGAAAAGGAGGCTCGGGGGTGACCTTATCTCTCTCTACCAACTGCTTGAGAGGTTGTTGCCAGGTGGAGGTTGGTCTCTTCTTCCAAGTAATAAGCAACAGGACGAGAGGAAACAGCCTCAAGTCGTGCCAGGGGAAGTTTATATTGAATATTAGGAAAAATTTCTTCATGGAAAGGGTTTTCAAGCATTGGAACAGGCTACCCAGGGCAGTGGTGGAATCGCCAACCCCGGAAGTGTTCAAAAGGCATGTGGATGTGGCATTTAGGGATATGGATTAGTGGTGAATGTGGCAGTTCTGGGTTAATGGTTGGAATTTATGATCTGAGAGGTGTTTTCCAACCTGAACAATTCTACAATTCTCTAAGTTCACCTCCATGACTATGGGGACAAACTAGTGCTTTCAAGGTCAAATTCATTCAATCTGTTGTAAAAGTCAGCATTATTTCTGTCCATAGGCTACACAAGAAGCCTGAAGTGACTGGTTTAACTTCTGTGTTTCCTCCTGGCTCCCACCCCTGAGCAGCTGTGAATATGTCAAAAGACCACTTAGCTAACTCTGAGGGTTTGGTCCCCAAATAAATCTCTATTTGAAGGGTTTTGGTAGCATTACCATGGAAAGAGACACCTCAACTGAATGAGTACCAGCTAGAAAGGCATTAAAGCAAGAAACAACAGAAAACTCCCTCCTCTGGAAAGTCAGAGAATTGATATGTAGCATCTGTTCATCTGAGAGTGGTCGGGAAACGGGCATCAATTTTTTAAGCCTCCAGAAGGAAGTTCAATAGATTTGCCCTGCATTCAATCATCTCCTCGAAAAGTCCAGCAGGCAGAGGAGCTGAACAAAAGACCTGACCTTTTCTCCCTCACTGTGCTTTCACGTAGCCCGAGCAGAACAATGGGCCACGGCGGCATCCGATCCTGACTCTCCACAGAGCACTCAGCACAGCCTCCCGAGGAGGGCAATTTCCTTTTGTGCACCAGCCTCTACCGGTCACTGAGTATTTTTCAACTGCCACAATAATTAATCAAATAAAGTATCCTTTTGCAAGGAGGTCAGGTGTAATTTCAGCATAATCCAGACCCAGCACGCTGAGCTGATCTAGGGAAAATGCTGCATGTGCAGGTTGGCCAAACAGTGTTTGCAAAAGTTTTCATCTTCTCTTTACCTGCAGATGAACTCTTACGTTTTGCCACTGCACACAGGGCCTGGCACACAACAAGAACAACTTAGGTGTAAAGCCTTTGTTTGAAATTGAGGGTGATTTGTGACATGAACATGCTCTCAAGACTCTCCTCCTTGGAGCAGCACAGTGCTGGGCTGTGCTGGAAGCCCTCTTGCTGCTCCTGGCCAGACTGGGATGTCCACACAGCACTGTGCCAAGACCAGAGCTTAGATCCTGCCTACTTATCCTCAGGGAACCCCAACTAGTCTGGACTGAGTAGACCAGCAAGTGTTGGTGGGGACACCTTGAACCTGCTCCTTCATGGGCTGTTAAACTCCTGCTGTTTACAGAGCAAGGGATACACACAGACGTGCTGGCTGACTTCAGCCTGATATGTTTTACACTGAATGCATGGATTCAGGAGGAGATTCACATGTGGCACATCCTGTTTTGGGCCAGGTTCAGGAAGCAGCAACCTTCTGAGCCACCCAGGCCCTGCCAGCCCTGCACTGGTGCTACAGACATTAACCCTTAGCTTAGATGCAGGTATAACCCTTTGGCTTACAAGGACTCTGTCTTTTATTTGGGAACACCTCCATAAAGGTCACAGAATCCTAAAAGATTTGAATTGTGAGGGACCTTAAAGATTATCTTGTTCCAACCCCTCTGCCACAGGCAGGGAACACTTCCACTAGACCAGGTTGCTCAAAGAGATGTCCAGCAGGGATGGAGCATCCACAGCTTTTCTGGGCAGAATGTTCCAAAGGTTTGGGAACCAGAAATCTAAGGGAAGGTTTGTATATGTAGATATAACATACAGTTATTTATATTTGTATACACACCCCATGTAGAATTATATATTTTACATATATATATATATATATATACACATACATATCTATATCCCCTGATTTCCCATGATATATATTGTGGCCAATCCCACATTCCTGCCTCCAGTCATCTCCTTGGCTGTCCAAACTTTCCATCTCATGACTCTACAAGACCACAGGCCTTATTCCAAGAAAAAGGGAAGGAGAAGGAGCACTCCATCTATTGCAGGCTGGGACCAGGGTCCCAAAACAAAATTTGTGGGGGGGGAGGAGTGAGGCGATTTGTCCTGTGGCACACTGGACTTCGTTGCTGAAGTGGTTTCAGAGAGATTTATGTACTTTCTAAGTCCCATGAAGGGCTCCATGTTACAACAGTCTCTAAATGACCTTCCAGCACCCAGACAATGTATGGCAGATGTAAATCTTAAGTAAACTCAGCCCAGTAAAGTAATTACTAAACCACTTATGCTGGTTTTGCTACAGAAGTGTTTGCTAAAGCAAGTCTTTACTGCAGCCACTGTTTTAGCAACAACTTCAGCAAGATGTTATGCTGTGTTATTTCTTCACGAATCACAGTCTATTAATGGAAGAGGGGCTAATGCTACCCTCCTTTCAGACAGAGGAAATCTGAGGCATGGAGGGAAGATGTCACTTTCCTCAAGGTCAGGCAGGAGAAACAGGACACCCAAGTCTGTGCCTGTGACTCCAGGTCAAAATGTCTTTAGTAAAGGCAGCTCCTCTGCTCTTCTCTATCCTTAAATTGTCCTAATAAGCAGCTGTGTCACCTCTACCCTTGCTGGTCCCCAATGGTCTGGCCTTGGCTGTGTGTTCCTTTTGGTGCTACTAACGCTGGCTGGAGCAGGACTTCTGCAAGCTGTTGTAATCCTGTGAGGGTTTTTGTCTCAGCAGGAACCCCTTTGCCGGGATTTTTGTGAAATCCTCCTTCTGCCTGCCCTGACACTATCCTCTTATCTTCTGTGGTCCTGGAGAAATTCAGGGTGGCTCTTGAAGGGGCCAGGGTCAGCCTCCAAACGCAAGGACTGTTAGGATTAAGTGGGTTCAAATCAGAAGATACCAGCCCTGGTTTATCTACTGATCCTCCTGTTGACTCCGGAGGTTGTTTTGCTTGAGCAGGGACTGTAAAATTAAGTAGAGACTCTGCTCTGCCCTTCCAGGGTGCCTTTGGTGCAATCACCATCACATCCCTCAGGGCAGTGCTGGGAGACATCAGCCCTGTAATAGTCCAGATGAGAGGGGGACAGACACTCCCTGACTCACTGGCTGCACATACAGAAAGTTATATTAATTTTTCAGCTGGGGAATGTGAGTCACAGGGGCTGTTTGCTGCTCATCCAGTGCTCTTGTCACTGGGTGTTATTCAATGTATGGGATGCTCTGTGCTCTCAAGGGCATCATCTGGCTGGGCTGAAGTCACCCTTATAGGTCAAAGCAGAGTTAGCAGAGTTAGACTAAAGGGCACATAAGAGGCTAGATTTAGATTAGATATTAGGAGGAAATATTTTACTGTGGGGATGGTAAAACACTGGCACAGGTTGCCCACAGAAGCTGCGGATGCCCCATTCCTGAAAGTGTTCAAGGCCAGGTTGGATGGGGCTTTGAGCAACTTGTCCATGTCCTGTCCTCATGGCAGAGGGGTTGGAATGTGATCATCCATGAGGTCCCTTCCAACCCAAATCATTCCATGATTTTATGATATGTTAGGTGTTGCATAGGTGTTAAGTAAAAGTCATTGCATCCTGAAACAGCCTGGATGGACAAAAGAACTGGAGTCTCCAGGAAGTGATGTGACTTTGCTTCAGGCCAAGTTCCCACCTGGTAAATAATAAAGCCAGAAATAAAATTTCCTCTGTGAAAAGCAGCACTAACAAAAGCCTCATTTACAATGATGAAATTCCAAATAATAGGATTTCTACATGGTCAGTAGGGCATAGCTCCTCTAAGAAACCTTTCCTGCAGCTGGGGCATCCAGAACAGCTTTCTCACTCCACCTGGGATCTCTGGTGTCCAACAGGAGCTGGCATCATGCTGCAGGGCACCAGATTTCTCCCATGCTCACCTGTGTCTTTTCAGGAAGTATCTAAGAACTTTGTTTCCTTGCTACAGCTCTGTCAAATTTGAAGTGAATTTGGTCATCAAACTACTGTGATTAGATGACACATCTAAAGAGATAGGCAGAGTGGCCACACAAGCCTTGTTTTCTATGGAAAACAGACTAGAGGAGAAAGGCAGCTTAATCAGGCCCTTAACTTGCTCCAGTTTTAACAAGCTGCTCTGCTCCTACCCTTCTTTGCAGTACTTTGAGATACCTGCAAAAAGAAAAGGGTGGCTGTTGATATTTGTCATTTGCTCTTAGCTAAACATAAGAAATTGGTATTTTCGGGAGACAAGTCTCACTCCCTCAGTGGAGGTCAACATTACAGCTGCACCTGAAAAGCTTTTGTTCCAGCCATTTTAACTTAATATCCTCCCTGACTGCTGAGCTCAGGGCTGCGAGGACAGGACCTGGTTTGCTACTCTAAAGAGTAGTCTGCCCTGAGAGAAAAACAGAGGTAACAGGACATTGGAGGACATCCAGACGGTTATTTCTAAGAGCAATAAGGCTGCCCTAACAGCTTTCACCTCCTTTTACCGTTGACTCTAATCTGTATTGGTACAATTAAACTGAATTAACCACAGTCCTGATTTACTTCATCATTTGGCCAAGATCTTGGAGGTCTTTTTTCAGCCTTAATGATTCTGTGATTCTATGATTCTATGAGTCTATGATTCAGACCTGCTCCATTACCCACAAACACTGGTGGCATCAGCAGGAAAAGCTTCCCCTGTCTTGTACCGGAGAACAGCAATACCTTCCATAGGAGGGATGGTGTCCTTGCAGAATACCTGCTCTGAGACCTCCCTGGCATGGCAGTAGATTGGGATGAGCTGCTCATTAATTGTTTACCAGTCTCTGTGCGCTGCTTTACTGAATTACTTAAAAGATGCAATAGCTCCTGCTGTGGATCCTGATCCCTGGGAGGACTATGTCTGGGCACCCCAAGTACTCTGAGATAGTTGGTAGCTTTCAAGGTCTGCAGGAATTAAAGGAAATCCTAAAGATCTGGTGGAAAGTTTTGTCCATCCTCTTTTTTTGATCAGGGATGCACTAGTACCACCAGCCTGGCCTGGGGTGAGTTTGGCAGGTGTATCACTAACACCACGGAGAACTCATGGGGACTTTCAGCACACTTGACTTGAGGAAGACTCTTACACAGAAGTTAGGAATGAAATAACCACCCCTTCATTTCTCCAGACCAAAGCCTTCTGTTGGCTGTAGAGAGACAAATGCAGTGTGTGTGTGTGTTCATCTCAGCCCAGGGTAAATCTGCTGGCCTTGATGGCGCTGATCCAGCAAAGCTAAGGGATGAGAGGTAGCAGGACAGAAATAGCTGGGGTAGCACAACATAACAGCAACCTCCACTGATGCTGGAAAACACCCAAAGGCTCAGACGTGGGAGGCAGCACTTTGACATGCTCTAGCTGGGCTTGCAGGGCTCCTTCCAACTCACCACAGCACACACGTGCTGGACTCCTCTGTCCCAGTGCAGAAGGTTGGCCTGTCCACCCAATCTCAGCCAGGGAGGGGACCCCAACTCTGGTGATGAGAGGTGTGGGTGCTCCCCCTTCCCTTCCAGCCTCACTGTTACTGTGAAGCTGTTTGAGCCCACTGAGCTCAGTGGGAGCTTTGGTTGGGCTGGGAACTCGATGCCACCAAGCATTTTCTTCTCCCAGCCTCTCCTGCTGGCATGAATTCAAACTCCTGTACACCAATACATACTGGACACATGGAACACTGACTTACAAAGCAAGCCTCACCCCAACAAAAGCAGGGGTCACCTCTGGAAATCACAGGAATCCAAAAGCAAACCCCAGCCTTTCTAACAGACACCTAACTGATCATTATCTGTGTGGCAATTCCCTAATGGAAATCTGATATAGAACTTGCAAGAAATCCCATTAAGCCCCTCTCTGTATCTGCCGGAATAAAAATATTTTCAATGGAAAAAGAAGAGAACAGGTTTTGTTGTGTTTCCCTCGACCCACCCGACACATGGCACTTGTACTAACGTGATGAGCTGCCACTTTTTCTTCTCCAGACAACTAAGAAGGGCAGTGAGGCCAGTATCTCAGAAGAATTGTTTCAAGGAGGATCTCAGGGTGTGAGCAACTTTTTAGCGAGTTGAACTCCACACACAATAGCCCACACTGGATCCAGCCCGTGGGCTCCCCATCTACTACTTTTCCTGACAGAGAATGCTTAAGGAGCAGTATAAAAGCAGATGTAAGGGAATTATTCTGCAATATTCCCCAAGAAACTAATAATTTGCAGCTCAAGACCTTCTGGAATCAAAAAAAAGGGTAGGTTTTTTGAGCATATATGTTTTAGAGTTTTTGAGAGGCTTTTTGTAAATGAAACTTGTCTGAGAGCTTTTTTTAACCCAATACTTTCAGGATCCACAGGGTTCTGCCATAAGGAGCACCACAGATGCCAGGTTGCACAAACTCTTTTAATCTTTGAGCATAATCTCTAGAGCTTTATGTGATGCTCAGTAATTTTTGTATTTCCTCCTTTTGCCTTCACTATGCAAACATGATCTTCCAGGATCTAAAACATACCTTCTTCCCATCTATTTTCAGCTTGGAGTCTTTGCCTAAATCCTTCCTCCTGTGGAAGATGTTCCAGACCTCTGGCCATCTTTCCTTTCTCAGAATTCTCCCCAGTTGAACACTTTTTGGTTTAGATTACTTGAAATGAGATAAGTCAGCAGAGGAGTGGAATGTGCTCTCTGGACAATGGCAGATATGAGGAGGAACACAGAAGGACTTGGTCCCAATAGCAGGGTCATGGTCCCAATCTAGCACAGCTCAGAGCACTTTTTTCCTGTGCCTTGGTGTTCTGGGCAGGTGAATCCTGCCCAGCATTTACAGAGCCCTCTCAGGTGGAAGGGGTTTCACAGCTGCAACCTGCAAGCCCTACGAGACTAAATCTAAATGTTCAAGGCCACATTGGATGGGACTTTGAGCAACCTGATGTAGTAGAAGGTATCCCTGCCCATGGCAGGGTGGGTAGGAACGAGTTAAAGTCCCTTCCAACTCAAACTATTCTGTGATTCTACAATATTCCTAAATGCCTTTACATTTACACTGAGACATTGACAGCTGCCTTCACACAGGCACTGTAGATACCTGCCATTTTCTATTTATTAATTTCCAACCTGCACACTGTGCCTGTTCTCTCTCCAGCTCTATCATGATCCCAGATTTATCTTCTTATTTCCAAAGTCAGAAACAGCTGAAGAGAGTGGCTTTGTCTGTTCAGGTGAAGACCTATCCAAGCACAGCTCCCACTGCACAAGCTAGTGTCAGATGGGAAGAGAGGTCAGAACCAGGACTCACAGAAGCTCCATTCTCCCAACACTCAGCATAACCTTGGGCATGTCCTCTTGCAAGTCTTCCTTCCTCCACACTCATAGAGGTGGAGACCAGGCTGGTTGTGCAGCAACAACCGGAGTGGAAACCTTCACCTCTGCCATCTGCCAGTCTACAGTCAACCCGAAGTGGAAGCTTTAACTCCTTTCATGAATGTGAAACTGCATTCAGGTCATCAGTGCCCCTGGCAAACTCTGGGTCATTACACCGGGTTAAACACAGGAAAGGGGATGGCAGCAGCTGAACCAACATTCTGGGAAAGGCACTTGCTGGGACTGAGCTCAGTGATTTTCTGTGACTGCTCGGAGGCTGCCAGTGGGACCAAACACTCAGTTTTTTGATCCCAGCTGGGCTGAGGTGGAAGCTGCTACCTAGCTGCTCAGGTTGGGCAGGTCTGGGGAGGACTTATCTGATGGCGCCAAGAAATGAAGGGGTCCACAAAGATGTTTGGCTTAGGATTTCTAACTTTAGTATTTTTGTTTGGTACCCAATATACTTCAAATGCCTGTTTTTCATTGGATTTCCACATTTTGTCCTCCCCTTGTGAAGTGGGCACAACTGCACTCTGCTCTCTACTAGTGTCCTGACTACAAGAGCTTTATATTGGACAATAAGGATAACTTTCTTCACAGAAAGTGTAGTCAAACACTGGAACAGGCTGCCCAGGGAAGTGGTAGAGTTATCATCCCCAGAGGTATTTAAAAGACATGTACATGTGGCACTTGGGGACACGGTTTAGTGGTGGACTTGGCAGTGCTGGGTTGAGGGTTGGACTTTGTGATCTCATAGGGCTCTTCTGACCATTGTGTTTCTACAATTCAGTGAAGGGGCTCTGTGCATAGCTCCAGGCACAGCAGGGTTTAGGAGGGTCGGGGCTGGATAGACAGCATAAACATGGACACTGCTGGGGCAGTTCTGTCCTGATAAGCTTTCTGGCTCTACCTAGCACTTATCTGGGGCATGAGAAAGTCACAAACACATCAGCTCATCCAATGTAAGGTCCTTCTTACATGGACAAGCAGAGAGGAGGGTTTCACAGTGCAAAGCTCCCTTACACGCTGTCTCCACATCCTGCCAGACCCTTGGTACAGTGACATGTGTCCCACTATGCTTTGGGAGCAAAAAAACTCTGGCTCTGCTCCAAAATAACAATAAAATCTCCCTGTTTTTCCTCTCATCCTCAAAAGGGACTGTCAGAGCTGATGTGGCAGTGAGTGGAGGCAACAACTGCTAACAAAAGCATGGTCTTGGTGTGGATGACCAAAACTGTGCCCAGGACTGCATGCCTGAAGCCGCCTCTCCTGTCAGCCCCTTTCTGCCAGGCTTGGAAGCTGTTCTCTGCAGCTCCAGGAAAGGCTTTGAAAAAAACTATTAGCTGACAATGCCTTCATTAATCACAGCATAATCCTTTCCATGGCAACCCAAGGATTGCGAAGTCACAAGTTAGCAAGCGTAAGACAGAAACACTGTACAGCAGCCCTCAGCCTGGGGAAACTTTCAATAGTTAGTGAGATGAATCGGCTCTGAGCAGGGGAAATGACTTAGAAATAATAGTGCCTTAGAAAAGAGGTTCATCCCTGGACAGGATTCAGATCTCATAAATGCCACTGTCTGGGGGGAAATACTGTAACTCCAAGAAGTTACTCCAGTCTCACCCCAAAAAGCCCAAGAGGAGACTCTGGCCCTACATCTGAGTTTTACAGAAGCTCAAAGCTTTCAACGAGGTCAGGGAGAGAAGAAGGACAGTTTGTCATACAGCCACGAAGTTAAACACAATTTAGACACACATATTTGGGAATTGTCAGGGCTTAGAGATTGCAAAGCCACAGGTGAAAACAATTTTGACCATCATGAACAAGAGGGAAGTGCTTTCATGGATTTTTTTTTTTACCTTGTTTGTCCCTCTTTGGTTGTCCCTGGGACAGTTTAGGCAAAGGGCGGGGTAAGACTTCACAGGGTCTCACAGGGATGCAGGTTTTGACTGAAGTTTTGGCAGAGCTCAGTCCAAAGCTGCAAAACCACCCCATACCTTCACCCTACCAGTGTTGGGATCTTGAAGTCCTTCAGCTCACGTGAAGGGTAAGACCCATACCATCCTATAGTGGAGGATGGGTGAGCAGTCAGCTTGCAACAACCATGTGCTTGACATCTTTATGGAACACACAGGTTAACCCCATAAGATTGGGTCTTGGACATCCTTTTGCTCAGACTATGGACAGAAGCACTCTCACCAGCACAACATCCTAGGGCTGTGAGAAAATAATCTCTAGCTCCTACCAGTTCCTTCTGCAGGGCAGATTTAGCGACAAGGGGCAACCAGGCAATCTAAGACCCACCAATGTGTTGCCTTTCAAACTCTCTCTCCATGTTGCCTACATGACAGGTCTTCCACCATACACCCCCGTCTTCCCAGAGACACCAAGAGATATCAGTTCCACTTTCCTTAGGATCATATAATTGGAAATATTCTAGGAAAACCTGGGACTTTTCTTTGGTACTGCATTCAGCTGGTCCAGCACAGCCCATGTACAAGACCTCGTACTCCCAAATCAGGTAGCAAAATGCAAACTGCTTTGCAGGAATTGCCTATCCCATATCAAGCCTCATTCCCTTCCCAAGCATGGTTCTAATAGTTTAAACAGTCTGGAAGGTCCTGGGTGCTGCTTACCAGCATCCGTGTGACCCAGGAGACACCCCCCAGCACCAGCCTGGACACAAGCTGTGCTGTGCTGCAGTTAGGGAAAGCTCCTGCTGCTCCCTGAACAGCAGCACCCACCTGAGACCAGGCTGTGCTTTATCCACCTAAATGGTGTATTTGGAGCTGGGTGAAAGCAGGGAGAGGGCGAGGTGGACTGAGAGGACAGCTGGGGTCTTGTGCCACTGCCAGTGGATCCATGCAGCAGGGACACCCCCCAAAGCCTCTCCCCCTCTTTAAGCACTTCCAGAGGTATCCCTGAATATGAAAGGGCTGTGGAGCAAAGGGTGGAGGGCTGCACAACACAGCACAAGAGAGCAATGCCCTCCACCCTTCACTCCAGCTCACTGCTAGGTGACCCCAGCCAAATTAAGCAGCAGCTAGAAATTACCGAGCAGCTAATCCATGCTGCAGGAGCCGAGCTGGCTCGGGGCTGCTGGGCACTGCTGGCAGGTCTGCGGTCGTGTCGTCTCCCCCTCCCATCGAGCCCAGCCTCTTCCTCAGTTTGATCCGACCCGCTGCGCGCAGCCCCGGCGGGGGCATCCCCCCATCCATCCCACCAATCCCACCCATCCCACCCACCGCACCTCACCGCGCCCCANCCCGGAGCATCCCCAGCCCCCAGCCTGGCTCCCCCGGGTGCCGCCTGCTCCCGATCCGCCTTACCTTAGCGGGGCATGGCCAGGGACGGCGGAGGGGACGGGGCACTGGTGCCCGGCGCGGAGCCGCGCTGCCTCCGGCACCGAGCGAGGGCAGCGCCTGCCCTGGCTGAGCCTCTTAGCGGGGGAGGAGCCGGGCTACAGCCAGCCCCTGGTGTGGGTGTGGGTGTGGTGTGGGTGTGGGTGTGGTGTGGGTGTGGGAGTGCATGTGGGTGTGTGTGCACGGTGCCTCCAGTCCGGGGACACCGCAAACGCCGCGCTTCCTCAGCATCCCCAACCCAAGATGGGTCCTCCTGTATCTCTGGGGTCTGCCCCGGACCATGGTATCCTAGAAACATAGAATGCCCTGGGTTGGAAAGGACCTTAAGGATCACCCAGTTCCAACACCCCTGCCATGGGCAGGGACACCTTCCACTAGACCAGGGAGGTCAAAGCCCCATCCAACCTGGCCTTGAACACTGCCAGGTATGGGCAGCCACAGCTTCTCTGGGCAACCTGTGCCAATGCCTCACCACACTCATAATAAAAAATTATTTCCTAATAGCTAATATAAATCTCCTTTTTTTAAGTTCCAAGGTCATACCCCCATATCCTATCGCTATCTGCCCGTGTAAAATGTTTTCATGGCACCCATCAAGATCCCTGCTACAAGTTAAGCTGCAGTTTCAAGTCCTCATTGTGCAGAGCCCTGATGGATTCTCGGGCTAAAGGGTGGCTGGAAGGATCCTCCTGCCCTGCAAAGAGGGCTGTGCAAAGGACTGTACTGAGGTCCTGTGGGGTGAGGACAGGCGTTCTGGTTTGTATGCACCAGTCTGCACTTGTAAATGTGAAAACTGGGACAGGAAAAACACTTGAGGACCAGGAAACTCAGAGTGGAGGTTTTGCCTGGAAGCATAACTCTGACCTAGTGACTCTCTGCCCAAATCTGAGCTAGTGTCTTTTTTCCTTCCTGCTGAGAAATGTGGGATTGGATTTTAATTGTGCTACAAGACATTACTGAAGTTTCTTACTTAGGTATAAAGCTTGTAATTTTAGCTAGTGAAAGGTACAAAACACACCTCTTTTTTTATTTGCACTATCACACAAGGTGTTTCTAAGCTCCACTTCGGAACAAGGCGGGCTGAAACCCTTCTGGGGATCTGGATGACTGGATTTTTTGGTGATACTGCAGAAGTAAGGAGCAAGCCTTCTTTCTTCAAAGCCAGCCACTGCTCAAAATGTAGAAGACACGGCACAGTCACCTTGTCCCTTCCCCAACCCTTAAAACATCCTGCTGCTGCCCAGCCCTCAGCCATGAACAGACTCAGTTGACTTTAAGCCCAAGGCAGATGATTTGTGACCACCTGAGGCCATGCCCAGTTTCGCTCAAGCCCTACTCACTGTGTCAGTATATGTGAGGGCAGATACTAGCTGTGCCTGGGTTTGGCTCTGAACTGCATCTGATGTGCCTGGAAAAGGTCCAGGCTTGGGCAACCTTTCCTTGTGCCCAACATGACCCATGCGTGTGTGGAAAGGCAGTGAGGGAGGCTCTGCCAGGAACACAGGGCTGGACACGTTCCCTGACTGCACCACTGGGTTTGGAGGTGGGATTTGAAAAGTGCAAGGAGCCTTCAGACAACTGCTCAGAACAGACACCAGTGGCCAATACCTGGGTATTGAATACCTGGGGTATTGGCCAAGGATGTGGTAGCACCTGAGCAGTTCTGAGGGACAGGCAATGAATCCACCCCATTGCTGAAGGCCCTTCTACTGCTGTAGTCCTTCCTGCTGGAAATCCCTCATCCTTTTGAGCAGCAGGAGGCTCATATGGTACGGATTGTATACGGGCATTAAGGTGGGAAGATGGTGGCTTTAGGGGATCCAGCTGCAAGAAGTATTTCAGAATCACTTTTCAGCCTCAGGATGGATGTCTGTTCCTCCACCAAGATGTTTTTTCAGGTGAAAGGCAGACTCTGAATTGCCAGTTTATCACAGAACCATGGAATCACAGAATGGTTTGTTTTGGAAGGGACTTTCAAGATCATCTCCTCTCACCCTCCCTGCCATGGGCAGGGACACCTTCCACTAGAACAGGGTGCTCAGAGCCCCATCCAACCTGGCCTTGAACACTTCCAGGGATGGGACATCCACAGCTTCTCTGGGCAACCTGTGCCAGTGCCTCACCACACTCACAGTGAAGAATTTCTTCCAGATATCTCATCTAACCCTGCCCTTTTCAGTGTAAAGCCATTCCTGCCTTGTTCTATCAAAACATGCCCTTACAAAAAGTCCTTATAAAAAGTTCCCCATGAAAACTATACTTAACACACAGTAATGAATACTACTTAATAGTATGTAATGACCAGAAATCCCTGGCAAATGACCATGCTGGAGGGATGAGGAGGTTCTGCAGGACCCTTGGTGAGCCTGGGCTGGATCTTGCCTGGAGCTGTGCACTACTCTACTACTTGCTACTGGTCTCCAAACATTCACCGTCTCCCCACATCTCCACACTAACATGTTGGGGTCCTGCACCAATTCCAGCATCCCTGTCTTCATGCTGCTGTGCACCACCAGCACAGGGACAGGCAGGGCTGCAAAGAAGCCTTCACTTTTAAGGCCACTGCCCCAGCAAAACCAACATGTGGATGACAGTGGAAAGCATCCGTGGCTTATCCAGGCTTGCTGTTTTTTAGAATGTGCACAAAGCAAGACTCAGTAAAGCCACCTGGTCTACACCAGAGTTCCTGTGCTATGTCCAGCAAGAAGTATCACAGCTCCATAGAAGCCCAGACAGGTCTACTGCTCAGGACACCCCCCAAGAGAGTACTAGGATGTGTGAGGGATTGAGGTGTTTGTGGGGCTTTCCCTGAAGAAAGGTTCTTGCAAGCTGTTTCAGTGGTGGAGGCAGACGAGGAGGATGCTCATTTCTCTACTTATTTGTCACACATTTTGTCTCCCAGAGGACAGTCCCCGGAGCTGGAAGATCTGGGAAGGTGCCTCCACCCCACAATAAAAGCATTTTTTCCAGATGTCTGCTCCAGATCCTTGAGGGTGGGCTGCAGAAGAACACAGCTCCTTCATGCTATAAAGACCTTGAGCACAGGCAGCTGGTGGAGGGAAGCTGAGATGGAAGCAAGATCCCAGTGCCAGCACTTTGGCTCCATGTGCTACAGCAACAAGCCTGGAGATTCCCATGGGCAGGGCCAGGCTTTTCAAATACTTCCCATGTGCAGGTTTGTTCTCTGAGGGAAAGCCATCCAAAACCCACTTCCTCCTTCTGTCTTGCCCATAAACCCTCCCCCCTCCTTTTAATATTTTAGCAATTTGCAGAGTTTTTTTCCAAGTCAGGTGAGGCTCAAAAAACCAAGCTCCCTGCACTGTGGTGACTCTGGGACATAGGCTGCAAAGATTTATAGTCAGAGGACGTTTCCCATCCCCTTCATGGATTTTCTCAGTGCATGGGAGTGTAACGTTGTGTGAAAACCTCATGCAGATCACCTTGCCTCAGCCTCAAAGTCTGCAGAGAAAATAATCTGAATGGAGTTTAATGAATCAAGCAAATTCAAAAGGCTCTACAGAGCCACCTTGTGCCCATCAAAAGCACATTTTGGAAGAACACAGCAGTTTAAAGGCAAGGAGTTTGAATAAAATATACACAATTTATTTATTTATAGGAGGTTTACAGCTGTACAATGTTGGCTTTCTGTTTGGACCACTCTCTGATGTTGTGCAGCATGAGACGTCAGTGCCTTGGGAGATGAAGACAAGTCACAGCCTGTTTTAACATGCAGATGTCAAAAAGAAATGGATTCCACAGAATGTAATGCCAGGCTGCTTGCAACCATTGAAATGATTAACAAAAGAAATGTAAAATAAATCAGAGATGTCCTACACCACTCGTTTTTCCTCTCAAAATAAACAAACCCAAAAATCCTGAATATTTGTTTACTTCATTCAAAGAGAAAAGGCATCAACAGTAGGAATGGCATTTCAATAACTCCCCTCCCTCATCTGCTCCATAAATAAGACAAAGAGAAGAGTAAGAAAGGTAATTTTTGTTCTTCCATTGGAAATGTAGGGGAAGAAGGCTTCTGCTCTAACTTTTCCAAAGCTTTTTTTTTTCCTTTTTTTTTTTTAAAAAGGACAAGTATTACTGATACTAAGACGATTTGGTCCTGATATAGTGTAATTTTATTTTTTTAAGAAGCTGTTAAAAAGCTGCCTGTCCTCTCTTTATGGCGTGATTCTCTGTAGAAAGGAAGGAGACTGCCCATGGGTTCCAGGGCACCACTGGTCCTTGGGGAGCTTCGGCCCCGCTCCTTGGGGATCACGGTGCCATTTGGCACATGGCAGGGCACTCCTGGCCAAATGGCTCTCCTTTGCTGAAGCTATCAATAGCCTGATTTCCCGAGAAAACAAGGCTAATGAAGGCAGGCTGGACACCTCCACTGGCTCATGACGGTGCAAAACTCCTGTCACTTTCCTGTGATGCCAAATAGCTCATCCTTCTGCCAGGTGAGGTAACTTTGGGGATCACAGTCCCTCTCACAAATCACTCTGAACATAAACCTGCGCGATCTTCTACTCAGACCTAAATCATACCTTCTAGCCCCACAATCCTGCTTCCATTTATTTTCAGTGATGACTCTAGTAAAACTAGAATAAAATAAAAATATCTCTGAATTGGTCTGCCCAAATTCAAGGATTTGCTTTGACCTTGGGATCAAAATGTCACTTTACCTAACCAGGGGCATTTAATTCTGCAAGATACTGAACTAAACTTGGTCCCAGTGATGGCACCCAGAGTTGGAGGGTGCACAGTGCAAGCCAGGAATAATTGAAATATGAGAAGGGCATCATGGGGACCACTGCTTGCCTGTAAGTCCTGAAAAACTAGAACTAAGAAAATAAGCAAATTTGGAATAAAAAAAACAATTCATAACCGCAGGAGGTAGACTGTGAAGATGAGGAAAGGGGAAAAGCAGCCTGCAAAAATCGATGCTGTTGCACAGTCTGCTTCTGCTTGCACCAAGAACTGAGTGAGCAGGTACTGTGACTTTGGGGAGCATTTTACCATGTTACAGACTTAGCAGATCTTTAGGGACGTAAAATAAAAAAATACAGACTTGGAGGACAAACATGGGTGTTTAGAAACCCTACACACTATGGCAAAAGAAGGCTTTCCTGTTCACTTGTTCTTGCAGGAAAAGGACTCAGGCCAAATTTACCAAGATTCAAAGATTTAATTTCCACTTGCATGCAGGTGACTGCAAAATATTTGCTTGTTAGAAAATCTGATGGAAAAATCCCCTAACTTGCACCACTTTAAAGGCACAGGAATAAAAAACCCCAAACAACAGGAGAAAAAAAAAAGGTTTGAAACCTGCCCTGGTCAGCTGCTGAAAAGCCAGACAACGGGTTGTTGTTTGGCTTATCTGGGATGGTTTATAAGAAGCCGGATTCTGCCACCCAGTGGAATAAGGAGGATTAACCCAGTTTTCATGGAAATCAGAAGCAGAACGTGGCCCTAGATGTGCCGCCAAGGATACATTTGGGTTGTGTTCCTGAGACTGGCTCTAGCACTGTGCAACTCATCCTCCAGGCCAGAAGACTGGAAACTAAAAGGTGATAGATGGACACAGGTATGAATTAAATATTCCCAGCATTTTCAGGCTGCACTGTGAGCAGTGCTCCTCTAGTACACACTAAAATCCCACAATTTTTAAAAATAATTTGAGAAAGTGAGGCACTGAGAAATGATGCACCGTATGCAGCAGTACAGATGGAGCCCATAGAGCAAAGCTCCCCCATCCCTTGGACTTGACACTTTGGCCTTCAGAGGAACCAATCTCCTCTTACCTAAACACTGAACTGCCCCAGCAGACAACCCATCCCAGCTCCTGGGGTGAGCTCTTGGGATGGGGATGGCATGGAGACATGGAGACAGCAGGCACCACGGCAGTTCAGGAGGCATACACAGGAGCTGTGTCCAGACCGATTCAGAAACTTGACCCTAGAGAACAGCTGTCCCCAGCACAGCTGTTGACAACTTTGTGTACTTCAGATTTGCATGGGGTTGAACAAGACTTGGGTGGAGACAGCTTGTCCCAAAACGATGGAGCCTTTGGTCTTGTTGCCCCTGTGGATTTTGGATTTGGGCTGCCTTGGTGCATTTTCCTTGCAGTTGGAGTATGCAAACTCCCACCCAAAAAAAGGCCCCAATCTGGTTTTCCACTTCTCCTTTGCTGTGGTGCCTCCACAGATAAGTGATTAAATGGCAATTTCAAGGGAGACAGCTCCATGCACACTACTCTTAGCCCAAGCAGACACATTGAAGATGCACTGAAGCAGCTGGTGGGACCGCGGTGGCCACATGTGTGCGTGGTGGCACGTGTGTGTGCCAGCCTGTGTAAACAAACAGCCCCAGGGCATTGTGCTCTGGCTGTCAGGACACACAGCGTGCTCACAGCGGTCCCCCAGCACACATGGCAGCAGGGGAGCTGCAGAGCACGCCAGCAGAAGGATCATTGCGGTTCCCCAAAAAAAGGCACCATTTTTTAACATTGAAAACACAAGACTGGCTCCTTGGAGTGGAATGCATGCATGGTTCATATACACTTTGCAGATGGCAGGTAGGCTCTGTGTGTCTATATATATATATGTGTGTATGTATGTGTGCATGTTTATATTCACATATGTGGCACCAGAAGAGCCATCCTTGAGTTCTCAGACATTAGTGAGGACATTACTGCTGAGCAGCATCACAGCAATGGTTCCAGGGAGATCGTTTGACCTCCTGTTCCCCTTGTCCTGGAGGTGCAGCGTGTGCACTGACTGCCGGTCGCTGGGATCCCCTGTGAGCACCACTTGGCCCAAGAACTCGTCACTTATTAAGTTGTGGTTCCAGATCTGTGGAAATAAAACAGGGATGAGGGCAGCTTCTTCAAGGATGCAGCCAAACTTCATGCACTGGAAAGGAGAAGGGGTTATTAGGGACCTGCCCTAAGCTGGAGTGGGGAGGTGGTGAGGTGTGGGGTGTCACTTTGGAGGTGAGAGGGGTGAAGGATGTGCCTTTACCAGATGTCATGGTGGTGGTGAGAGGTTGAGCTGCACTAACTAATGGTGCTCAGCCTGGGGAACAGATCTGCTGTGGGAAGTGTGAGGAGAGGGTGGGGGGTCCAAGTGAGAGAGGGTGTCCATCCCTGAGCCTACTGCTCGCCTGCCAGGTACCTGAACAATGATGGGTTGTCCTGGCTTCTTGCGGTAGAAGAGCCCTTTCACATCGAATTCTGGTGATACTGTGTTCTTCTTCACTGGAGAGCGAACCTTTTGTCCTTCACACTTTATGATCACGTAAGGGTCAGCTCCTGAGGAGACAAAAGGGATTTTTTATTTCGTTGTAGCCTCTGTAATTCTTTAGAGTCCTTTTCCAGGGGTGTCATGCAGCACTTTGCCTCCATATCCCACCAGAGGAGAGGGGTATCTGCCAAAGACTTTGGCAGATGATGTCCATGGAGCTCAGCTGTTTGGCTCAGGTTTAATTGTATTAGGTGACATTGTGCCTGGGCAGCAGGTGCTGATGGACTGGTCTGAACTTGGGGAAGGGTCTGGATGGAGCACAAGTCTGAGGAGGAGCAGCTGAGGGAGCTGGAGGGGCACAGCCTGGAGTAAAGGAGGCTGAGGGGGGAGCTTATCACTCTCTGCAACTGCCTGAAAGGGAGAAACAAGAAGAAGAAGGGAGAACAAGAAGAAAGGGCCTCAATTTGTGCCAGGCAAGATTTACATTGAATATTAGAAAAAACTAATTAACCAAAAGGGTTGTCAAGCACTGGAACAGGCTGCCCAGGGCAGTGGTAGAGTCTCCATCTCTGGAAGTATTCAAAAGGCATGTAGATGTGACACTGGGGGACATGGTTTAGTTGTGGGCTTGGCAGTGCTGGGTTAACAGTTGGACTTGATGAATTTGGAGGGCTTTTCCAACCAAAATAATTCTATGATTCAGTGAAATGTCCGCCTTTTCACTGGACCCATATTCTACATAAACATTCCTTCATCACTCCAAATCCTCCTGACCACTGAGGTAAATCTTCCATGGAAGACACCATCCTGCTAAACTCTCCTTTCAGGATTTGCACTTCTGAAGGCAGGCAGAAATAAAACCATGGAGAAGAGAAAGACACAAGGAAATACCAGATGAAGAAAAAAGTTACCAAGTACACAGACTACCAGCCCACAGCTGGATGGTACCTGAGCTTCCAGGAAAAGCAAAGAGTCAGTCCCTCATTAATGAATAGTTTCATTTTACAAAACAAGTGCTCATTTTGGGAATTTCAGTAGAGAAAGAGCTATTGCTATGGAAATTTAATTGTCAGAATGCATTTTCTTACCATGACCTTTAGTGGCTACAATGGAAACACAGACCAGTTGGATGAGTTTTCTTGTCCAAGGGAGATATGGAAATGAGGAGGAACAAACCAGCCCCTTTTGAGGGCCAGGGATTTTGACTGCCAGACCACCTCCTTGTTAGCTTTCTGTTTGCAAGGACCTGGCTCTCCTGGGGAGACACAGCTGCTGCATTTCACAGCTGTTTTTCCAAATTAGCCTTGCCTTTTGGGATGTCCTGTTAAATCCTCATATTCCATCAGCCAGAGCCAAATTCCTATCTGTAAATCACTATTTCCAAAATAATCTGAAAGGCCTGGGCTGGGATGTGTGAGAGATGCCATTGCACTGGAAAACACCAAACACACTGTTGGTGGTGGGAGTTGAACAGCTGGAAAGTAGCTGGAAGAAAGCAATTCCCAAGGGCTTTTTGTGGAAGAAAAAAAAAAAAAAGTTTTATGACTCCAGAATCCCAGAATGCACATGTATCTTTGTCTGAAGGCAAGATAGACCTCCTTCTTTCTGTGAACAGTTCAGAGACCTTTGGCTACAGATTTCCCTGCATTGCTACAGATACACTGACCTGTTGTGAATAACCCAAGAAAAAACAACCTGCCTAAGGTAAAAGTCCCTCCCCAAACATCAGACAGGGTAGAAGGACTCTCTTCGTGGCATAAATAAGCACATTTGGCTAGTCCTTGCTTAGAAAAGAGCCTGATTGTTACTTTTGGGGTTCTGGTGATACACAGCCCTGACAATAATTTCTGGGTGAAAAAAAAAGTGTAATTTTAATCTGTCTTTATGTAGATTTTTTAAGTTTTCAATTTTTATACTTTAAATTTGGTTTGAAAGTGCTTGGCTAATTGTTGCTGCAATCAACACATGTCCTTGACTCTGGAAATGCGGGAGAAAGGCTGGGATCTGGTGTTATTTCCATGGTGGAAAGATATTTGCTTCTCTAATCACAACCTCTAGACCTTTCATGCCTACTTTAACAATCTCCCAGTACAAGCCATCACTACCACTGGATTTCTTGGTCCAGATGCTCCAGGCAGACAGAACATGGGGCTCTTGCCATGAGCCTCTGTGTGACTGCAGGACACAGGGAGGTATGGTCCTGCTGCTTTCTTCCATGCAAGGAAAGTGATGGATGTCAGAATTGATCTAGATCCAGACCATCCCAAAATGAGCTAAATTTGACATACCGTCTACTGAAAAGACATGTATCCAGCCTCCAGTCATGAATACTACACATCAGGATGTTTCTCTGTCCTTCCTACTAAAAAGCCTGTAAACACAACTCCTGACTTTTACAGCTGCTCATACTTTGGAGGAAAGCTTGGGTTGTTATAGAACCACTGCTAAGGGCTTTGGGGAAGTTTTGGGAGGATCACAGACAAAAGCCTAAATATAACAGCTCCCAGATCATGTCCAAGTAAAAAGTGAGTTTGATTCTCCATGGACTTTCCCCTCCTCTGGTGTCTGAATCAGGCATGTTCAATGAAAAAAAAAATCTGAGGTCATAAATTCCAGCAATGTCCCACTTCATAAAACCACTTCCCCCTTTTCCCACTGCAGAAACCACCTCCCAGCTCCACTGGGGCTAGACAACAGGCAGGGAAAGACCAGTACCTCCTTGGGAGTCCTGATTCTTGAGCCCAGCTGCAGCAAGGACATGGATCTGGGATACTACTTGTGGGTAACCACACATCCCACTCCAGCAGGTGTGTGGTGGCTCATCCAATGTCAGCTCTCTGAAAAAAAAAACCATGTGGCCTTTGAGAGGGGCCTAGCCTTACCCCAGAGAGTTTGCTCTGTCACAATGGAAGGACTGTATGGGCCATTCACTTAAGAGCTGGACTCCATGATCCTTGTGGGTCCCTTCCAACTCAGAATATTCTGTGATTCTGTGACTATACATTGTCCACTGTCAGACTCTGCTCTCCACTTCAACCCCCTCAACTTGGGTTTGGGATGCTCTCCCATATTATGCATAGAAGCAGAGTGGCAGCTTCTCTGCATGTCTGTGGAGAGATCTGTAAAGGTGCCCTGTCTCTTGACCAGCCCTGAAAGGAAGGCAAACAGCAGCTGCAGGCAAGGCCACGATCAATCAGGAAAACCACAAGTCAAAAGCACAGGGCTGTTTCCAAAGAGCCAGGTCCTTCCCATCACTGCTCGTGCTCCTTACCGGCAATCTGAAGGCACGTCTGTGAAAATCCTGAGAAGGAACTCGCCTTCGTGACCAGGGTCAAAAGTGGTGGGGATGATGACGTAGCGGCCTTCCTTCAGGTCTGTCCTCAGGAAGACACTGCGGGAGTTGATGTAGATGGAGCTGGCCACCTTCTGCTGCAGGGTGTGCATCCGGTAGTTCCTGTTCAACTCCACCTGGGCAGAGACCACAGTGGGATGGTCAGTGGATTGCCACTGGCTGCAGACTGCAGATGTACTGGTGTCCACCATGGTGGGGACAAGACCGCAAGGACTGAGCCCACAGTGACAGGACAGCTGGAGTTAAGAGAACCAGCAAAATGATCCTAACTGTGCTGAGTGGAAAACAAGTGTGGACGTGGCTTTCCCAACTTTCTTGGCTCAGGAACTCATCTTTTGCATCCCAGCTTAACACTGGGGGCCCAGCAAACAACACATAAGGATTAGTCTAACAGATTTCAACATTTGGAGAGAACACACTAATTGTTGCTTTTAGTAAGAACTGAATGGAATCATAGAATGGTTTGGGTTGGAAGGGATCTTAAAGATCATCTAGTTCCAATCCCCTGCCATGGGTAGGGACACCTTCCACTAGAGCAGGTTACTCAAAGCCCCAGCTATCATGGCCTTGAACATTCCCTGGGACGGAGCATTCACAGCTTCTCTGGGCAACCTGTTGTTCACACTCACCTTTGCAAACCCTCTTCATCTCTAAAGGAGGAGAGGCTGTGCTGAAGGCACCCCAGAAGCACCCAGACTTAAATGAACAATATGGTCATTCAGGACTGATGTTATACCCCATTACACTCCACCATTAACAAATTTACAGTAGCACTCACGCCCATATGCAGGAACCCCGGTCTACCTTATGGATATCAAAGCCTATGGCCAAGTTCTCTCCTTTGCCCTCTTTGCGACTGGTCCTTTTTGGCTTCTGCTGGATGGAGATCAGCACTTCATCTTCTGCCTTCTTCACATCAAACACATACTAGAAGCAAAGGGAGGCAGGTAAGGGAGATTTTTATTAATACAGGATCACTGGGCATGGGTGGGGGTGGACACACAGCAGATTTAACACCAGTTTCTCCTCATCCACCTCCAAGTAGGGACAGCCTGGCTTCAGCACCCACACTGAGAGACCACACCCCCTCCTCTTGGGAACCTGCATCATCTTGCCAAGCCAGGGACCTTTTTGTCTCAGCTTAGAGAAATACTGTGAAATCCAGTCTTTGAATTGCTCAGCAAAATCCAAGGAGTCTAGATGCAGTCTTATACTGGAAACTTTCACCCCTTGCAGTCTGCCTGAAGTCCTCCTGTAAGCATGGAAGGAAGAACTGATGTTCACAGAGACCTAAGATGAAGGCTAATACAGAGCTGGAAGCTGGACACAACTCTCTCACATCCTTGATGACAACTCCTGCAATGGACCAGACCATCTTTCCTCTGCTTGTTAGATGAAGGACTCAAAAGGACTTGGCTCGTGATACTGAGAATCCCACTTCAGAGCAGAACAAGACAATTGTAGAATCATTTATGTTGGAAAAGACCTCCAAGATCATCAAGTACAACCATTAACATAGCACTGCCAAGTCCACCACTAAACCATGTCCCCAAGTGCCACATCCACATGCCATTAGAACACTTCCAAAAAAGGGGGTTTCACTGGTGCCCTGGGCAGTCTCTTCTAATGTCTTCACCCTTCCAATGAAGAAGTTTTCCCTAATATCCAATCTAAACTTCCCCTGGAAAAACTTGAGCCACTTTCTTGTCCTACCACTTGTTACCTAGGAGAAGAGACTGACCCCTACCTGGATACAATCTCCTTTCAGGTAGTTGTACCGAGCCATAAGGTCCCACTCAGCCTCCTTTTCTCCAGAAAAGTTTGTTCCAGGAGATGAACTTCAAGCTAGAAGGAAATGGCCCTATAGCCTACACCTGTCGTGGTAAATTTAACAGTGCTGAAGTCTGAGCAAGAGAACTGGAATTTGATCATTCAGACATCCAAATTGATGGGAATGATTTCTGGCCCTGTTTGACTAAAACTAGCCAACACTGCTACCCTGTGGCACAATTTATTTTTTCCTTGTTCCAAGATGCTCTACATCAGGCACTTGGATGCAGTCTCCCTAATAAGAGGGATAAGGTTAATAGAATTGGCCTGGATGCTGGTCTTGCTGTGCCAGGGTGCTCAGCCAGAGAATGGTCATAAGCACAATGAATCTCTTAGAGGTCTGGCAGCCATTTCAGTCTTCTAGGTCCCTGCAGGGGCGTTAAACACTTGGAAGCACATGTGAAGGCTCCAGAAGGCCCTCTGCCCCATTACTCACTTGGGGGTTCTGCAGAAAGGTGGCCTTGTGGTTGATGCAGCCTCCGGAGCGGTTTTTCAAGGGGTCACTGCTTCTGGTCCATGCCCCATGTAGCACTGCCTCCTCCCAGGTCTTGTGGATGCTCAGGTAGGATGTGTTGATCAGGCGGCACTTGATGATGTCTGTGAAGTATTTGCAGAAATCTTCAAAGGTCATCCTAAGTCAGGAAAGGGCAAAACTGGGTTATGCTTCTTCATTCCCTGGAAAAGTATGCTTCAGGGATTTTCTTGATCACCTGCTAGAAAAGTGTGGGTTGTCTCTGATGGCTGACGAATAACCAAAGTTATTCATCAAATATCTCCAAAAGAGATGGAGATACCTTTCTCGATGCATGCAGCAAATACTTCTTCAGTTTAAACAACAGAGCTCTGTGTTTCAGAGAGGGAGAAGCAGCACAGTGTCCCTGTCTCCACACAAGGGTACATGTTGGACTGAAATGTACCCAGTGAGGCTGTTAAATTCATCACCTTTATAACAGGTTCTCAGTACCCTGGTGAAATGGTTTGGCCCCAGTGTGATACAGAGCAGCTTGTAATCCCAGGGTCGTGGCCATTCAAAGCTAACACCCATAGGCTCAAGGAGGGGGCTTAACTAGAGATCCTATGGCTTGGAAGGTTGTTTTCTCTGCACAGCTGTATGCATGGAAACAATGCACATGCTCCATGGGGTGGGAGGATGCTGTGGGCATGGCCCATGGTGACAGACACAATCCCAGGAGGGACTCACCAGAACTCTCCATCATCTTCCACTGTCATTCCCATCTTCTCTCTCTCACTTTTACTCACTTTCTGCCACTCCTCAGAGCTGTGGAAAGAGAACAGGATCATTAGTCAGAGCCATGCAGCAAGTCCCCATGTTGCTCTGGTTAGGTCATCTTCCAAACAC
Organism: Climacteris rufus; assembly: GCA_013398175.1. Lineage (NCBI taxonomy): Eukaryota > Metazoa > Chordata > Aves > Passeriformes > Climacteridae > Climacteris > Climacteris rufus. The sequence goes on from VZRZ01006032.1 coordinate 360,853, forward strand.
AGGGGAAGAGCAGCATGGCTTGGAACTTCCTTCCTTACTAGTGGAGTTGAATCCAGCCTGGCAAGGTTTTATTTGGCTAGTACAATCACAGCCCTATCCATGAAGATAACAAAATTGACTCTGGCCAAAGGCTCTGGTTACATCAGACCTTGGTTCCTCATCTCATCCACAGACATCACAGGTGTCTGTGGTGGCTGAGGATGATTGTGTTGGGTGCTAATTTTGCTGGAACAAGACTGGGAGCAGAAAGGTGAGCTATAAATATCCTTCACTAGTATGAGTGAACATGGAATCATACAATCATAGAATCACAGAATGGTTTGGGTTGGAACGGATCTTAAATATCATCTTATTCCAAACCCCCTGATATGAGCAGGGGCACATTCCACTAGACCAGGTTGCTCAGAGTCCCCTCCAACCTGGCCTTGAACATTTTGAGGGATGGGGTATCCACAGTGTCTCTGGACAACCTGTGCCAGTGCCTCATCACCCTCATAGGGAAAAATTTCCCACTGAGACAGGCTGTCCATCCCAACTCACGTGTCACTCCAAGGGCCGTTCCACTCCCGCTCGCCCCACGGATTGCGCATGCGGATCATGTCCAACTTCTCCGACTTGAAGAAGGAGAGGAGGCCGTGTCCCAGGCGGACCTTCCGGACGTCCGTCACTGCGTACGCATGCCCCTTCACCAGTCCGCAGGCCAGGCGCGCCTCCATGTCAGCCGCTGACGTGGCCTGGCAGGGGGACACAGACAGTGCTCAGACCGGGGGGACGTGACTGCCTTTGCAGGGACTGTGAAAAAAGGGAGCTCAGATTTCCCTGCAGGTTTCTTTAAGTCAAAAAGAGAAGCATCAATGGTCAAGGAGAGAGACAGTTCTCACTTGTCTCCGATGCCATTTTATGTGCTGGATCCCTCCTTTTCATCATCTGCTTCATGAGGTCTCTGAGCTCCCATACTGACAACCAATAAAGCTCATCCTACTGATTATACTGGGAGGTCTGGCAGCCAGCATTTGTAAAGATGTCCACATGCAGACACCAAAATACCCTTCTCTGTTAGGATCCCCTCTTAACATTTAAAGGGTGGTGGGATGAATCTGGGCTCTTGGACATACCAATGAGAAATAAAGAGGGTTATCATCCAGGATTCACTCCTTTTGCTGTCATCCAGAAGTCAGAACCCTTTGGCACAATTTATCTGATCTAATTTAAAAATTTATGACCAAGTAAGACAACTGCATCCTAAAACCCCTACTCCGAGGGGATTATGACCACACTAGTAATGCTGCTTACTTTGATGGAGCAGCTGATGAGGCCTCCCCTGTTGTGCACCTTCAACACACGCTCAAAGAGGAGGTTTCGCTTGGCTTCATCAGCAATGTAGTCCCCTTCGGTCAGGTCGATAGGTTCAGACACCCCACCAGTAAAATCCACCAGGGCATCAGCTGTGTTGCCTCCATCCAGGGCCTCGTAACAGCCTGACAACCTGAAAGAGGGTGGCACAACACTGGCTTGACATTTTAAGCGGCATGGAACAATTCTTGGGGCAGCCTTGGGAATGGAGATTTGTAATAAAACTTCAAGTGGGAGAGGACAGCAAACTAGGGTGAAAAAATTGGACCCACATTCCTAGCAGCATTCTTGCTGTCATAGGAGCAAAGTAAAAGGAACTTGAAATCGCTAGGATAGGTGTTACTTAAAGAAACTATGAAGGGTATTTTGCTTTGAGCGTAAATTAAGGCTAGAGAAGGGTTTTTTCTTAGTTTTTGTCTGAGTTATGTACTAGTCCTCCACAGGAAAGCTGTTGGTTCCACTGCTGCAAACCAAGTGATGAATGAATAGAGAGGAAAGACAGTGTACAAGTGCCAGTTTTTTTCTGCAACTGCCTGGGTACCTACTTGGCATAAGCTTTCTCCACCAAGGCACACCAGAACTCATTTTTGGAGTTGGAGTGGCAGTAGATGAGCTGATTGTGGAGTGTGGGCAGGCGGTCATCGATCACCACATCCAGCCACTGACCGAAACGCCAGAACTGGAAGTGGAAGATCCCTACGTAGCTCTCAGGTTTCTCAGGGTTCCACTCCTGCTCCTTCCAGTCTGGGATGACCTGCAAGAGAGGAGGCACATGCACCTAAATTAGTCCCTTTTTTCCTGAGATTGGCTCTCGTCCTGGAACTAATGCAAACAATATCAAAGACAAGAAAGAATATGAAGGGGTGGACTTGCTCACAGCCTGCTGGGGCCAGATTTTGGACCTGAAGACTAGATTAATGTGTATTGGAATGGCTTAGACTTCACTGTCCCTTGGAACATGGAGTTAAATATCCTTGTCCTTTTTCTTATAAACCTACCCTGGACATCTGCTGCCATCTATTTCTGTAGACAGGCTATTGAAGCAGAAGAGTTCTTGGTTTGACCAGGAATGGTTATTTTTATGACCACATTTTTGTTAATTTTAGTGTCAGTAGGGTACCACTAACAGATGGAACCTGCTTCAATTCTCCTGCTTGATTCTGGTGTGACCTGACTGGCCCAAGAGCAAGTGTTGTATTCATCTACCTGGTGCCAATGAACAGGCAGCAGATACTTTGCATGCACCTGTCTATTCTGTTAAATAAAAGTGGGAAAAATAGGATCCCCATTCCCTCAAGGTCTCCATTCTTCCCTGTCATGCAAGCAAGCACAGGGAGGTGACTTGAAAGAAGGAAAAGAAGGCAACAAAAGGAAAGAAGGCCTGGATTGAAAGAAAGCCTAGAGCAGCTGAGGGATGTGAGGGGGCACAGGCTTGGTGTCACTGCCAGCAGGACAGGCACAAGCAAAAGATAACTGCCGAAGTCCACAGCCCTTCATGGCAGCAGGCACCACCAGCTCTGCTTTGGATGGAAAATTCACCAACAGCTGGGACAGAATTGAGCACAGCCAGGCACAGATGCTGCATTTTATGTAGAACCAGGACACAGAGGCACATAGCAAAGAGCTACCCCACTGCAGTTTAGCTTTTGTGTAGAGCAAAGGCAACGTGGTTTTCCTGCATGGCCAGGGCGGGCTGTGAGGACACATGTGGTTGATAGTTGACAAGTACTGACTTACTCAGCAGCAGTAATGTGACCGACTGTCCACCCCTTTGCCTCTCCACTTACCCACTCCCAAGGTATTGAGACCTCAGTGAGGAAAAACCCCGATGTGCCCATGCGAGCACGTGTTATGTTCCAATACAATAAATAATCACTGTCCTGTGGAGAGCTGTGAGTGTCGGGGTGGAATAGGAGAGGACACAGCTACACTGCAGGGAAAAAGGCTCTTCAAGAAGTCACAGAACATGGTGAAACCACCTTTACTGCGCTCTGGGCCCTTGTCCAGCTGACAGTGCCTTTTGCCTTTTTTTTTTTTTTGTCTGCTGTCACAAAGCAGGAATTGGGCAGAGAGACTTCTCTCTGAATAGTCCCCCAACTCCTTAGATCCCAGCAATGATCCAGCCCAAGCCTCTTATTGCTCCTACACTAAAATATTAATGATGCCATTAGTCCTGCAAGCTCACTGGCACTCTTGAGTTGTCTGGATCAATAGAAGCAGAGCAGACATAGCTATGAAAAAGAGCCACATTTGGAGGATATGGTGTTTTATAGGAATGCTAACAACAAAGTCCCAGAGTCCTTGCTGGAGTGCCAGGAAAGGTCAGACAGACCTCCATCAGTGCACATCGATTCCCTCCTGACTGGAGCTCATCCTAATGAATTGTCATAGAGGGCCATCGTGATAATCAACACGCTATTAATGTGGGCTTAGAAATGATCACAGCATTGATTATTAGAGGCAGCTTGTCAGCCAGAAGAGGCAGTGACAGCTTCCAGCTGGCTGACTCTGAGACTTGCTGCTACTGTCAGTGGTGGCAGAAGACACCAGTCCCTACCATCCTCCTCTCTCCCTGCACTTGGGGACAGCGCTGGGAACAGCCTCCACCACTGAAGGCAGCACAAGCAGTCAGCTTTCATCCAGAGCAGGATCAGGAGCAAGGGCTGGTTGTATTTCTACACCAACCCATGAGGAAATGAGAGGAGTCTGATCTCCAGAGGTGTTTCCTGCTGGAGTGTATGCCATGGACCACGCATCCCAGGACCCCAACAAGTCCTGGACTCAACTTGGTTGTGTGACACTGGTGCAGAGGAGCCCATGTCTTCTCATTCACCCAACCGTGCTCCTTTTTCCTTAGGGGCTTGCAAAATCTGGAGCTGCAACACCTTTTAGTCTGACAAATTTACAGTGAAAGGGCTCAGAGACAGGTAAATTGAGTGCCCAGAAACACCAGGTTCATTCCCCTAAGGTGATTCTGGGCTTTTCTCAATTTTCTTAAGAGTGGCTAATTAAGAGAAAAGGCGCTTGTGACCCTGGGAAAAGTGTCCCTGATTAGAAGGAGGAATTGGTAGACACTGAATTTTTCAAGCCTTCTGCTGGGAATTGCCAGCTCAGGATGAGGACAGAAGCACCCAGTTGTATCAATCTATTGAACCATGTTACAAAGTGGGATGAAATTCCCCTGGGAGATGGGACAGGGTGGTGTATCTGAAAGTCTTTATGGGATGCTGAAACTGTGTAGGGATAGTTTCAGTGACTGGTAAAAAGAGGCTCATCTTGCCTGCAGCAGAGAGATCACACTGCCCCCCTCACCTCCCTCCCCAGTTCTAAAGGAAACAAGGATCCACCAGAGAATCATTCCCCCTTCTCTGCTCCATTTCAAACCCCTCCCCAAACCATATAAAACTGCTCAACTCTCAATGAAGCCTTTCACACCAAGGGAGAAGGTAAATACTCATTTTACATTTTACAGGAGATAAAAAGGTGCTAAAAAATACCAACAGTGAGTTGAAAATTGGTGTGTTCTGCTTTATTGTATGCAGGATTAGATCAGCTTCCAAAAGGAGCGTGAATAAGACACACAAAGCCTCAGTCCTTAAAGGGAACCTGTTGCCTAGGCTTTTATTTACTGTGGTACATCAATGTCCAGTAAGGTATCAGCAGCAAGAACTCTACCCAGCAATGTAGCAATGGCATATTGTGAGGCCTGGCATGCAAAAACCCCTTTGGATTTTGCCAGTGCCTCCTGTTATTTGGTCTAAAGTGTTTGTAGTCAGGAACCCTGATCTGGGATGTACAAGGAGAGGTCTTCTACGGGAAAGTCTGCCAGGACCCTAGAAGTGGGTTTGGCCAACAGTGGGTCCATGCTGTGGCCAAGCAGGGTTGTATCCACTTTACTCTCTACTCACCAAGTCCAGGATTTCTTGGCGTCTAAACAAAGACATCAATTTCTCTGGCAATGCCCATGGCATGACTGTATGGTTTGGTGGTTGCTGAGCCTTGCTTATGGGCAAGACTCAAAGCTCCACCATCTCTCCAGCCAGTAGGCGGTCTTCCTGCTTTCTTTCCCCTCTCCGTCTGGCAAAGCTTGTGTATATCATTTTATACACTATTGTTGGGCTTGGGAGGGCATGGAGTCTGCATTTCTGGAGGCTTTGAAGAAGAGGTTGGACTCTCTTTGGGACTGGTCTGCAAAAGTCAGAAGGCCACAGATGCAAAGTCACCTTCTCCTGGCTTACTTATCTTGGGAAAATATCAGGCCACACCTTGAGGAGTACTCACCCACATCTGACTGCAATTTGAGCAAAGGGTGAACTGTAATAATACTTAACTTTTTCTAAAGACTTTTCTATCTCTCTGTCTCAAGAAGCTTCATTGCAGTACCTTCCACCTTTTGGTGGAGGAAAAGGCAACGTCCAAAGTTAGTAGTTTATTCAGAGTCATGAGGCAAGCCAGGCACAAAACACCCTCCTGTCCCAATACTTAAAAGGGTACCACTCCCCTCTGCTCCCATGGTCACATAGACACCATTCCCTATGTTGTAGAGGGCAGGAGACACTGCTTTTCAGGGACAGAAGCAGCAGGTTCCTGCTCTGTGGTTTGTAAAGTGCTCTGCAGCCTCATGGCTCTCTGTAGACACTTCAGAGTAAATATGTTCATGGGTGCTTTAAGGACAGAACAAAGCACAAATTAGCTTTGCTGCAAGGGACTCATTGCTGGCTCAGCATGCTCTGAGCTGCTGGCTCTGCGCGCACACACACACACACTTCTGCTCCAGCACATCTCGGAACAACAAACTCCAGGCAGCACAAGGAGAGCAACATGCTGGAGCACCCTCCCCACAGTGACACCCAGCAAGAAATGGTGGCAATGCTTGGAAAAGGCTGGTCCAAGCTCCCAATTTGTCCACTGGGTTTGCAATCTGCAGAATACAGTGCGTCCAGATGTACTTCAGCTTCGCAGTAACGTGGGTTCTCCATGGGACTGGTTTTCAGAGACTCCAAGCAGCCACAGTCACAGCAGGAGTCACCACAGCCTGCAAACACTTGGCACCCTTGCAAGGAGAGGAACTGCATCACAAACAAGCTCTCCCTTTTTAATGGCTAGGATGGAAATTGGAAAGCAAGGCTCTCTCCAAGGGTCTCTCCTGTCTCTCATATGCCAATTACTTATTTTTCCTTTGGGATTTTGGTATGCAATTGCTACAGTTAGAGGACTTAGGGCAGCTTCGTATTTCCAAGCCAGCAAGACCCTGCACGAATTTCTGATGAATTCACAAGCACACAGTCTTATGCTCCAGAAAAATGCAGCAGCTAGCTCATGTTCCCCTTCTCCCCATCATTCAGACACAGGACAGATATTTGGGGAACATTTCATTGAGGGCTGAGGGGTTCTAGAAGCACTGAGCTACTCTCTGCTTTATCACAGTGCTCTCTCTTATAAGAAAAGATAGATGTCAAAATTGAACCAAGAACTAAACTAAGAGAAAGAAGCACAGCTGGAGAGAGAAGAGCTGAACAAGAGGGGATCAGGCTTTAAAAACAATGGAGCCTTTCAGCTGAGCTGGTTCAAGGCCGTCAGTGAAAGCGAGGAGGAAATACATCACCTTGCGGATCTGGGCTAATTCCGCTATCCGCTCCCCAAACTCCTGGGCATCTGCCTCATTGCACTCCACCTCTCTGGCCCCTGGCTTCTTCCAGAAGATGCCCACCGGCTCCAGCAGCTGCCGGTTCATCAGGTGGGTGAGATCAGGAGTCCAGTGCTGTGAGGTGCCCATCACCGTGACCTTCCCAGGTCTCTCCAGCTGCATGTCCCAGCGGAGGAAGCACAGTCTGTGCTGCTGGATGAAATCCACACGGTAGATGTGCTCATTGGGATGCAGCAGCTTCTCCCCATCCTGGGGCCTCATGTTTTTTTGTTGCAGGCTTTGGAATCGCAGCCGCATGTGCCGGGTGAGCTGCTCATCGCAGATGAAGGGCAGTGCAAGCATCCCTGCTTCAGCTGCCATCACCTGGGCTGCTCCTCTGCTCCGTCCTCAGCAATGTGTGGCTTTCAAACAGGACACACAGGGGGAAAGATCTGAGACGTCCCCAGAGCTGGTGTCCCCTCTGCACGGTGCCAGCAGTGCCAGGCAACCCAGGCCAGTGACGCAAAGCACCCTCCCGGGCTTCCTCTGAGTGCTCTCCTGACTCATTTGCAGATTTGGAACTGTTGGTGCTGCTGTGCACAATAATCTATAGGGAAGGATGCCTGATGTCAGCCTCCCTGGCAACCTCCCTGACAACTGCGGCTCATTATCCCAAAACAAACACATTTAGCTAGGCATGCCACCTTGGCAGAGATGAATGACAGTGATTTTCTCTGAGTGTAGGTTCATGGGATAATTCAGGCTGGAATGGGACTCCAGAGAGTCTGGTCCAACCTACTGCTCAAAGCAGGACTTACTTCAGGGTTAAATCATGTTGCTCAGGGCTTTGTCCAGTCCATCTTTGAGTATCTCCAAGGACAGAGGTCCCACAGCCTCTCTGGACCCTGTTCTAGTGTCTGACTGTGCTCATGCTGAAGATAAGCTGCAGCTTGTGCTGCTGTCCTTTGTCCTCTGACTGTGTATTCCCAGCAAGAGCCTGGCTCCATCTTGCCCACATTCTCCTATCCAGGTTGGATGGGGCTCTGAGAAACCTGGTCTGGTGGAAGATGTCCCTGCCCATGGCAGTGGGGTTGAAATTAGATGATCTTTGAAGGTCTCTTCCAACCCAAACCATTCTATGATTCTATGGTTAAGTAGCTGCACACAATAAGCTCCCCTTTCACCTTCTCTCCTCCGGGATGCACAAATCCACTTTCCTCCAGACCATTTTGGTGGCCTCCATCAGGCTGTGCCATTCAGAAAAGGACATAAGGATTCTGAGGGGCAAACTGATTACGATTCAATGAGTACCAAAGTAACATGATCATCATGTTCTGTTCTGGATGGCACAGCTGGCTGGAGTCAGGCTCTACACTGCTCCTGCAGCAAGTCAGCACCAGCATTCTGGCATGGTTTTTACCCCCATCTCAATGTCTTAATTTCTTTTCATAAAAGCTGGACATGCCTGAAGGGTCATAGAAAGGGTGTTATGGAGCCAGATCACACCTAGAGCCACATAGAGTCAGCCAAGACTCAGGAATATAGAAAACAACTCTCAACTAAATTCCAGTACCCCATTCCCACTCAGTGACTCACACCACATAGGCAAAATGGGAAGTAGGGACATGGAGAAAACAAGGTGAAAAAATGTTTGAATAAAATAATCTTCTGGGAAATTTATCTCTTGGGGATACACAGGGATGTGCTGGCCAGCCTTATTTCTTGAAGGTAATCCCCCTTCCATACTTGAGAGAGACAGTTTCACTGTGTGAAATGGAGCAAGGGACATGCAGAGGCTATGTTACACTAGAGGCTGGTGTACATCAGAAATACATATTCTAGTAGCAGAGGGAGACCTGGGCCAGGATTTGTGGACTAACATTTCAGAGATACTGAAGCCTGCATCAGCATCTCTCAGCTCTTCCCAGAGCCTGAACAGAGACATTTTGGTGTCCAGCAATGTTATCACAATTGCATGTGTAACCACACTGAGGACCAAGAGTTCCATAATTTCTGTCTCCAAGATGTTCAGCAAATAAGAAATTCTGCACTGTGAGGGTGGTGAGACACTGGTACAGGTGGCCCAGAGAAGCTGTGGATGCCTCATCCCTGGAAGCGTTCAAGGCCAGGTTGGATGGGGCCTAGTGGAAGGTGCCCCTGACCATGGCAGGGTGGCTGGATCTAGATGGTCATTAAGGTCCCTTCCAACCTATATAATTCCATGATTCTACAAAACAAACCTTTCTGAAAGAAAAGAGGGAGCAGGTAAAAAAAAGCCTCTCAGAGTTAAGGCAATGGAAAATGAGAAGTCACAAACACCCACAGCCAAGTTGCCAAGGGTGGAAAAGCAATGCCACTGGCAAACTGAAATAATGAGGTCTCCAAAGGGACCCAGCCTCTGTTTGGTTGGCATTTCCCAGGGCAGAGCTGGAAGAGAACGGTGAGGAAGGAAGACAACTCGCCCGCTCACCCTTGGGGGATGTTGATGCTGAGGAACAAGCTAAACAAACCCGTGCGCCACCCTTGTAATGAGAGCCCCAGCAGTCACCACAGCCACCATGGGAGGAAGCCTTTCTGCTTATCCAGAAGGCAACAACAACCATCCTGTTCTCATATAAAGAACACCCTTGATTTTAACACAAAATGGGGATGCTGCAAGAAAACCCCGAGACTGATGTTCATCATGCTCACCACAGGAAGCAGAGACTGGAAGAACCACAGCACACAGAGCAGATGTAAAGGTGCAGGGTGGGGAGAACCCTCTCAGGTATGTGACAGTAAGAGGCTGGGGGTAAAGCAGGTGGTGCTGTCTGCACACACTGGCTGCCTTTTGCAGCAAAATCTAGGAAAAAGTGCTTGCAACTTGCTGGTCTCCTGCCCCTATGATGATGCACACCTGTACCAGAGTCCAAAGGCCCCCTGCCTTGGCTTGCACAGGGCTGACATCTTCTGTAGCTGAGGACACAGTGGAGATGGGCACAGACCATCCAAGGATGTGGCGCTGAGCTCCTCCTTCCCCTGTACCTCTCTAACTGCTCCCCAGGTCTGGAGTCCCTCACTCTGGTGCAGCTCCTTTGTGGCTTTCTGGCTCACAGTACATTCCCTTTGGACCCCCACTTGAAGGAACACTGCTACATGGTGCACTCCAGCCATGGAATATGCCAGGGATGGATGATTTGAGGAAGCAGTGACTTGGGAGAGATACTAACACCCTGAAATCAACCTACCTGCCCCAGGGTGAGATGTCTCACTGCTAAGGTGGGAACACACTGAACAGCCAAAGAGTGGTGACACAATGGGAACTAGGGTAATGGGGCCAAACACTGCAGCTGAGAGTCCTGAGTTTTGCTCTTCTAATGTTTAGATTACTTTGGAATTTGAAGGGTCAGATTTGGGATCTGGAAGACAGGATAGGATTTGATCCATGTGGTTAAAGAGAAACTGGCCAAGGGTTTGGCTGGACTGTGGTGACTGCAGTCCTGATGACTAACTCCCTTTGAAAGACAGTTCTTTAAGGGAGATTTTTGCATGTTATCAGCTTTTCAGGATATGAGGCATCCCTGAGAACCAGTTTTTGAGTTGGACAAAGCCCAGGTGTTGAAGACAGGCTCTCCCCTGGCATAGGGAAGCACTTACCTTCTGCCACAGAGATTCCCGGGATGCCAGGGAGGAGCAGGCAGCCACGAACCAGCAGTTCCCAACCTGGCCCTGGTGTAAGTCATGGGAGCTGATCCCATCCACAAAGAGACGTGGATCATTGCAGATTTCCTGTGGGGCAGGAGAAAAACAGACACACTGTGTAAGTCAGCACACAGGAAAATCAGGAGCAGAGCTTCTTGGCAAAAAAAGTCACTTCCTCTCTTCCTCAGACTCCATGTAAACCTGAGCCGCAGCTTCCTGCTGGCCTCACTCATCATGCTGGTGGCAGAAGGACCCTGTCCTGCCTTCTGTTCTCACCAGGACATGGGCAGCATCACTAGACCTACTCCCTATCCTGTCCCAGCACCAGTGCAGCTTTGCTATAATTGTCCCTGGTGATAATAGTATGCTTTCACACCATTACAGCCCTAGCCCTCTGCTAAGTCTCCTCATTCAGATCTCTCTACTCTGACTGCTTTACAAAGGGTGAGGAATCTGTCCTTTCAGATCCCACTATAACAGATGAAAAAAATTTGGCGAGCCAAAAGCTTTGCAGCTGGGCCAGGAGGATTAAATGCTCATTCTGCCACCAAAACCAGGATGGTGGATGGTGCACAGACACCATGAACAGAGAAACTTGGGTAGGAGGCAGCTAAGAGGTGAGCTCATCCCTCCAAGCACTCAGGCACCAAGACCATCGGCTTTTCTCTGCCTGGCTCCTGCCAGGCTGCCCTCCCTGCCTGGCCAAGAAAGCACTTAAATAACAGAGGGTGTTGAGCAGGCCCCAGGTGACACACTGCTTTTCTTTAAATGTATTTTCTCCTGATCAATCCAGTTTGTAAGGTCATGCCCAGCTGCAGGCCGGGAGTAGATGGGACAGACAAAGAGCTGAAAGAACCTTTTCCCCCTTGTTATTACATTTAATTTGAAGAGGAAAAAGGAAAAAGCAAATTATCCTTTTTCTCCCACACGTCCCACTGTTTCAGGCTGGTTGTACCCAAAACAATATGTCCTCCCCCAGACTTTGTATACGAGGACTTGTATGGCCTCTACCCAAAGATTCATAGAAAGGTTTGGGTTGGAAGGGACCCTGAAGATCACCTAGTTCCAACCCCTGCACTATAGGCAGATACCACCCACTAGATCAGGTTGCCCAGGGCTCCATCACAGGGAGGAAAAGGAATCATAAGCATCTCCTGCTATTCCCACCTAGCCCAGCCAGCACCAAATACCTCAAAAATAACCTGGGCTCCATCCAGACAGAAACCGGACAGGATCAAACCCAAGGACAAGGACTAATCCCCTAACGCTGGTGTTGCAGGATGTCGGGATAAGCGCTAGGGGGAGGCAAACTGACACGAGCCAAAGCAGGAGCCACTGCGCCTCTCAGCACCGCTGAGCACACAGGGATGGGAGGACCAGGGGGGTTAGCTCCTGTTTCACACCATGGGGAAGCACCCAGCAGCCAGGGATGTGTCTGGTCGGTGCTGGGGGTGTCTGCAAGATCAGCTCTTTGTGATCCTGCTCTGGGGACAGAGACACTGTCTTTATCCCACCTGAGGACCACAGCTACCCCCTCTGCCTTTGGGGGATCTGCAGATTACAATAAAGGAGTGACTAGATATTACACAAATAGGTGAGAACATGAAAGCACGAGAAACATAGAGACATACAATGGTTTCGGTTGGAAGGGATCTTTTAAACTACATCTAGTCCCACTCCCTGCAATAAGCAGGGACATCTTCAATTGGATCAGTTGTTCAGAGCCCAGTCCAACCTGACCTTGAATGTTTCCAAGGGATGGGACATTGACCCCTCTGGGCAACCTTGTGCCAGTGTTTCGCCATCCTCATTGTAAAAGGTTCTTCCTTACAGCTAGTCTAAATCAACTCTTCTTCAGTTTAAAATCATTACTCCTTGTCCCACCGCAACAGGCCCCCCTAAAAAGTTTGTCCCCATCTTTCCTATATGCCCCTTTCAAGTACTGAAAGGCTGCAGCACAGTCTGCCCTGAAGTGCAGAGCAGGGCTACTGTGTTTCTCTGCAGAAGGACCACACACACCACTGCCAAGCCATGGGCTTAGCTTGGTCCCAGTGGACTCTCAGAGATCCCAAGCACAGACTCACCAAATCAGTGCAGCTGTAATGAATTTCTGGATATCATCCAGTCCATGTCCCCTAATCAAACCAGAATCAGCTACAGCAGGTTGCCCAGGACTTTGTTCAGTCAGGCTTTGAGTATCTCCAGGAAGGGAGGCTTAACAACCTCTTTGTGAAGCCTGTGCCAGTTTCTGTACCACCCTCACATTAAAAAAGTCTTTTCTCATGCTTAAATGGAATTTCCTGATTTTCAGTTTGTACACACTGTCTCTTGTACTGTCACTGGACACTACTGAGAAGCCTGGCTCTGTCTTCCTCATTCCCTGCTATCCGGTATTTATGGACATCGTTAAGATCCCCCCGAGCCTTCTCTTCTCCAGTGTGAAGAATCACACAATCATTAAGAAGACCTCTATGATCAAGGAATCCAGCCATTAACCCAGCACTGCCAAGTCCATCACTAAACCATGTCTCTCAGCACCACATCTATACTTCTCTTGAACACTTCCAGGGATGGTAATTCCACCACTTTCCTGGGCAATCTGTTCCAATGCCTGACCACTGTTTTAGTGAAGAGATTTTTCTTAATATCCAATCCTTGCACAGGGGAAGACAGCATTGCTTCCTCATTCTAATGCTGATTCCATCAGGGTAAGTTTCATCTGTGGGGCAGCAAAGCGAAACTTCCTGGGAAGGTTTGCCATATTCCTCAGACTGGAGCTTACCAATATTAAATTACTTGGATTCTTCAGTCCCCACTGAAGCTGCTGAGGTTTCACTCACACATTTTGTCCCTGGCCTAGACTGTGTGGCCCTCAATCTGCAGGGATGACACTCCCTGTGTGCTCTGTCTGTACTGAGGAGGGAGCCAAGAACCAAGGCACTGTTCCAGCAAGGCTGCAGTGTCCCCAGGATTGCATGGAGCACAGTGGGGTCCTGGTGTGTGATGCAAAGCACACTCAGAGCCATAGAGCACCATACCCACATGCAGAGGTGGGTGATGAACAAGATACCAGTGGAAACTAGGTCAAAAAGCCAAGAAAAGCTTTGGAACGTTGAGTGTTCCTTTTCCTATGAAAAGTGCTGGAAGTGATGAGGAGCTTGTTCTGCAGCCAGATGGAATTACAGAGCCTGGGGTTTGTATGTGCAAAGGGAAGAGAGAAGCAGAGATTCTCTAATTAGAGAAGGTCACGACCTTCATGTCCTCTCCTCCCTCCCATGCAACAGACAGAAACCAGGTGAGCAGTAACATTTATCCAGGCGGGCACTTCTCCAAAAAGCAAATGCCACGTCACCCTCCCAGCACCACGACCCTGAGAGAAGAGGGCAGCACACCAACACATAAACCCACACACACCCTGGGGCCTTCTGGCTTCAGGCATCAGCCACCACAGAACCAGCTCAAACTGGTGCCTCATGGCACTTGAGGCTTCAGCAAACAGAGAGTCCATCCTGTCCTTCATTTATCACATCCAGATCCTGGGTCCTGGTTGCTCCTAGTCTAGACACAGATGGAGAACAGGAAGGAGCAGGGAAGGGAAGCCAAAAGCTATAGCTGCAGGGAAGCTATGACTTTGATGTGTTGCTCTTAACTCTTATCTTGGCCAAGGAAGTCATCCATGTCTCTTTACCACCAAGGAGAACCCGTGTTGGAGGATCCCCAAGAACCATAGCATCATTAAGGTTGGAAAAGACCTTAAATGTCACCAAGTCCAACCATTAACCTAGAACTTCCATGTTCACCACTAGACCATGGCACCAAGTGCCACATCCACAAATTTTTTGAGCACTTCTGGAGATGGTTATTCCAAGGATCCAAGCACCATCAGAGATGATCTGCCCTCCCTAAAACTGTATGTGAAATGGCTGCTGAGCTCCAAGAAACAAAATACAACTTAGAGAAAGCCTCTGTGGATGGTTCTATGGAAAGATTCAGACTGATAACACAGGGAGGGCCAAAATAGTGATTTAAAATTCTGGTGATTCATACCTTTCCTCCTCCAAGGGATGTGGGACGGAGGCAGAAATCAGAGCCAGGGCAGGTCCCTGTCAATGAGGGCCTGATCACAGAAGTCTGGCTTATTGGAGCCCAGATTGGGATAGTTTGCTCCCTCTGGCTTTGGGTTTTTGAAGTCCATTAAGGAAAAAAAGACCTAATCATTATCTTGCACTTTTAGCTTCCCACCAAAAAGCACATGGGCTTTGCCTCTGCTCTCCACTTCAGTACACTTTTCCCTAACATACACAATTTTCTTCCAAATGCCTTTAAAGCAGAAAATATCTTCCTCTTCTTCTCCAGCCAGTCAAATTCCACATAGGGTTGTAAGGAGAAGATTACTCTCTAATTGGCTTTATAATTGGTGACTGTCTCATCATAAATGTTTCCCTTGCAGGTTTCTGAGATTCAGATTCAGTGGCAATCTGGATCATGTCAAACCAGATGTGGGGAGGGAAAAAGCTACGGCAGGAGGAGGAATAACCATGGGAGATACAACATCTGCTGCATGCCAGGACCATTTTTTACTAACAAGATTTTGCAAGGAGCAGACTAGTCTAATTTCATTGCAGAGCCTGGCTGTTTCAGAACAATGCCTTCACTCAGACTTGCAAAATCAGCAAAATAATCTATTAGCATGGCTGTGCTTCCTCCCTCCCTCCAAGGCAACTGGGAACTAAAAGGATCCTGTCTTAAATGTCACTCACACAGACAAGAGAGCAAGAGGCACCCAAGCATGGCGAGCAACGGTGACACAGCAGACACAAAGGTCCCCGTGCTGCCCTGCTGCACGTACCTGCAACTGGGATGTGATTTTGCAAAAAGGGGAATTGAAAAAATTTGCACCAGGGTGACAAAGGGAAGAGAAATGGGATGAGTGTAAAACACCGGGGTCTATGCTTTCAGAGGGATTATTACAGAATCACAGAATGGTTTGGTTTGGAAGGGACCTGAAAGATCATCTAGTTCCAACCATGGTGACATGGGCAGGGACACCTCTCACTAGACCAGGTGGCTCAAACCCCATCCAACCTGGCATTGAACAATTTCACAGAAGGGGCATCCACAGCTTCTCTGGGCAACCTGTGCCAGTGTCTCACCACCTTTACTGTAAAAACTTGTGTCCTTATATCTAGTCTGAATCCATTATTTTTCAGTTTAAAACCATTATCCCTCGTCCTATTGCTACAGGCTCTACTAAAAAAGATAAACTTGGCAGATCAATTTCATACATATGGAAGGGCAGGTTTGGTTGGGAATATCTACACCCTACAGAATTGTTTGTGGAGGTTTGTATTGCCTCAGTCAGGCATCCCTAATGCTAATCCACTCACAGTATCTCAGTGTACACACATTTGTATTGTTATCAGCTCCCACACGATGCAGAGGGCATTGGACACTCCACCCACAGCAAACAGGACTTGCTTGTGAAGGGAGGCATCAAAAAACACACTCCCCACAAACTCCCCGACTCAGTTTGTGTACCACAGCACCATGCTGTGGCGTTTGTTTTGGCACCAAGAAGAGCAGGGACCGTGTTTGTTTTGGCACCAGGAACAGCAGGGACAGTGGCAAACAAAGATCTAAAGGTCAATTTTCAGGACCTTGACAGGTCCCCCTGCAGTTTCATCTTCTGGGTATCCATAGTACAAAGGCACAAAGAGGGATAAAGCAATGAGAGGTGGAGAGACATAAGCTGCTGTGAGAATACTGCACTTCTCCAGGAGCAGATGGAGAGGGATGGGAAGGAGGCTGGCACAAGTGCCGAGACTCCAGACCTGCCCTTCCTGTTCCTCCCACATGCACTTTCCAGGGATGCACTCTTGGGAAGTCTCACCCTTACTCAGGCCAGGACCTCTTCAATCTCTACCCAGCCAAGACTCATGCAGAGGCTGGCGCAGCTTGGCTTTTAGCATCACCACACAGCCAGACACAGCCCTGCCCAGATGACTTCTCCCACAGCAAGTAGTTTTGATCTGTCTGGGTGCAGAGCCATTAAGAAAAAAACCACTCCCTGGATACCAACAGCTCTGAGGTCTGCAGATGTCATTGCCAAAGCAGGGAAGTCTTCACATGCCTCACTGACAAACTGGGGAGTGGGATGCTCAGAGCAGTGAGATGATGTGCCACAGGTCACCCCATCCAGAGGCAGAAGTGGTCCCTCTGGGTTTCCAGTCCCAGCACAGCCTGGTCACCACAGGAGCCATCCTTCCTCCATTGAAATGTACCACCTGGCTCTTTTTCATGCTGCATCACCTGAGCCAGCCTGACCCTTATGACTGCACACAACTACAGTCTTGAGAAGTGGAGAGGACACTGAGCAAATTCAGCTCTCAGAGATGGCTTCACCTGGATCTCCTTCCCTTAAATCCTGGTCCATGTAGACATGGGCTCCAGGGAGTTAACCAGAGAGGTGGAGGAGAAGAAAAAAAATGAGCTCTCCTTGCTGTTTTAACTTTAACACTCTATGACAGATATACCTCTATGACTCACCATAATGCTGCTGGCCATCTTCTCCTAAGTCCCCCCAAACTCCATCATATCCCAGTCTGAGCTGTCCTACAGATGTCCTTGAACCAGCCTCCCTTGGGAAGGACTTGAAGGGTGAAGAACAACCCTAGTTTGGCAGCACTGTGGGTTTAAAATACACTCACACTCCAAAACCTTTCCAAAACCATGCTCTCAGTTGCTCCAACACATTTAGTTGTGGGGTTTAACCTCAAACAGAACTGCTTTAGCTTCCAACTATGTGCATCAAGCCCCAAACGTGGAGGATCACAGTCATGCTTGTACAAGTGAGGGACCATGAGCCACAGGCAGGAGCCATGAGGATGCTCCACATCTTGCACCACTCTGGAGCCACCAGTCCCCACCATGGAGGACAAAGCGGTGGGGACATGCTGGTGAAAAGGGAGAAGCCTATTCAAGTTAAGTCCTGCTGTGAGAAACCACAGTATTTCATGAGGAATGGTCCAAACCCACCCTTTATCACAGAGCTAATGTGAAATCCTGGAGCAAGCTTATGTGGCCACGAGCTCAGCTGCACCATTCCTGCCTCCAAGCAATATAATTCAGCAGCTGAACACTGCCCTGTCTGAATCCCAAATCCTGTGTCTCACTGAAAGCCAATCTTCTAAAACAGGATTTAGAAATCTAAATTGTGCAGGGGTATTTTGTTGATTTTGTTTGTTTATTTTTAATTATCCTAAGAGTCAAGTTATTGATGGGAAGAATACAGTGCTGCAAAGGGAAACTACCTCCACACTCCACTTGAATATCTCATAACAAAAACGCCTAACTACTTTTCATGGGGACACCGCCCACACTCCCTTGAGCCATACTGTCTCCATTTCCTTGTCCCAGGGCAAGGAAATACCCTTTAGTCTGTGATTGTGTTACATTCATAGCACAGCAGTACCTCCATTCATAAACAGGACTTGACCCCACCACAATCTAAACTAATCCCTGAGTATGCAATGATGATGAAGAATGAGGTTATCGTGAGTTTAAGCCATTTAAAGAAATTACATCCAGCCCACGCCTATTCTGGTTATTCATACATTGGGTGTAGCTTTACAAACAGAGAATCCTGCTTTATGAGAAAACCACCCTCTAGAAATGTGGAGTCATGAGCTCCTGTTAAGTGGGAGAAGGGACATTAATTCTTATGCAACTCTGTCAGTGGCATTTGCATCTGACCACAGTCAAAATTTAACCATCTATATCCACTGTCCATTAAAATGGTTTGTTCATCCTTCTTCTTGGAAGGGAACTGGGAGGAATGCATCACTGAGCAGTGGTTTCTTCCCATAGATCCAGCAATATCAAAGATGTGGACTACCTTGTTTTATCTCTCTGTGAACACAAAGGTCATCCCTCCCAAGCTGCAGTTTCTTGCGTTGTAGGTTAATGCAGCTTCTGCTGGCCCAGATATTTGGGACCTTCACTAGAAGACAGACACTGAGGTGCTGGAGCATGTCCAGAGAAGGGAAATGGAGCTGGGGAAGAGTCTGGAACACAAGTTTGATGAGTAGCAGCTGAGGGAGCTGGGGGGAAAAGCAGGCTCAGGGGGACTTTCTCACTCTCTACAACTCCCTGAAAGGAGGTTGTAACCAGGTGGGGGTTGGTCTTTTCTCCCAAGTAACAAGTGATAGGACAAAAGAAACAGCCTCAGGATGGACATGGGGAGCCTTAGTGTGGATGTTATGAAAAAGTTATCCCACAAAGGCTGCCCAGGGAAGTGGTGGAGTCACCATCCCTGGAAGCATTCAAAAGACACATAGATGTGGTTTAGTGGCAGACTCAGCAGTGCTGGGTTAATGGTTGGACTTGATGATCCTAGAGGACTTTTCAAACCTAAATGATTCCATGATTCTATCACCCAAAGGGGACAGATGCTTCAGCTCACCCTTGCTGACCTGATTTCTTCTTGTGAGATCTGAGCAAGCCACCACCAGCCTCAAGGAGTGGAGAAGTGGTGCTGGCTTGTCCCTGTCCCACAGGGCCTGGAAACGGTGGCTGAAGCACCAATCTTCCTTAGGACACCTGAGAATCCAGTGCCAAAAAGAGGGTGAAGCCAGAGCACTTAGGACAAAAACCCCACCATACACCATGTTTCCCTGCTCAGCACAATTCAGTCTGCCTCATGAACAGGTTTTTAATCTTTGCAGGGCTTTGGGGTATTTGCACAGTCTCTGTGTTAAATTATATATATCAGAGGAGAAACAGTGCCGTTCTATTCACTGCCAAATTGCGTTGGGGTTTTATTTTAAAAAGAGACAACTTGGAGAATTTTAATGTTCTGCACAAATAATTCAGATGGAGTCAAGTTGTTTGGCAGCAAGGGAAGGACAAGCCCTTGCCCTGGGATGTTTGCAAAGACAGACACTCGCTGCATTTATTCATCCACAGTCAACCCATTGATACTCCTGGACTGGACAAGAGTCCAGGCTATGCTGAGCAAGGCAGAAATAAAGGTGATGGACAGAGGTGTGGCAGCTGTTTCTGCACAGGGATAGGTATCCCTCTGCCACAGCCACACGTGCACTACAGGATTACTATAGAGAATAATAGAATCATGGAAAAAATATGAGTTGGAAGGGACCTTTAAAGATCATCTGCTCCAACCTCCCTGCAATGAGCAGGGACATCTTCAGCTGTTTAAAGATATTGGACATGCAGGAGCAAGGGAATGTGCACACAAGACTCAAGGGGTGCACGTTGAAGCTAAGTCAGTTCAATCCCCACTCCCTGCCAAAATTTGCAAATCCTAACTAAGGCAGGGATCTTTAGAGCAAGTGATCCAGAGCCACAGTGGACTTTCCTCTCCTGGAAAAATGAAACTGGACAGTGCTTAGAGGAAGTTTAGCTCAACGAGGAGTTAATTCAAGGAAGTGCCATGACCTCTTGTTACACAGAAATCAGACAATGCATGGAGAAGTGTTCCTTCTGGCTTCAAACTGGACAGACCAAGGAAATGGCTCTTTTTCTGCTCCATGGGCAGGGCCAGTCTGGCTCTGGCTGTCGTTCTCTCACCAACACTTCCTCCTATTTGTTTCTTTCTTTAACCCCTTCTTGCAGGAGCAGGACTCAGCCCTTGGGTTTACCGCACTTCATGTTTTATTTTCTTTCTGCAAGAGGCAGCACCATGCCTGACCAAGCCTTTTCAAGGGCTTCAGTGAAAGACATTTGCTCCAAACGACTGAGTCTGCCCTTAACACAGGCAAATCAGTCCCAAATCCCATCCTCTCTGAGGGCTCAAAAATTAGAGTTCACAGGCAATGCAGAAACTCCTAGCTCTGGGATCCTCAACATAAGAAGGATGTGGACTTGCTGGAGCAACTCCAGATGAGACCACAAAGATGATCAGAGTGCTGGAGCACCTCTGCTATGAGGACAGGCTGAGAGAATTGGGGTTGTGCAGCTTGGAGAAGAGAAGGCTCTGGGGAGACCTTAGACCTCCTTTCAGTGCCTAAAGAAGCTCAAAGAGAGCTGGAGAGGGACTTTTAACAAGGGTGTGGAGTGACAGAACAAGGAGGAATGGCTTTAAACTGGAAGAAATCAGGTTTAGATTAGATAATAGAGAGAAATTCTTTCCTGTGAGGGTGTAGAGACACTGGCACAGGTTGCCCAGAGAAGCTGTGGATGCTCCATCCCCAAGCCAGGTTGGACAGGGCTTTGAGTACTGAGGAACACATCCAGTGCAGGTATCTTGGTGAGCAGCTGCAGTTCGAGTTGCAGTTTGAGCTCTGGTGGGAGGGAGCCTGACCCCAAGACAAGAGGCTGTGAACTGCTGACCAAAAAACAAAGGGCACCTGTGGCCCATCCAGGTGACCAGACACTCAGAGACACTCCAGGCTTTCCCATGCTTGGACTGGAAGGGGATAAAATCCTAGGGTTCCCTTTGTTTGGGATCCCTCCTCAGAGACACCAGCTTGAGCTGTTATTCTATCACTGCAACAAGATTAAAATATTTTAAGGATCCAGCTGTCTGAGACTCTGTTATGGGAAACCTGGGGCTGTGGTAAGGAAACTGGTCTGACCATGTGATTGTGGGGAGTCAAGTGGGGCACCTGTTGTCTCACTGGAGCCGCCTGCTACAAAGGGCTTTCAGTCCCAGCTCAGGTGGTGGGAGTGTGACTGCCAGAGTGGCTTCTGGATGGGCAGGCAGGAAAGTATCCTCAATGCTAAGCAACCAGGTCTAGTGGAAGGTGTCTCTGTCCATGGCCTGGAGGTTGGAACTAGGTGAACTTGAAACTGAACTGTGATTCAATGGTAAGTAACTTCGCAAGTTCTCTGTGGGTTGAATGTGCCCCTCCAGCACCCCAGAGCCCAGTCTGGGAGGATTTGCAACATTTTCTCCTATAGAGCTGAGAGGCAGTGGATGCCCAGGGCTCCTTTATGCAGCACCCTCTGCTATTGTTCTGCTCTTCCCCATTACCAATACAATAATTTCTCAACACAACACACATCTGCACTAAGAGGCACGCAATGAATCTAATCCATGGATTTTACTGTCGCTTTTGCTTTTAAGGCCATGTCCTTCTGATGCTGAGGACAGAGCAGACTGGCTGGCAATTTCTTATCAAAGGCTGCAGTGAGCTACACTCACTCTGGGCAGCTTATCAACCCCTGTCCTCACTGGGGCTATGGGGGAGAGCGTGTTTGCCTGGCACCATGGGGCTGTGGCCCTGGGAAGATCTGTCGAGACCTGCTGGAACACAGCCAGGGTCAGCATCATCATTTAATAGGAGTGGAGACCTTTTAAAATAAGCACAAATAATAACAACGAATCTCTTGTTCATCCTTGAGGGATAGGGGGAGCCCATGAATGGCTTAAAAACAAGGTCAATTCAGCGATTGCAATAAATGATGACCAAATCCTTTCCTGGCAAGAAGCAGCCAGACTGGCAATCAGCTCTAGTTTTACTGAAAACAGCAGATAAATTAATAGCCGAGCAACTCATAAATTCCTAAGCTGAGAAATGCAAAGGTCTGGAAGGATTTCAACTCCTGTGATGGACCCCAGACAGATGACAGACTCTGTTTGCAGGAGATGATCCCTCAGTCGATCCAGCAGCAAGGAGTCCCAGCATCAATGCTAACCCCAAACACTCTTTGGGCAAGACCAAAACTGAGAGAGACAGGCCAAGACACTGCAAAAAGTTCAGCAAAGACAGCCCTGGAGTGCAGAGGTTAATATTTTAGTTTTTCTGAAAGAAAAACCTCCAAGTGGAACGCCAGAAGGTTTTGGCACCCAGTGACCATAGCCAATGTAAGTGCCTTCATGATAAACTTTTGGTCAGCTTCAGGTGAGCTCTCAGAGCAAAGAACTGCAAGAACTTAACCTCTGTCTTCCCCATTATCTTCACTCTTGTCTTTTTGCCAGCTTTCCAACCTGCACTATACACTGGGGAAAAGACTTTTTAATGCATGAACTTGTGGGCAGGGAAGTGCTGGTCCTGCTTTTAGTGAATTAGTTCATTGACTCCTTTCCCCTTCCAGAAAACCCCCATGGGGATTGATTGTATAATCCTCACTCAGCAAGAGAAAAGAGCTAAGTGCTTAATAATGTAAGAAAAAGCGGAGCTAAGAGATGTTCTCCCATCCTGCAACACCCCCTCCAAAGACAACAGCATCGAATTCAGGAAACAATGGACATAATGTATCCTGCATGACAGGACATGTGATAATGGCTTTATGCTGAAAGAGGGTAGATTCAGACTGGATACCAGGAAGAAATTCTTCCCTGTGAGGGTAGTGAGGCACTGGCACAGGTTGCTCAGAGACGGTGTGGATGTCCCATCCCTGGAAGTGTTTAAGGCCAGGCTGAATGGGACTTTGAGCAACCTGGTCTAGTGGAGGGTGTCCCTGCCCATGGAATTAGAGGATATTTAGGATCCCTTCCAACCCAAGCCATTCTATGACACCATGAATAGACAAAACCCTTATACACAAGTCAGGATAGATATATATTGGGACAGCAGGGAGTGGCTATTAGAAAGCCCTATTTTCTTTGTTTCTAAAACAAGATTGCTCTTGTTTATCTGGAAAAAAAAAACCTGAGGGCTGTGACTGAGAGCACCTCTCCTCAGTGCCACATGAGGGCTGAAAATGCCATGGCCCTACTGCCCCAAGACCTCCTTAGGGCAGTAGGTTGCTTTCACAACCCTTCCCAAAACACCTGGCCTGTTTTGTCTCCCCCAAAACTACCGTCTCAGGCTTTCCCCTCCAAATGACATTGTCTTCATCCAGATAAAATAATATTACCATTTAGCAAAAATCTGCCTTTATGCTCTTTAATCAGTGAAAGCCTCCCTTGGCAATTAATTCCTGCAGAGATAATTCAGCACTTGCAAGTAAATACTGGAGAGGGATAAAAATACTGAGAAACAGGGATGGAGGGAAAACTCTTCCCCTGAAGATGGGAGGGTGTAGATTTCATTCAAGAGAATTTCTCCGATGGTTGCAACCAGCCAGGCTGGAACTCACAGAGCAGAGATGCAGCTCAGGTTCAACCATCACCACACACCACTTTGAGCCACACAGTCACTGTGACATCAGCTGGCTTGGAAACCCTCGTGTTTTGTCATAGCTTCTCTTTACAGCCCCTCTGGCACAGTTCAGCACTGAGGTCCCACCTGGTCTCCTCCAAGCATCTTTGGGATAACATGTCCCAGTCACTCAGCATCTTAGGGATGACCATGAGGTACTCCTGCAACATCCTGCAGCACACTGCTGTGGACAGGAATACACTCAGCACACCACAGCCCACCTGCCTCCCAGAACATGGAGGAAAAAACCCTCTCCACGCTCAACCTTGATCCCTGGGAAGAGCTGAAGGACCAGAACATGCAAATCACGTGGTTCAATGTCTCTAAAGACCCCTGTACCAATCCCACGGCATCACTGGAAGCACCCTGTACCCAAGAAAAGAGTTTGGGACAGTGATGATTAGAAGAGATTAACTCATTTCCCACAGGGCAGATGAGTCTCTTCTACCTTAGACCATCCTTGTTTTTTCCACAGGGGACCAGCAGACATAGTGGGTGCCCCAGATCTCCCCTTATTTTTGCCACCCATCTGCATCTCATCCATCCCCTTCTACTTGTCTCTGTTCCTACCCCTCCCTATTTACCCACCTCCCAAATACCACTCACCCAATGCACAGAGCAAACCTCCTGCTTACAAGGTGCACTGTCAGCATTCCTGTCACAAACAGGGAGGGCAAAACTCAGAGCCTGAGGATCAGGCTGAGATTCCCACTGGGAGTGGTACTACTTGCCTGGATACAGATCTCCCTTTCCTTCACAAGGCAGCAAGCAGAGCATGAGGGAAAAAAGGTTTCAAGCAAGGTGTTGGGATTTGGGCTTAGCCCAAAACTCTGTTTAATTTCTAATGCAATAGCCGAGTGCTGTGGACAAAAGGAGCCGCTGATGCTGCTTTGGTGAGCTCCAAAATCTGCTCTGGCAGAGCAATAAGCAGCCAGTTTTGTTTTTAAGTGAATTCACTAAACAAGGCTCTTCAGGCCCCCCTTCTCTGCTCAGGCTGATGCTGTGGTTTCCCTCCCTCCAAAGCAGCCCAGTAATTGGCTTTCTGGCTTCGCTGGGCTGCATCGCGAAGGCGTCCAGCAAACAACCACCGGAGCCAAAACACGATTAGAGGGCTCAAACAGCTGCTCCCTCTGCAAAGATCTGGCATCCAGAGCAAGGCTGAAGGCCAAGGGAAGCAGGGAGGGAGGGAGGACACCCTGCTGGAAATAATGAGGCTGAGCCTGTTCCAGGAAAGGCTGCAGTGCTGGATGCAGGAGGAAGTTGAAGCAAAACAGCCTGACCAGGGAAGGGATCAGAGCTGAGCCTACCCTTTACCCCAGAAGAACCTCAAGCAAAAGGCAGAGATTGGTTTTGGGGCTTTTTTGCCAAAACAGCCTCAGGCTTTGGGAGTGCATGGAGGAACAGAAAGGATGTTGGAAGGGTGGTTGGGAAGGTAGGGATACACACACAAAGGATGGGTTGCTTAGATCCATACTAGTGCCATACAGGCACTACAAGTAAGATCCTGTCCCTACCAGAGTGAATTCCCAGCATCCCAGTGAGTTCACTACAGTTACTTTTTACATGGAAATGCTTTGCCTGAGAAATCACAGAATAGTTTGGGTTGGAAATGACCTTCAAGATCACTTAGTTTCAACCCCTTGCTGTGGGCAGGGACACCTTTCACTAGAGCAGGTTGCTCAAAGTTCCACTCACCCTGGCCTTGAACCCTTCCACGGATAGGGCAGCTACAGCTTCTCTGGGCAAAACTTATCTCCTACATTTAACTTCTTTCCACAGATCACAAGTGACAACTTTTCCGAGAAAGCAGGTTGTTTTTAATAGCTGACAGCTTTTATTTCCACTCTCCACCCACTCTGTTCTCACAGCAAAGCTGGACACATGATGAGCTCTTATGTTTTATCACACAATTTCAGCTGAAAGTCTCCAAAACAACCGATGGCCATGGCCCTGAAAGATAAAAATATGTATACACCATCCCCTCCCTGCAGACTGTATCCCTGGGACTGGGGACTCCATTTCTGGGTAAGGAAATCCCCAAAACGCCATCTGCCAGAAACTGGGAGTATCACTACTTGCTTTTTCTGAACTAGAATGAACTGTGATTGCCTAAGAGAAGATTTGCTGACTGTAATACAAAGAAGATGCTGTGGTTTAGTAACTGCACCATGCCATTCACTAACACACAAGGAGAACAGTTGATTTGAACTTCACAGACATTTTGGATCCTACTGAATCCTGCATTAAATTGGAAAAGCTGATGGTGCTTGCTTTCTTGCAGAAAATGCTGGGACCTTTTCTGGACTCTGTCCCTTAGAGAGCCAGTATGAATTCAGGCAGAATTGGGCCCAGCAACTAAAAACGTCATTTTGCATTGTCAGCTGGCACAAAGCAATTCTCCCTGCGAAATTTAGTTACTTTTGCTGAAATGAACAACTGACAGAAAGAACCTGAAGAAATGCTTCAGAGAAAGAGGTTTCTGGAAGCTTCAGCAGTAAACAGGGCAGGTGTGAGCTCAAATACTTTCTCATTTTTAATGGTGATTTTGTGGTCAAGGCAGCTGAGCAGGTCTGATCAAACAATCCTACCAGACAGAGGCATCAATGAGTCTGCTGCTGCTCAGCATGCATTCCTTCTGGCGCCCAAACTGCTGGCAAAGTACCCTTTGTCTGGTGCAGAGGCAGGAAAACAAGGACTACCTCTATGTCTTGTTAAGCCACAGGACTATGCTGGCACATGGGACCCACTTCCAGCCTCCATTCCTACTGACAGCCTAAACCAGTAAGAGTCCCTGTTAAACATCCTCTGCTTTAACTTTAAGGATCCCTTCCTATCCAAATTGTTCTATGATCCTATGAAATTGCAAAGCTGAGCAGTTGGAAAAAGTCTGAATTCACTCCATGCTTCAGCAGGGATGGGTTTGGACTAGGTGAGCATAACACTCCGCAGGTGAAGACCAGGAGGTCCAGAAAGCTTTCTGAGAAAGACCTCATGCTCTACAGAGCCAAGCAGCAAGAGGATAACACCTGCCTGAACACCAAGGGCTGCAGGTGAGATGAAAGCCAGAAAAGCAGATGGAGAAAAGCTCTGAGATGCTCAGCAGAAGCAAACTTTGCCCCTCTACAACTGGATCCAACCCTCTGTCTTTAGACATCAGGCTGAATTAATGTGTGTGACCCTGCATGGAAACCAGCAAGGGGGTCTCAAATACATCCCCACCTTTTAGTCACAGAGAAAGTTGTTTAGAAAGTCTCAGGCATCACATGTCTGCTGTATAGATGGGATGTGCAAGGTGTGTTCATGTTGGCCCCCACACTGAGACCAAACCATGGTTGGCCCTGTCTTCAGAAGGCAGCTGAGCACAGAGTGTCTTTCCCTTTCAGCAGACAAAGGGAATAAGCTAAAACATGCACAAGGCTTTACACAAACCCAGTGTCCAGGCAGAGCTGACATGGAAGAGACAAAAGGCAGAGCAGCGGGAAGCGAGACCACCTCCCACAAGGAGCCCAGTGGGATGCCGGGGGGCTCAGCCAATCTGGCCACACAAGAGTCAGTTCAGCTCCATCCCTCCCTTCAC
This sequence comes from Climacteris rufus, assembly GCA_013398175.1. Classification (NCBI taxonomy): domain Eukaryota; kingdom Metazoa; phylum Chordata; class Aves; order Passeriformes; family Climacteridae; genus Climacteris; species Climacteris rufus. The sequence goes on from VZRZ01006032.1 coordinate 388,196, forward strand.
ACAAAGCCTTTTTGTCCACCCTCCTCCAGACTGACCTTGTCCAGACAGACACAGCACTGTCTTGTGAAGGCCAGCTGATTTTCTGGGATGTCAGCGGGGGCAAAGACGATGACGGCAGCTCAGGCAACCCTCTAACACTGAAATGCCACCAAGTTGTGTGTGGAAGAGCATAGCTGGGCAGAGAGGGCTGCTCCTCCCCACAGGGAAGGAAGGAACCCCAGGTGTGTGAGGGGCTGGGATACTGCCATTCCATAACCACAATTATCACTGCTACCTGGGATTCCTTGTACTTTGTGGCAGTCAGAGTACTGGCCTCATGGTCAGATCCAAGCAGATGGCCATACCAGGACACACAAATTCCTGATAGTGGCTTCAGGTCCTGATATGCATCCTCTGGGCAAGCACTGAGGACAGCAGAAGAGGGACTGGCAACACTGGAGATAGGCAATGTTATCCCCAGCCTCCCACAGCCTGTGCCCATGACAGACACAGCAGCATGGAGGAGATGCAGAGTGCTTGTTCCAGAGGAGACGGATTTTGCACAGAAGGATGGGTATGATCACTCACTTCCCAAAGACCACAAAATCACCTCACCTACCCAAAACTTATCTTCTTTTCCCTTTCCAAATGGACCACCGAGAGTATTCTAGTGGAAGGTGTCCCTGCCTTGGCAGGAGGGCTGGAACTAGGTGATCCCTTCCAACGTAAACCATCCTGTGATTCAGAGATAACACTTTGCCTTGCTGGACCCACCAGACATTTATGAGTGCACAATACCAACCTAGCCGCAAACCATCTCTCTGGTTTATGCATGGGGAAACTGAGTCACAGAGAAGCCTCCTTTGCTCTTGAACCTCAGTGGAAGCAGAAAAGCCTGGACTTCAGTGCAGCAGGTCTCCCTGGCAACCTAGAGGCTCACAATATCAGGCCTGGGCAAATAAACCCTGTTAGGGAGAAGAGATTTCCACTGGGGCTTGACAGGCTTGGTGAAGGGTGCCTGAGCAATTTTAGGAATGCCTGAGAGCAGAGATGGTGGAAAGCAGTGCTGAGGGGCAAGGTGATGGGTGCACTTACTTTGGGTCGCTTCCACTGGATGCCCTGAATCCTTGACTTGTAGAAGAGCGAGTCGTCGTTGGCAGGGAAAAGCGGGTCCTCAAAGAGCTGCTTCCGCCACTGGCACTCCTTCTTCAGAGAGGCGTAGCGCTGGTTCTCGTATGGCTTCACCGAGGAAAACATCCTTCCCCACCGGCTCTGGGAGGACAGGCAGAGCGGGAATGAGACGGGGCACAGTCTGGCCAGGGACACTCAGTCCTCCTCTGCAGCATCTGAGTGGCAGGACCAAGACACTGTGGCTGAAGATAACCACCTCTAAGCCCAAGGGTACCTTGTTGGTCCCCAGGACATGGGACTGCCATTGACCCACCAAGCTGGCCAAACACCACCAAACCAGGCACAGTAGTAGATGATAACTGGTATCCTGCTTCTTAATGGATTTGTAACTCATTTGGGAAAAACACAGCCCTCAAAGGCAAAGGAGGAAAAGACAGCCTCTGCAAGATGGGTGTGCACAAATTTGTGGGGACTCACCAGCCTTACCCACAGCACCCCCACCACGGAGCTTCAACTCACAAAATCACGCATTTCATGATTTTGTCAGAGGCGCCAATTTCTCAGTAGACTTTATCAGATCTGCTTTTAATTAAAAAAAAGGTCTCCTGGCGGAGCCCCGCATGTTTCTGGATTAATTATTCTTTCCTGACAAGCCTCTTGCTTGCAGGGCAGAGATGAGAATTTAGCAATCCAGCCAACAGCAGGAAACCATTGCCCAAAAACCCTGCAGAGAGAGACCAGCACCTCCCCATCACTGCTGCCTTTCGCTTACTGGGTACCAACCCCTCTGCTCAGGCACAAGGAAAGGGGGGTGCTCTGCATTGTTCCCCACTACTTAATCACAGCTTTTTTCCCAAAGCTCCTTCCCTAAAGTTTCTCTGTATTTATTTACAACAGCCATGTACAATCCTTATCTCTCCCCAAAATGGGATGTCCTTTTTCAAATGCTGACCACTAGTGACCTCAGTCTGGAAATGTCTAGTATGGTTTTCTAAAGAAATGGGAATTTGTGTGCCACATAACCATGGAATCATGAAATTATTAAGGTCAGAAAAGACCTCTAAGATTACCTCTTCAAATCATCAACCCAGCACTGCCAAGTCCACTACTAATCACGTCCCTAAGTGACACAATCCCAACTGTAGTCTCCCCACACATTAAAACCAAGGGCGTCCCATCCAGTGGGTGGATGCACCAGCAAGCTGACCTCTCATCCCCCCTAGTGAGACATATAGAAACCATATGCTTCTTGTGGTATTATCACATGTGGTGGGATAATGAAGTAGAGATGATGGCTAATTGGAAGCAGCTAATTTGTAAACATCCAAAATCCCAAGGATTATGTGATCACTTACAGTTGGCACCAATTTAGGAGCAGTGTCACATCCCTTGCTAATGAATCACTAGGATTAGCTGAAGGAAAGTAGGTGTCTGAGAGCTAAACTAATGCCCATTCTGATCAGAGCAATGGTCCAGGAGCGATGCCCACCCAGCCAGCCTTTTCTCCTCTGGGAGAGGAAAAAACACTTCACTTCTGCAAAGCTGAAGAGCAAAGCACAGGTTTTAATTGACAGCATTTATCAGCTTGATTAGCAGCACAAGTGCTCATCACTCAGAGCTTAAGTGATCTCAAAATAATCCCCTTGCTGGCTGCTCAACAGGTCTCTGCTACTGAGGATCCGTTGCTATGGCAGCTTGCGGGGTGCTTGGTGCCCCACAGCCCCTTTCTCCAAACCACCCACCCTGTCCTCGCCCCATACCCCAAGATAGAGCCATGGCAAAAAACGGCAAAAAGGGGCAATTAGGCCTTTAATTAAACACAACCTGAACTGCAGGAGAGGTACCACTGCACAGGACAGGCTGGGGCAACAGGTAGATGAATCTCCCATGAGGAAACCACAGACACCGGATGGCCAACAACCCACCTAGCCTGAGAACACAGTGAGCATTTAGTGATGATTCCCCAGGTTTGCTGATTTGAGATTTTATAGTTTGTGACATTTTAGCTTGCAGGTCAGAGACAAAGAGAGCAGCTCTGCCTCCAGCACACTACACGACTTGCTGTCTTTGGAAGCCTCTGCAGAGCCACTCACACAAGTACTAATTCACACAGGAGGCTTTGGAGGCATCTCAGTGATGCACTGAGGTGCTGTAGTATGCAGGGTTTATAGTGATTCTCATAGAATTTTCTCCTTGGCATCAGCACCAGATGCTTTATAGCATCCCAGATGCTACAAAGAGGCCCAAGTGCATCACCTGTCCTCAGAAAAGCCTTAAAAATAAATGGCCTGATATACAAACCTGAATAATGCACCAAATTCACTCCTTGTGGAAAGGCTGATAGTGTAATTGAACAGTCAAGGAATGCACACCGTAGTACAATCCACCCTGCTAAGAGGGCCAGGGAAGGAGCTGGCCTCCAGATTTCCAGCGGAGGAAGGGGTGAAGGACAAGGGAGATATACCCAGGGAGGTTATGGGGTCATCTTGGCACTGAACAAGCTCCTTTTGAGTAACAACCAGGCCAGACTTTCACAGTGATAGTGCTCATTGCTACAGAGAGACACAGGGAAAGCAACAGTGCTGGGAAAGGATGGTTGGCAACTGCCTTCTACAGGAATACAAGAGGCTGAGAGAGGAGGAGGATGCTGTTAGCTGACATGCAAGATGAATTGCTTGGACTGACAGATAGGAAAGGATATTTCCATGGGAGGTTGTGCAGGAAGAACCAGTGAGATTAGAAAGGGAGCCTGGAAAGGAGGGGAGGAGGGAGATCTGGTGCCTTTCTAAAAGCCATGCTCAAGTTAAGGCAGGAGTTCTGGATTTGGTGTAGGAGATGCTGGATGCTGCTCTGCAGCCTGTACTGTGGCCAAGGGCTGGCACTTGGCTGCTCATTCATAAAATTACTGCTACACCCTGCAGCATGGAGCTGAGCTTTCCGATGATCCTTGCAACACCAACTTTCACAGGACACCCTCAGTAATGCCCATCCCTATGAGAGCAGGACTGCATTCATCTCAGCCAAGGAGTTCCAGCCTTTCTGATGCCCAAATTTGCCCGAATTTTGTCCTGCTATCCCACCCCACAGTGACTGTCACCTTGCCAGCCATCTGTCCTCACTGCAGGACTACTCTCACATGACAGTGTGTAGATGGATTTGAGTTGCAAAGGAAATGCCAAGCAGAAGGAGAAGGGATACTGTTCAGGATCATTAAAAAAACAAACAAACAAAAAAAACCCACCTTGCAAAATAATTAAAAGGAAGGGGCAGAGGGAATGTTCTCAGGGCAGTGTTAAAATTCATTACTCTCTCTAATTTGCAGCATTTCATGCTTACCAGGCTGAACTTCATCTCTGCCACATTAAAATGCCCAAGGGCTGTCTAATTACTCTTTGCCTTCTTGCACCATGCTCAGATGCTCCAGGAGCACAAGAACTGGGTGTTTTCATGCCTGATTTGAATTAACAACCCTACAGTTGCATATGCATGTGTTTGCATGTGAGCACGGAGGGGAATCTGCACTCACCACTCTCAGTAGAGCTGAATTTTTAGAAAGAGTGATCTGATCCCAACCTCAGTCCTGCCAGGAAGGAGTTAAAGAAGAAACTATTTTGTTGGCAGACTGAGCCAGGCTTATGACTCAGGGGTACTGTGGACTCCCCTCTCACCTCCAGCATCATCCAGGTGTTCCAGCTCCTGCCAGCTGGTAACAATCACCGCTCTAAGCACTGCAACAGGGAGAAGGATTGAAAGTATTTGCATTGGCCAATTACTTGCTGAAAGGCTCTTCCTTTCTCCCCCACAAACCTGTTCCTCTCCTTCCTTTCCAGCTCAGAGGCTCCTGTACCTCGGGTAGCTGGCATGGGCTCACCACATTTGAGTTATCACAAGGCTGCAACCCAGCCAGGAGCAAATGGCTCCTTGCTTGTACATCCTACAGCTGCCTGCCTCTAGGTCAGACAAACCACTTTGCCCTTCAGAGGACAAGATCTGCCGCCCTCCAGCTTTGTTCTCACTAAAAAGGAGACAGCTTTGATATCACATTGCAAAGGCACAGGATCAGCCAAGGAGAAGATAAGCAGGAACCAGGCATTTGGTTGCCCAATCCTCAACCAGGTGCAACGTTAAGGGGGTCAATGGTGGGGTGTTCAGAGCGGCAGCCAGGCTTTTTCTAGAAATGTTATTTAAACAATTTTTTCCAGCCTCCTTGGTGTTTCTACTGACAGACCTGGGACAACACCAGGATTATCCTTCCACCTACCAACACAAAAGTCCAGCTCTGCAGAACACGGTGGATGCAAGGAGAGCTTTACAAAACTTTACTCCAGGACTCAGGGAAGAAGCAATTGAACTGTCACTCACTGTCTACACTGAACACAAGATAAGCACTCCACACCTCTTAGCCAACAACTCTATGCCAACCATGAACAAAAAAACCTCAAATCATCTTAGAATCAGAGAATGGTTTGGGTTGGAAGGGATCTTCAAGATCATCTAGTTCCAAACCCACTGACAGAGCTTCTCTGGGCAACCTGTGCCAGTGCTTGTGCCATTCCCTAAGCCCTTTCCCACTCCCAGATGTGCAGGTACTGTAGCTTTGCTTTGGTCTCCAAGTGGCATGGCCCAGAGCTAGCAGCACAATGCAGCATCCTGCATTAGCAGTGTCCACAAGGAAGGGAAGCTGAAACCACACTGATGGAGATTAGAAAACAAGACATAATTTCTTCTCAAATTGACTGCGGTTAACCAGGAAAGCTAATTCCCATGGGAAGTTATAGGTAGCTCATCTCCAGATGTTTCTGAGCACAGTTAGATGTCAGACAAGCTGCTTTAGCCAAAATGCAAAATGCTGAACATTTAAGGCCGTTACTTGCTGAAACAAAACTGTTGAAGAACAGAACACTGAGTCCCCTTCTGGCCTTTATCTCTTCATCGGGTCATATCTCTGTTCTCATTTAAGAGCTAAAAGCTCTGCTAGGCTAAAGGTGAAATAAGAATTTTAACTCTTAATTATGTTTATGCCAAGATCTGATTTTAATCAGTGATTTGCTGCAGCACAGATGGCGTCCAAATCAGGACACCTTAACATGGCACCTTTCAGCCTGAGGGTTAATCTTGCATGAGCACACAAGGGAACAAATCCTTCCCCTTCAGAAACTCCGTGCGGTGGATTTAGCCCCAAAAACCATCCTGATGGGTCTAGGGCCTGTTTGTTCTGAGTGAGTAAACGCTCTGCCTCAACATGGTTTTTTGCAAACTTATAAGTACAGCAAATGCTCCCTGATTAATCCTCCTCCTTCTCCTCTACAGAGCAGGAAAAAAGCATCACTCTCCCTCTGCAGAGATCCTGGTCCCTTCTGCAAAGCGCTCCAAGACCTACAAAGGAAAGTACTGTCTAACAGCTGGCTTTACTGGAAACAAACTAAAAGAAAAAAGTTCTTTTGACAAGGGCATGTAGATAGAGGACAAGGGAAAATGGCTTTAAACTGAGAGACTAGGTTTAGATTTGATATCAGGAAGAAATTCTTCCCTGGGAGGGTAGTGAGGCACTGGTACAGGTTGCCCAGAGAAGCTGTGGATGCTCCATCCCTGGAAGTGTTCAATGCCAGGCTGGATGGGGCTTTGAAGAATCTGATCTAGTGGAAGGTGTCCCTGCCCATGGCAGGGGTTGGAACAAGATGGTCTTTAAGGTACTTCCAACCCAAACCATCTAAGATTCCATGAATCAAAAGAAATCTTCATTAAAAAGTGTGTTTGCACCAGGGCCAGGGAAAGGGCAGGGTCACACATCCTGGCAGAAAGCTGCTGCAAGTGACTCCGTGTCACCAAAACATGCCTGGCTGTCAGCAGCTGCACAAAATCGACTGGAGATAAGATGTCACATTTGGAGGCTGTTTCCGGCAAGGCACAGTGATTTTTATCATACTTGCTTTATTTCCTCTGGATTTTTTTTCTCCAGACCATCACTCCTTTATTGCTTTACAACAAGATGACAGCACAGGGAGAGACACAGCCAGCCAGTGGGTCTGCATGCACGTGCAGGATTGGGATACTTTTTTCCTGGGAAGGCTGGGGTTAACAGGAGGGTCTGGTGTCCTTGAATACCCAACTCCTTCAGGAGCCAGCTGGGTGTGCTGCCCAGGAGCTCCCTTTCTGCTTGGTTGACTCACACTGGGACAGAGGCCTTTGACTCGGGAGTTCCTCATTCCTTGCAGATATGAGTCACCATTTGCAAACAGAGTCAGATATTGCAGCTGCAGGAAGAAAAGGCAGCCCCACTGGGAACGCTCCCATAACCCTGGGCTGGCAGCAAGCTCTGCCTGGCCAGAGCTCTGCACACAAATGGGGCTTGTGGCACCAGCCAGACCAGCCCTTCCCTCAGCACACACACTACGGTCAGATGCGACCAGGACACATGTCTGAAGGCATCCTGGCACAGGAAGGAGTAACAAGCTCAAAGCAAAGCTGGTCACAGCATGGACTGGCAAATGCAGGAGGCTGGAGGGATGCAGGAATAGCAGGGAGAGGGGTGGAACAACAGGAAAAGGTGGTGGCAGAAAGACAGACCCAAAAGCAGTGGTAAGAGGAAAGAGGTAACATGTCACCAGGCAGCCAGCCTTGGCTGAGGCAAGGCAAAGACATCCTGAAAATATTCACCACTCTGGGTCCAGCTCATCCAAATCCACTCATGGTTTGGGAAGAACAGAGAAGCTAAGTTTTATGCACCCCCCACGTGCTGTTTGATCCCTGTGTCAGCATTACTGGTTGTGTTATGTTAGGCTTGTTTCCCAGGCCAAAGCAGGGCTAAAAACCCTTGGAGATCAGCAGGAGTTGCAGGACACACAACGAAAGGTGAATTAATGGGCTTTACCAATGCCAAGTCCCTGGAGACAGCCATCACTTCACTAATGCCTCATGCCTCAGCACACCCTGACCCTGGTTAATAATTGTAAGGAGCAGCAGAGAGAACCAGCAACAACAAACCACTCCCAAGCTCAGCCTCCAAAAAAACACCTCCATGCTGGAGAAGGCATGAACCTTCTCCAGCCCATGACAGAGCAGGTTTCCAGGCACTGGAAAAATACAACCTAGAAAGGCTCACACATGCAGAATCAAACCACCTACACCTATGGTCATCCAGCCACATGGCTCCTGCTTAACCCAAGAGGGCTGTCAGCCCACATGAGAATTGTGTTGAACACAAACCATGCACCCCATGAGGTTACAGAGGTGCTGTGCCCTTCTCAGCATCCATTTTGATGGAGAGGAGAGGAGAGGAGAGGAGGCTATCTTTGCAGGATTGGACTGAGCATGCATTTTTATTATTTATTCAGTGTTTCTAATTGAACATCTAAACCAGCTTCTTTTAAATCTGGTTACACTGACTCCACTGGAAGCCTTGCACCACATCAGTACATTCACACTGGTTTTGTTGCCAGCTGGGCAAAAAGTTATGGTCTAAAGGTAGACTTGTACCTTTATGAGGTGGACAGAGGGAAGGACAGAAGAGTCACAGGACATTGCTTGACATAGCCAGATGAACCTTTTTCTTGAGCATTTTGGGTCACAGAGGTGCTTATTTAAGAGGCTGGGTAACTGGAAAATCCATTCAGAAAACTCATCATTAGTGCAGATAAAATGCAGCACGTCTCCATGCAAATGCTCTGTCTTCAATAGCTTCTGCAGCCTCTGAGATGATTAAAGCAATTGAACTTCAAGCACAGAGATGCGTGCGGGAGGAGCAGAGGAGATAACAGGGCTGCAGCTACTCTGTAGCAGAGGGAGGAGAGGCAGCTGGATCCTGCAAGATCATCCCTCCCAGACTAGCTGTGATGTTTGTCCTTCTGGCGGATTCAGAGCATCCCTCCTGCAGCTGCAGCCCTGATCACTTCCTACCGTGCCCCATCCCTGGAGGTATTCAAGGCCAGGATGGATGGGGTTTTGAGCAAGCTGTTCTAGTGGGACGTGTCCCTGCTCATGCAGGGGATTAGAATGAGATGGTCTTCAAGGACCCTTCCAATCCAAACCATTCTATGATTCTATAACAACACTGTCCCCAAGGCCATGGGTTTCTTCTCTCTCCCTTCACCTTCACCCCCTGCTGCAGGCAGAGCCCAAAACTCTGTCTCCTCTGAGGCCTGGAGATACAACCAAGTCCTTCAGGTCCCCTCTGGAGAGGCTCCTGGCCATACCATCCCTTGATCTGCTCTGCTTCCAGCGGGATACAGTCACCTCCTGCAATTCCAGCTGACGTGGGCACCCGACTGCCTCTGACAATGGGCTCCACACCACAGGCTTTGCCCCAGCCCTTCAGCTGCTGGCCTCAAGTCAGGTCTCAAACCTCTGCCAGGACTCCCAGCTTTGGTTAATAAATAATTTTAGGATTTTCTCTTTGCTGACCCAAACCCCAATAGAAGCAGCAAGCCACTCTGCTCCTGGCCCACCTCTAACTTGGGTCCTCCATGTTCAGTTTTCTCTTGGACAGGCCCTTAAACCCCTTGCCAGTCCCTTCCTGAGACCCATGTCCTATAAAATCCAAAGCCACAACAGCACACACCAGACCACACCCGGGTACTGACTGATAAGAACATTCTTCTTGTCTGCAAAACCTTCAGGATCGCCCAGCAAGATTTGCTTTCTTTTTTTTTTTAATTTTACCTCCTTTTCCCTGCCTGTCTTAAATATCTTTTTCTTTCTGTGACTATTCTAAAACTTTACGAGTACAAAACTCATATTTAAAGGCTTGTAGCAACTGCTAGTGCTTTTGAAAAGGGAAGCCTCTCTTAGGTACATAGGATCACCTCAAATTTGTGAGATTTGTTAGAAATCCTTGTTACTGGATCCACTTGGCTCTTACCAGCTGAAAGGTCTGAATATAAGTTCTCATTGCCTAAGTCTGAGCTCTCCAAGTTGTGAGAGAGAGAATTATGTGTTGCAGACTTGGATATTGCAATTCCCCCAACCTCCCAGCCAGCTTTCCCCCCTTATTCCTTCATTTAGTGCTGCCCTTCTCTAAACACAGAGGTAAGAGTTTGCAATACTACCCTTGGAGCAGAAAGGCTGCTCCTTTCTCCAGGCAGGGACTAGACATCAATTTTCCTCCCCCTTCAGGGAGATGGATACAGGTCACAATGCTAAGCACTGCACATTTCCTCCATTCAGCCTTCCAGATCATAGAATCAGGGAATGGTTTGCAGCAGAAGGGACCTTAAAAAAGTCACAAAGTCCAACCCCTCTGCCATGGGCAGGAACACCTTTCATGTTTCAGATGAGGATTCTTCCCTTTTTGAAGACCTATTACTTTGCTGCAGCCCAGCATGGCTGGCGCTTGCTCTTGCTACCATGGCTGGCAGCCAGATCTAACACCCTGCTCTTACCAAACAGAAATGTCCATCACCGCTCTGATGTCTGTCTGGATTCTCTGCCTGCTGCTGGAGCAGGGACTGGCTTGTCTTCAAGAGGTGGCTCAGAGTGTGTTACCAACACAAGTTGAACAGCAAGCAGGTAAGTGTGGGCTGAGCACAAGGCTCTGGGATGGGAATTAAGCCCCTGCCTCCTCTCCTGGTTATCCTGCTGCAAGGCCTTGCTCTGTATCTCTTCAGATATCCTCATGCTGCAGCAGCTCTGAGCTGGAGCAGCGAGTCACAGAGTGTGTAGGAGACGTACCCTGTGACACAGGGAAGAGTTTCACTCCCCTGCATGGGACAGGAACCTGACACAGCCCCGTGTCAGATGCGATAAATCACTGCTCTCTTGCTCCTGCATGAAGATCTGCCAGGAAGCCAAAGGCAACACTTGCTGGTTAAGCAGCCAGTGGCCACAATCTCCTTCCCCATCCTTCACTCACACAGTGGCCTGGCTCTGAAAAAGCAGAGTTTGCAGCTGCAGCTTTTATCAAATCAAGGCTTCCCTTTGCACAGCAGAGAAATCACCTCCCTTAATCACCCCTAAGCAATCCTCACAGTATTTACACATGCTCAGACAACTGGCAGGACCAGCTCTACAAGGCTTTGGGAGCAACAGGCCTGCAAACACTTAAGAGGAAGCTTTTGATTGCCAGGGTGTGCCTTGGAAAAAATAAAACAAACCAACCCCAAACCTTGAGAGACAAACAGACATGCATCCTTCTTCTTTATATGGGACTGGAGGCAATGGTGGAACAGCTCAGGATAGGCTGTGAAGGCATGGAGTCAACCAGAGCCATCTGCATCCTGCACTATGGAGTCAGGGAAGCCCAAACCAGTCAAAATGTGATGCAAACTGGGATGGAGGGTGCTTGCTGCAAAGGAGGGATGTGTTTTGCCACCCAGAGAAATCACTGTATGGATTATTTGGAGATGTAACTAGAACATCCCAGCCAGAACCACAGAAACACAGTGCATCATGGTTTAAGGGAAGGTCAGGCTGGAGCAGAGCAGGAACTTTGCCCTTTTCACCTAGAGATCAGAGAGACCTGCCGCTGCCTTCATGTTGCAGCTACATAGAAGGCAATGCTCTGTGCCCCTTTCTCTGATGGTAAAAGCATAGCCCTGCCCTGGTCTGCCACAGCCTTGTTTGATTAGTTATGCCCGGACTGCTGGAGAGGTAAGGAATCAGCAAGGAATCTCCCTCACCTGAGGATGAGCTGCAGCCAGGCAAGGAGACAATTTCATAGAATCATAGAATGGTTTGTGCTGGAAGGGACCTTAAAGACAATCTAGTTCCAACCCCTCTGACATGAGACATCTTTCACTAAACCAGGTTGCTCCAAGCCCCGACCAACCTGGCCTTAAGCACTCCCAAGAATGGGGCATCCACAGCTTCTTTGGGTAACCTGTGCCAGTGTCTCACCACCCTCACAGGAAATAATTTCTTCCTAATGTCTAATCTGGTCCTCCATCAGTTTGAAGCCATTCTCCTTGTCCTACCTCTCCGTGTCCTTGTCAAAAGTCTCAGCTATCTTGTACTGGAAGGGGCTCTAACGTCTCCTTGAAGTCTTCTCCAAGCTGAACAACCCCAGCTCTCTCAGCCTGTCTCCATAGTGGAGATGCTCCAGCCCTCTGAGCATCCTCATGGCCTCTTCTGGTGTCATTCCAACACATCTGTCTTCTGTTGGGGGTCCCAATAAGCTGAGAAAGTCACTGCATGGTAGGGAGAAGGAGCCCTCTCCCACAAATCATTTCAGTACTCCACATTAAGGTTTCCAGCCTCCCAGCATGGGGCAGAGTTAAGGTGGTTGGGATGCTTTACAGTCCCCTCTTCCTCTAACCTTTGTTCCCAACAGATTGAAATCACCGAACAAGAGAAAACAGAAATGATGTTCAGATGGATGTTGGGAGGACCAAAACTGGTCATTTTTGCACAAGGGCAAACCAAGGGGCAGGGAGAGATTTTCTCTGCCAGAGGAGTATTTTAAGGCAAAATGCATCAAAGTGTTATTGAACTGGGACACAAAAGCTGCAGGCGGGGACTGAGGAGCTCAGTCCAGCCCCTCTGAAGGGCTGGATCAGGCCCAAAGGAGCCAGTCTCTGACCTAGATGCTGCAAACCCTGCGGGCTCCCAGCACGGCTTTGCAGGGGTATCATCTGTCACATCTCCAGTCCAGGAGGATCCCCAAAGCATGAGTATCTGCAATATTAGCTGAAAAGCTAATGCATCATGCAGAAAAGCAAAAGCTGTGAAGTCTCCCTGGCCACAGAGTGTGCAGCAGAAAGGATTTTTTTCCCGGAGAGGGGGAAAAACTCAATGGCAACCATTCCTCTTTGCCCCCACGACCTCAAGAAGTTACCGCTATGTTGAGGGGGTGCCTTCTACAGTGTAAGCCAATTGAGTAGGAATAAGCTATGGATTAAAAGTCTCCATGGTGTGAAGGGGAGAGCTCAGAGCAGGTAAAGGGTTAATGCTGCAGCCAGACTGATGCTCCACTGGTGAAAAACACAGCTTCCATGAAGCCACTGGGTCTGTGTCCATTTTCTGCACTGCTCAGAGCCTGGCCCTTTCTCCCTGGGTAATGAACTGGAAGTGAGCAGCACCGGAGTAATCACCGCACCCCATTCCCCATCCGTGACACTGCCCGCGGGGCCAGCAGACGGAGCAGCCCCGTCTGGCAGTGCAGTGCAAGCCCAGTGTTGAGCCCTTGTGCTCCATGGCCTCTCAGCAGAGCAGGTGAGGGTGAAGGTGAAGGCATGCAGACACAGGCAAGTGAATGGTCCCTGAGTGTGCCCCGCACCACCACGGCACGAGCAAAGGATGACAGACACCTCTCTGTGGGTGGGCTCAGGAGGCTTCTCTGTGGAAGGGGTTCCACCTCTGGACATCTGCAGAGAAAGGACTTGACACCTTTAGAGATTAGCGAGGAGGAAGAGAGAGAGTGCCTGATCCCAGCCTTCAAGGCACAGCTGCATCCTTCTCCTTCTCTCTGTAATAACCTGATGCTGCCCTACTTGGAGAAAGCATTAGGAGAGGAATCTTGGCATCTTTGGACAGACAAAAATATCCAATAATTAATGCACAAGCGTGAGCAGATTTAGAGGATGCACCCGTTCTTCGTATCATCATACCCCAGCACGAACGCTGTCTAAATCTCCTCTTGGGATCAGAGCCAAAGCCTTCTTTAAAGCATGGATGCTTTGTTATTAATCCGTGCAGCAACCAGGGAAGGGAGAGATGGATTCTTGTTTTTTTTTTTTTTTTTTGGCATAATCAAAGACAAAAAATTAACTCAGCTGGGCTTCATTTGCTTCATGCCGTCAGGAAGATAGTGAGACCTGCTTGGCTAACACAGCCCTTCCCAAAGTAGACACCAGGACAGGGTGTCTGGACCACAGAGTCCTGGCCTCCTACACCAAAAAACGCTAAAACCTCCTTATATCACAGCCAAGCACCTTACAAGAGAGGAAATGTTCTGTAATTCACACTCTTGTACCCTCCTCTGATGTGATACAGTTGCAGAGCCTCTGGATAAGCCTCCCAAGCTAAAGTGAATGAATTCACACCCCAACACCAACACTGCTCCCAGTTTAAATCACTCTTCTGCTTCCCTGAAGTTCACCCCCTGGACGTATTTGCAGTCAGCAAGCACATCCCCTCTCTGCTTTTGTTTCACTGGGCTTTTATAGCCTCATATAATAGCTCTCCATCCCTCTGAGCAGCCTCAGAGCCCTTTTCCCTGCACCTGCTCCAGGCTGAGTTAATCCCTCTCAAGCACCAGATCTCAGAGCCTGGTCCTTCCACGTTAACTCTTCCATATCCAGTTACACACGCACCCGTTGCCCATTTCCTATCTCCTTTTTGCAATGGCCCCCGGGGCCTCCAGAACTGAAACAGTGCAAAGTCCCAGTCTCAGCTATTCTGATATGATTCGATCTCCAAACACGGCACAAAGCCCAGGCACAGAGGGCCCCACTGTATGGGCTGATAGATGACCTAGGGGACATCCCCACACCCTGCAGCCCGTCCTCGAGGTCAGCAGTTTCCCTCTGCCTGAGCACCTCATCCACCTCTCAGCTTGGTTTCACAGGCAAATCTTGGCATGAAAAATGGGAATGAGCTCAGATCCTCCCTTAAAGGCTTTAAGCAGATTTAAGCTCTGCTGCGTGGGTTTAATCTGTACAGCAGTGCCCTTTGCCACCTCCCCCAGCACCGCCCCCCGTGCCAGCAAAGCCTTCACAGACAAACTCCCACATGCACTGTGTGAAGTGCTGGCATGTCCAGATAGAGGAGACCTGGAGCATCTCCTTTCCCTAAAAATGAGAGCACAGCTACAGGTCAGGCCCCTTCAGTAACAGTCCTGGGTTTCCATCTCCCTCCACCCCACGGCTCGAGGATGCCCACAGTAGTTGTCCATCGCCAGCTGAAAGAGTTGTCCCTTGAACAGACAGTGCTGTGGGGGACACAGCAGCCGGGCAGGGATTTTCCCGGGCTTGTGGCCCTGTCAAAACCCCACCTAAGGTGCTGATGGCAGAGAGCAGGGTAGACTTGACTCTGCCACAAACCTCCTGAGTGCCTTGGTCATGTGACTTTGCCCCTATTTGATGTGTCACTGCTCTGCAGATGGGATTATTTGTTCTGCGTGTCACCCACAGTGTCCTTAGGACATGACAAAGGGGCTTGATTTCTACTCTGAGCAGGGCCTGCTATAGCAAGTCCTGCTGACTTCCTCAAAACCTGCTTTTCCTTTCACTCATGCCTTGATCCTTAACTGTGCTGCCAAGGAGAAAGTTTTTTCCAACCCATTCTGGCACATGGCTGCTGGCAAGCACCAGCCACGGAGCGAACCAGCCCCCACGCACACAGCAGCACCCATACACACACACCCTTTGCAGGAGGGGTTTAGACCCCACATCCCTCTCACAAGAGTGAAGGGTCTCTCAAAGGGCATCCCTCACTCCCTCTTGCGTTTTACAACCTCACTGGCTGGCTCATGGGCTGGAGCTGAGCCACAGGTGATTCACATTAAAGAATTACTTAAATAAGTAAGAAGCAGGTGATGTTCCAAGAAGGGCAGGGGGAAATAGATCCCACCAGGACAGATGTGACTGTAGCAAGATGTTGCACCAAGCAGGAGCTAAGTGGTGAGCACCAGGATCAGGCTCTGCACCTCCACCCATGCCTGACTCTGCTGCTTTGCCCCCTCCCTGGTCCTTGCAGCCCCAAAGGTGCTCCCAACAGGTGATACCTGCTCTCACCTGTATCCCTAAGTTTGTTCCTCCTCAATTCACTGCTACCCTGAGCAGCAGGGACAGCCAGATTCCATGCACCTTGGGCAGAGCGAGGGGTGGGAGATGCAGTTGCAGGGACCCTGTCTTGCCTTCACTCCAGTATAACACCAGATCAGCACACTCGGAACCCAGGCTGACCCTGACAGGAGGATCCCTCTAAGACAGGAGATGGGATGGAGATGAAAGGTGCCCTGGGCAAAGCCTGCAGCATGATCCTTGCTGGATGCAGCAAGACAAGCAGCTGAGGATTTAAGAGCATTGCCCACAACGCGCTGAGCCTGCTGCTCTGCTTCCAGCTCCGTTTGCCATGGCTGCACTCCCCACCAAGCTCGAAGCTAACACAGCATCATCCAGGCAGAAATGGTAATTGGGAATAAATAACTGGTAATATATCCTAGCATGACACAGGGTGGATCTGCAGAGTCAGGCGTGCAGCACACGCTCACCTGGCAGCTACCAGAGTGAGGGACAGAAGACCAGAGCCATTTCTGATGGGGCACCCTCTGCTAGAAAGCACCAGGCTGGTGTCTCAAGTTCAAAATAACATTTTTCAGGGACGGGGAAAGTGATGGGATTTGGGAAATCTAGACTCATATCTCCACTTGGAAAGCCCAAAAATCATCAGTCTCCTGCACCCCAGCAGCGAGCTAGCCTGTCCTGGGAGCAGGAACTCTCTCTTGCCTTAACTTTCCATGAGACTTTCTAGAAGCCCCTGCGTTTGTCCCAAAATAATGGAAAAAAGAACAATACTGAAACCTCAGGATTTTTTCTCAGTGCAGAAATCCTGCTCTCCAGCCAGCACCGAGGCCTCACTGCTCAAAGTTTCTGTGCAGCTTGGCTCCAGCAGCAGAAACAAGCTGGACTGGGGGCAGCTGTGGGGTTTTAACCATCCGGGGTGCAACTTTCAGATGCACCAGTCCCGACTTCCAGCACCCCCAAACACCAGCCCTCACACCGGCGCTTGCTGAAGGCAAGGGCGGCAGCGTGCTCCGCGCAGGGGAGGGGGCGAGTGCCTGCTTTGGGCTTTTATTCCCCCCAAAATCTTACACACGTACACGCCCACATACAAGCACAGACTGCCCGCCGCCCCGGAACGCAGCTACCCCCGGTTCCCAGCTCCACAGGTGCCCCGAGCATCCCCCGAGGAGGCGGCGGGACCCCCGGGCGG
>VZRZ01006032.1:411528-445624 GCA_013398175.1 Climacteris rufus
AAAAAAGAAAAAGGAATTTTTTTTCCCTGCTGTCACCATCTCTGCCTTCAGCTCTCAGCAGAGACATCTGACGCTCCCATTTCCAGCAGCTCCTGAGCTGGGCAAGGCAGAGCTGCACATCAAGGCTCTTCCACAAAACTCTTTTTGCAGAGAAGCAGCTTGTGATACAAGATCAAATTCTGATCTTGGCTTCACAAGCCTAAATCAACCCTGGGATCACTGGAATTACTTTGGATTTACACTGGTGTAACAAAGATCTAGTTTTGCTTGATAAAAGCTTCCCTCTCCTTCCAGTCATGCTTTCTGTGCAAAAGCAGTGGCTTGTTTCTGAAGAACTCACAAAAAGGCAGGATTTGCTTTTCCTAAGCAAATTTTGGAAAACTGCTGTATTTTGAGTTTTTCCTTGTTTCCCAGTTGCCTAACAATATTGCCTATTTATAACATGAAGATACATTAAAGCACCACCTGGTTTCTGTGGCAGAAGGCTTTGTCCATCCAGTCAGTGATCCTCAGACGTTACTTTTGGACTGCCCTCCTTGGATTTTGGAGTGTCCATACCTGGGAAGGAGGAGCAGACAAATGTTGGATCTCAAGGCAACACCTTGACCAAGCCCTTGCTACCACAAATGTAGAGCAAAGCTACCAGAAGACAAAAGTGACTCAGATGATTCCCTACAAGACAAGACAGTAAGAGGAGTAGGCAGTGGGTCTGAAAGGACAAATTTCCCCAAGGACTTACTAATTTTGTGCAATATATTTCTTACTGAGCTACCTCCAAAATCTACCAGTACCCATGGGTTGGTCACTCACATCCATTGCACTTCAAGGAAATTGAGGTTTTGAAGGGGCTGAGGATGGTGGCCATGGTGGAGGTGTATTCCAACAGTCCCTTTTTTTCCCCTGCACCAGGAACCATGCACTCCTGTTTTCATCACTATCACCCCATGAGAACTTGACATCTGTGAATTTCCCCACCACTTCCAAAGCAGATATTTTCACTCTACAACCTTCTCTCCTTCAGCAAGGAACATCTCTAGGACATGTCCTGGAGGCTTCTATGTATTCCTTCTATGTATTGTTTATCAGCCTAACCTTGACCCAACATCAGTGTGCAGCCAACTCCAGCACTTGTGCTGACTCCTGCAGTTGGTGAGGAAACCAACTCCAAAATCTGCTCCCAGGTGTCTCCGATTACAGAGCTCAGAGGAAGTTGCTTGGGTTTTAATTGGAGAGGTCACCTCCACACCTCAGCTTCATCCGGGCTCAGCTTCAAACACAAGGCAAGCATAAAACCATCAGCGCAGTCAAGATTTATTTGCTGCGGTACAGACAGGCTGGGAAGGTAGTGCTGAGGCTATGGGGGGAAAACAATAGTGATGTAATTCTTCGTGTAAACCCCAGGAGCAAGGCACTTCTCAACATCCTTGCCTAAGCCCTGAACCGTAACTGAGATGCTGTGCTTGGGAGTGCACAAGAGCTTTGACTTGGATACTCAGTGCTTGCTCAGAAATCACCCTCACTTCTTGCAGTGTCTAGTGATTGACTTCTGCCACTTCCTCCTCTGCAAGCTTTATGTTTTAGGGGAAGAATATTGTTCTGTAGCCAAAAAGACGATGTAGGGGAAGGAGATGTTCCCAAATGTACTTTTTCAGAGATCTTTGACACCAGTAGTTTTTCATTGCTGCCAGTTTGAGAAACGAACTCAAGCACAATTTTAAAAGCTCTGGATGCACTTTTTTAACATGCACTTAGAAAAGCAGCAATTATCCAGCACTGCTGATGAGACTGCTGGTTACCAGCAGATAGTCCCCTCACACACCAGTAATCTAGATGATAATGAAACCAATGGCATCTCATATACCTTGATTCCCCTCTTTTACAAAGTTTTAGAGAACAGGAATATCTCAGTCTTGAGAAGAACATGACAATAATATTTGCCCAGAGAAGCCGTGGCTGCCCCATTACTGGAAGTGTTCAAGGCTGGGTTAGATGGGGCTCTGAGCAACCTGGTCGAGTGGGAGGTGTCCCTGCCCATGGCAGTAGGGTTGGAACTAGATGGTCTTTAAGGTCCCTTACACCCAAACCATTCTATAATTCTAATTTTAAATGCTCTGTATCACCAGCACAGGCTCAGGCATTGCAGACGTAGTGATAAGGCCCCCTAAGTCTTTAGAGGATTCCCAGAAATGCTTCTCCACAAACCCCAAAACTATGATATGTCCAAGCCTGCCTAAGCTTCAGCAAACCCTGCTGCATTAGCTATGGGGTTTTTTCCAAACCTGATTTACTTGACCCTCCAAAGAGCTTTCTCCCATTTTTTTTTTTTTTTTTTTGCACAAAACTGCATTAGTCAAGTAAAGGAATAATGCTGTTTCTGAGCAGACCTGTGGTGCTGCCAAGAAGCTGTTGCCTCATTAAATCTGTGTCATATCTACTTTCACTCTCATAAGGATGCATGTCTTGGCTGCTAGACAGTGGTCAGGAGTTGAGAATTTGGGCTTTTTTTTGTGTTTCAGTGTCTCAGTGTTTTGTTTTTTTTTTTAAAGGAGTTGGTGTTGCAGTCTGTGGGAAGAGCAATGGCAAATCAGGAATCCTCTGATCCTGCAAAGAGTAAACATCAATCCATCTTCTGGAGAAAATTATATCCAGCTCACAGTTGGTATTTTCCTCTTTGAAATGTGGAAGAAAGCAGAGTTACTCCAATTCTCTCCTGACTCTGCAAGTGTATGGCTCGTGCTGCAATTACTGATCTCATTAACAAAGCACTGCCAGACCTGGCTGGGATTTGGAGAGGAGATCTAGGGAAATGATAGGTGTTGCAGGAGGAGGTAGGGCTGATTCACAGCTTGGCTGTCTTCCCTCTGAATCAGCAGGAAAATAATTAATATCCAGGCTAGCAACTGGGGACAGCAGCCAGCAGCCCTCCTTACAATCTGAAGTCTCCTTATTTTTCAGCAACTCAAGTCATGTCACTTACTTGCCAGTTGCAAAGAAAAGGCTGTATTAATTAGCAAACAAGTGCATTGTGTGAAGCATTTGGTAAGGAAAAACTAGGTAAAAATTATGAGCTTTGCCTTAAATTCTCAGTGGAGCCTCTTGTTTCACCTGTTTGCAGCCTAAAACCCCAGGAATTGCCACAGTGCTTATAGTGAACCTCAGGTAGTCTGGGCTGTGGAAAGAGATACTTGCTGCTCCATGGGGCCAGTAGGAGAGGTTGGGGATGCCTGACCTGGGTGTTGCATCCTTTGGGAGCCTCTGATCTTGCTCAAAGGTTTCCCTGGGGAATGGCACTGTCTCACACATACATCCCTGTGTTCTGAAAGGGAAAAAGAGAAAAAACAGACCCAGCAGTAGTCATACAGCACAAAAAGACCAATCACCATGTATGAGGCTGGGAAATCTTACTGCCCAAAGATATAAATCCATCCCAAAGCATGTAGATGACTTCATCTTTGCATATGGTGTTTTAATGGCTGATGATACACACAGCCAGTAAAATGTCTTTTCATTGTTAGATATCTTTGCCAAAAAGGAGGCATTGAAGCCAAAAAGATAGAGGAAAAAGTGTTTCAAAAGTTTCTATTTCAACTCTGAAGACTAGAAAAAAAAAATAAAATCCAGTTTAGTGACATCAATAATTTAGAGAAAAAAGGAAGATGAAAATCCCCTTCCCATTCCGCTTCTTACAAGGTAAAAAGCCCTAATGAGGGACAAGGCTTGAATCTAACTGAGATTTTGGGGAATACTTTCCAAGTCTAGCTTTGGAGTGGGCAGGCAGGGGAGGCTGTACATCCCTGTCACCAGAGGTTTTAAAGAGGCTTTGCTGTATTAAGGCATGGCATCTATAGGGAAGGAGCATCATCCTAGCCCTCCCTGATTCATCTTGTCCCCCAAGGAGAAACAGGGTAAGTCCCAGGCACAAACACCCCAATGTTTTTGGGTACAGCTCCCACTGCCACAGCATGGCTGTGTGCCAGTTTTCTCTCTGGCCATGAGTTAATCAGTGAGACATTTCAGCCAGGGACATGGGGCACTGTCCTTTCCTCCAGGAACCTTAATTGAGGAGCTTTTGCTCCAGTTGTACCCACAGTTTAATGTTGTCAGCCTGAGGTCTCTGTCAGGAGAACTCCCACAGCCTTGTGTCTGGGTGAAAGCAAGCAATTGCAGAAATCACATCAGTCACTAATAAAGAACCAAATGAGCTACTTACTTCTCATTAGCCAAGCCAAGGAGAAAAAATATCCTTTAATGGAAGTGCAGTAGAGTTTTAGCCTTCACATTGAACCATATGGTATGAACCATACCTTCACAGGTCCTATAGATGTATGTTTCTTTCTAGGACCCATGTGTGAGACTCCTTCTGCCCTCCCTGATTTGCTGGCTTCTAATTTCAAGCTGCAGGAGCCATCTCTGATATTATCAGACAGTATATCTATCTATCTATCTATCTATCTATCTATCTATCTATCTATCTATCTATCTATCTATATCTGTAGTTAAACTATGGCTCTCTAAGGAGACAGGCAAGCTGGGCATGGATTCAGTCAGAGTAACACCAGGGTTTCCTTTGGAATCACAGGCTGTTAAGGGATGTTCTCCTCTACCTTCAGCCTTCCCACATGAGGATGTTTCCACTCCAGGTATAATTCACCTCCCTTGCTGGAGGTAATGGCCTCCAGCACGGTGTTTAGCACTTATTAATGTAAGAATGGCCAGGTTATTATTTTGATTTAGAATTCTGTCCTTAATATGTTTTAAACACTGATTTCTCCTAAAGCCTGATCTTCATGAGTTTGGTCTGGGGTTGTTTCTCTCATGGTTGTACAAACATGACAAAGGGCTGTTGATGTGCCCCACAATGCTTACTGGAGAGGAGGGGATTTGCTGGGATGTAATACAGCTCATGGCATGGGAAAAAGGTTTTTTAGTCCATCCTGAAGATGAACACCACATGACATGAGCATATGGACAAAGCCACTTAGTATCGGATGTCCTGGGCGTTACCGGAGAGCTACAACCACTCCAGAGGGATGTGGATGAGCGCCTCGGCTGCGAAGCAAATTGATAGTGAACTGTCAAATCCAGGGGGATGCAGCAGAGAGATTTTCAGCAGAAACAAGTCCACAGCGTTAATCAGCCCTCCTGCTTTAATTAATGTCAGCAGCAAGAAAACAGCTGGAGTTTGTTTGCTTTTTAGATAACCTGTATAAAAATATCCCTTCTGTAGAAGCTCTGTTTTCATGCTGTGGTTTGCAGGTTCATTGTTGTTTTTCATTTTGTAACTAGCACTTAATCTTGCTTTCATTCCAGCTGAGGCAGGATGTTAAAAATGAGATGATTAAAGAAAAATCCCCAAACAAATAGAAGAAAAAAACCCCCCAACCAAACCAATCCTCAGAGGACTCTAAATGAACAAACCCTGTTAAGCAATAAAGCCCTGCTAAGAAATGACTCACAAGTGCCTAGACAGGTTTGCCTGGCTGCAGAGCGGATCCGGCTGTTCTGTTCATCACTTCTCTTACCTGAGAAGTTGGATTTGTCCCCAGGCTTCTACAATACTGCAATATTTTAACAAATGTACTCTGTTCCGCTGTTCGGCACTGAGTCAACACACCAGCTACGAGGAAAAAGCAGTGCTAAGGTTAGACATGCACATAAATCACTGCAGCTCTGATACTCAGCCAGCCTATAAATATTAGGGGTTTGACATCAGTTTACATCAGCAGAGTAACTTGCTTAATTTCATTTCTGTGGGATTGTGTGAGCTGCTGTTCATTAGCATTCACCTACCTGATCTCCACGATGAGGAATCAGTCAGCTCCCTCGGTGTCCCAAGGTGTTGCTGGGTGCTGTGCCGTGGGCATGAGGTCCACAGGAGCTGCACACCCCAGGCTCCAGCTGGTCCCTGTGCTGGCTCTACATGTGTATCAGTGCCATTAATTACTGCTAATTTCATTAAGTTGGTTTGTGCCTCCTGCATTCTAATTACCAAAGTCAGTCTGAGTGAGGGTGATTAATGAGGTTGGATGTTTTTAGTGGCTATTTGTATTGCTGTAGCAGCTAGGAAGTGTCATGCACTGAGACCCTGGGGTGTTGCATGTGAGGAAGGTGAGATACCCAGCTTGGGGGTGTCTCACCTTGGTAAGGAATTTAGAAGCCAGGATGCTGAATTAACCACAGTGATTGCAAAATAGGTCTAAAGAAAGTCTGCAAAGTTTCCGCTTGTAGGTTGGGATGTTTTATCCATCACACACTGTGCTTCACACAACATTAGTTCTGTCTTGGCAAATACAGAGTGCCTCACATGCAAAAGGTGAATGAGGACATCATCCCAGCTCTGTTTCTGCTCAGGGTGTAGGGGACCTCTCCTTGAGCTCACCACATTATCCTCTCTTGAGTGACTGAGTCTGAATCCAGACATTTGTCCTTGTCCTACCTGTGTTGATCCTCCCTCCCATGTAGTTGTGATGCCAGCACAACCATCTGATGGAGCCCTCAAAAATGACCCACAGAGGAGATAGACCCATCACAGCTTCATTAGTGACTACATTATCTCCTCCATCTCCATAAACTTAGCAACAAAAATCCAGGGTAGATAGTCAGCTCCTTTGCCAACTGGCAGCAACTGTCTCCACACAGCACCATGAACAGCCAAATCTCTGATTAGAACCACTGGGATTTAAGTGGTGCAAGTACAGAGCTCCACTTTTAGCCTTTGAACAGGCTGAACAAAGGAAAAAAAAAGGGGAGTTGGAGGTGGGGTGGAAGAGAAATTAATAAAGCTGCAAGTAAATTGGCAGTCTTGAAAGGGAATTGTCAAGCTCAAAATTCAATTTTCTGGTTGGGAGGAGGGCTTAGACAGAACCACTATGTTTTTATCCCCAGGGAAATTTCCAAGTATTACTCAGTTCTAGGCCAGCCTCAAGCTCAATATGCAAAGCTGGATTTCACCCAGCCCAGAGCTCTGGCAGCCCTTGTCTGCAGAATGTGGATGTGCCTGTGCATACAGCACCATTGAGGGGAGGTGGCACTACTTCCCCCAGCCATTTACACCACAGCTCTGAGGTGTCCTGCCCTGTGGCTTGGCCCCCAAATACTTAACTCCAGGTTGTCCCTGCAGAGACACAGCTGAGAGAGAGATGAGCAGAAGAAAACAGGGTCTCTGAGCATCTGGGAGTGCAACCAGAAGTGGGGAAAATACCTGATGGTCACTACAGGACTTTGGCTGCTGTGGTGTGATGAGACTTGCTGGGTTAGTGCCTAGTGGTCCACAATTTCTGCCTGGAGAGTTTCTGCCCTGCAGTGATTATCTTCACTTCTCACTGAAAGGAACAGGGAAAGGGTGAAGCAAAGGATGTGCAAACTGCACGTTCACCTGACTCCTGCCTTTTCCTCTCCCACCCACCTCACATACCTGAAGTCCCTCCTAACTGGTGTGTGCTGGGGAAGGCCTTTGAAGGCAAGATGATCCTGTACTATTTGCAGCCAACACTACACCTCTGAGCAAGGTCCAGTGCTCAAAGACCCCCACCACAAGGCAGAAAGATTGGAGAATCCGTGCCGTGGAGGTGCTGCCAGTTGTAGCTGCAGGCAGGCAGCTTCCCATCCACGCAGGACACACAAATCCTGCTGTTCCACTTGCACACCACTGGCCAAGACAACCACCACCCAGGATTAACCAGCCAGACAGCCAGCCCTGTGCAACACAAAAGTCAAGAAACACCTGGGAAAAACTGTATTTAAAACAAAATTCTTTAATAGTTTGTACTATAAAGACAGAAATTAGTGCTTGACTGCAGCATGAATAACAAACAAAATATATTAAATATTTCAAAGCTACTGTGCTTTGGAAAACAAGATATACTGATACATATAAGCCTAATGTTAGTCACCAGATGGTTTGGTAGGAAGAGTCAGGTCAGTGTATCAAAATTGTCTACAAGCATTGCTCAACATAGCTGTGTTCTACAAGTCAACTGCTACTCATCTGTCACAATGTTGTTATCTATCAGCACAATGCACTGAAGTTCAGGAAGGGAAACCACACGTTTGAACTGATGGTGTCAATGTTAGAAAGTTTGGTCACGTAACGCGCGGGAGGTTTTCTGTCCGCTACAGGTGCACAGATGCTGTTTGATCTGACAGTCACATCATCGGTGCATTGAGATCAACAGTCAACAAGAAACAGTCAACATCAATTCGGAAAATCAAGAGAAAAATTAGCTCCTGTTCAGTCCAAGGAGTAACTATTGCTTATGCTGCTCAAAACCCTCTCTTCCAAAATCCAGGGAGCAATAGTATACACAACCAAAGTTCTTCCACAGCGACTGACCAAGGCTTTAATGAAGGAAACCTTTTGGTGCATAACTTTCTAAGAGCATATGTGAAAGCCCATTCTATTCAATACTGTCTTTGGAGAAACACAGATATATGTTCCAGAGCTTTGGAGACACAAGGATGAATCAGAGATTGTGCTTACAGCTATTCCTGTGGACCAATAAGCAACAGACCCTTTATCTTTGCATTTTAAAAAATCTTAACAATCTGCTCTTAAATATCATGCAGATTTAACTTGTGTGATATATGTGCAAAAAAAATTTTTTTTGCAGGCACTGGTTTAGGGTCTCACATGAACTTTGAACTTGGTTCTTCTTAAATCTACAATTACACACTTAGCCTAACCTAAACATTTTCACCAAGTGAAATGGTAGAGTTCTAAAGTAAAGTAAAAGGTTCAGGCATCAAACCTGCCCCCAAAATTGTACACGTGAATCCCCATATCCCCAGCCCTGTTTAGAGCATCTGGCTGGGAGCTCCAGTAATGGGGCTCTGCATAAAGTGCTTACTTGACTGCTGCGCCCTCATGCTGCCTGTCATTGAACTACACAACCCAAAATTAACACCTGCTGCACGGCTAAATCCAGCTTTGAAAGCCCAGAAAGATGCAACGGCATCAGGAAGGAGGGCAGTCAGGCTCACATTTGAGTGAAACTAAGGCAGACATGTACTGGCTAAGTAACTGGAAAGCCACTAAAAATAGTACTGTGATTTCTGCAGAAGGGGAATTTTTAACAAAAACTGACCACCACCTATGAAAGACTGTTTTACAGACCCCAGAAGAAAACGTAGCCTCAGCTCTCAGAAAAGCCTTGCAACAGAGAGATCAGGCACTTGGCAGCTGTAGGCAGTTGTGTGTGAGAAACTGAACAAAGAAACCCAAACCTGTTCTTAAATAGTTACACAGGATGTTCTGTGTCTTTAGGTTACAGACTCTCAAGCAAAGCTGGCAGAGGATGTTCCAGGTGGATAAGAAATGCATTCATTCATGTACAAAACAATCCGTGTCACCTTCCATCCTCATAAAACAGCCCCCAAGTCATCTACAATGATCTGAATGTAACAGAAACATCACTTCTGTGGTGAAGAGTGCAGGGTCAACACGGAAAGTTAAATGTATAAACAGCAAAACATTCAAGTATCTAAAGTGCAGATACCAGGAAGGTGGTTGATGTAATACGATGGGATTCTGTGCTTAATCTTTTGTTACTCTTTTTATGTAAGATTTCTTAATCTCCTTCTGGCTTTGCTCTGCTCATGGGTAATAAAAGCTCCATCATTTATCCCTCTTCATCATAAAGTCTCACAATCAAACAGCACTATGCAGTTAAAGCTTCCCACTGCCTACTTATAAAGTGCAGATGGGGTTTAAAGTAAACCAAAAGTTTTACCTGAATATGTTAATTTAAATTATGGGGCACACATTCCACCAAAACGGAGGTGTGCTCCCGAGTTCTGATGAGAAAACAGCAGTGCTGCTTCGTTACAGCTCATCTGTGACTGAGCAGTGCTTTACTGAATTGTTTCACCACCTGCTATTAAAAGCCATAATATATCCACAGAGAGAAACAGGTTTTAAAAAAATGGTATGACTGAAATTCTTGAACACAGATTAAACAAGTTGGTAGTGACTGTGAAAAACACTGGTGGTCTTAGGAGGATTTTCTGTTGCTGAGTTTCACATGGAAGTGCTTGCTGAAAAAGACATTCAGCTGCTTGAGCCTAGGTGTTAGAAGCAAATCCACTATGGCCAAAAGAATCAACTGCATTTCAAATCATACAATTCAGCTTTATCCAAGCAACACAGCACAAAACTGGATTATAAGAGAATTAAAACTAATTATAAAGCAATATTTTCCATCACATCCCTCCCAAAAGAATTTGCTAAACCTGTCTGAAGTCCTCCTACTCGAATCCCTCTTTAAAGCAGCCAGACTTACACACAGATGAACAGCAGACTGAGCACAAACTGTGACAGATACCAAACAAGTCATGATGTTGACAGGGAGTGAACAGAGCCAGCCATGAATCAATACAATACTGTTGCCACTCTCAGGGGCTATGTGGTCCAAGTCAGGCTGCTCTGATGTCCACATATTCAGGCAAATACAATTAAGGGCACAGGTAAGGTACAATACATGACAGAGGTAGATCAGCAAGAGGTAAGACCGCATATTCCAACTCTGACTAGGGTGTAGTTTTCTAAACACTTGTGGGCAGCACATCCCTGTGCTAACAGAATAAGCATTTAGATGAAGTCCAGAGAAGACTAATACTGCTAGCCAACAACACTGCCTTGGAAACATGGATGAGATTCCTCCTCATGTCTTATCTTTAGTTCTGGAGAATGCATGTCTTGAGCTGTATCCAAAAAATCTAGATTCCCAGAATAAGGTATGGGTTTGATCTGTATTGTGAGAGTATTTCTGAGGTTTCTTGCTTATTTCCAAGAAAGAATTTTTCAGCTCATGGTCTGTAGAGCTACTTGCTGCTCATCTGTGTCAAACTGATGGTCATATGGTGGCAGATTTCCTGGTTCTTCATAGATGTTAAGGAAGAGTTCATTGCTATCAAGTCTGTCCAACATGTCCTGTAGAATTTATATCAAATGACACCTGCTACTTCCATAATTCTCTTTAAAGTAGCTGCAGTCTGGACCCTACTCAAAAAATAGGATCACATATAACCTTATAGGATGAAGTGCAAGAAAAGTTTGGGATATACTGCTCTAAGGTCTGTAGAAAAAAAAAATCAGCATTGTCATATAATTGATATAAATAAAAAGCAATTAACAGACATTTAACACATTAGAGGAGTAAGAATGTATGTCCTTCCAGGCACTAGAAAAGGCCGTCTGAATTTTAGTGACATGCACTTAAAACTGGCTTGTCATTTTCAATATCACTTACAAGATCAGTAAGGCAGTCAAACCAAAGCACCCATGTTTTAAGATTATTTATGCTAAGAAGGATATACAGGTAAATTACATTCTTCAGGGTTTAATATAACCTGTTGAAAGAAAGGCTGCTGACAGGGTGGTGTAAGTGTGCATATTTGTGGTCATTTGGAATGCAGGAAGAAGCCAATTTGCATAATTTTTTAAAAGATAAAAAAGATAAAAACATCAATCACAAATGATACGTGAATGAAAAACTAACAGCAGTATAAAATTAAAATAAGAGCCTTTGCCACTTTTTTTTTAATCCTGACAATTCAATTCAACAAGATCCGACTCCTCCCCACCATTATACACTTCCTAGTTGCAAATGTGTAGATGAATCAACAAATTTCTTTAAAATATACCATTGTAGGGATGCCTGATCAGTAAAAAAGTGGCTTTTTAGGACACTGGTTCTTGCAATTACTAAAATAAACAGAGTCCCCAGATGCTCCAGGAACAAAACTAAGGCCACTAAAATAAAAGTTTTGTTTATTTCCATAAAAATAATATCATACCTAGCAGATGTCACAAGTGACTGTTGATATGTCTTGCTGCTGCACTGCTTCTCTTATGGGACTCTAACTCATGAACACATGGAAACACACTAAATCAGAAAATGGGATACAATGTGTGGAAGAATGCTTGAGAAAGCCTGGAGGTGAACAGGCAGGCACTTATTGTCAAGCTACATGTTTGAAACAGTTCTCAAATCTCTTTATAAAAAATATGCCTTCTGGATAAGTAAAGACACTTGATCCACAGCAGCTTTTTCCTACCTCTATGCTAGTTCTTCTAACTTCTTTCAGTCTGAAGAGCACTCAAATTTCACAACACAGATGCTGACCTTGTCTATGGAACTGGAGCCTACTGATACCAAAACTGTTCTAAAATAAACCTTTAGGTGTCTTTATAGGGGTTTACAGGTTGAAATGCACTTCTGTCAGCACATGCTTAAACCTCATTGAGCTCACTCCAGGTTAAGTAACTTTTTCCAGCTCAGAGTTTGAGGTTATTTAATCTCAAGAGTCCATGGTTGTCACATAACAAAAGCCACAGTTTTATTTGGATGTTCATATCAATGGGAGGGTTACTGATGGGCACGGAGGATGCAGAGAAACTGCAAACAGAGAAAAAGACATTAAAGGGAAGAGACCATTTTAACCAGCACGGATTGTTCAATAGTCAGGACTTGGAGACCTGGGAGACAGCTTCACAGCTACATTACCATGCCTTGCTGCTGTGAGCACATTGTAAATCAATACAGAATGGGATTTCGGATCAGTCTGAGAATTTCCCTTTTTTTCTTCACAGCAAGAAGGATAAATCCCTCAAAGCATCAAAAGCAGACAAAAACTGCATAGCATGGCAGCAAGTAGGCACAGAGACAGACTCTGTTGGTTGCCCCAAAATGAAGAGAGTCAAAACCACAGCCTTCATATGAGGTATATTTTGAAAAATTGTGTTAATGTTTTCTTTACATTTACTTACTAACTTTCATCAGCTGGGTAAACAAAAATTGCAGAAAAGAGAGGGTTTGTCCCCCCCCCGTTAATCCCCAAAGTTTGGTTTTAAAAGGTGGTCAATTTTCTTACAAACTAACAGTGTGATTGACAGATTAGGAACAAGCCAAGTGCTGCCACTTATATTTGGGGATATCCTCAACCTCAGTCTTGTTCTTTACTTCTTCAACATTTCTGAATACAAAGATGCTTCTGAAAGTCAGACCAATATTTAAGACTTGTAAAATAAGGGCAAGATGAATTCAAAGCTGAACTAGTGCACATCTAAGGTGTTTGTCAATCTGTAGTATAAATGGGAATGGGAAGTTTAAGGCAGGAATAGAAAAGGAAGGTATGTAAATAAAAATGATAAAAAAATAAAAAAGACTTTCATATGTTTCTATCGTCACTCCAGAGTTTCCTGATGAATCACTGGTCAAAAAAAATTAGGAATTCAGTTTCCAGACAAAAACAAGAACACCTATAAGGCTTCACCATTTCAGTATCTTCTGCTGGTCACACCCTGGAACATCCTCCACGATGAACCTCTCAGTTGGACTAAAGAGAAGATGGAAGCTTGGTACAAAATGAACTAAATGGCACAGGTTTCCCAATCATTTTGCTTAAAATATAAATTACAAAGGAAGCGGTGGAAAAGCAAGATAGAATAAAGTCCTAAATCAACCATTACATACTTCATTAGTTGTATAAAAGTGCAAGGTTAAAGTAGTTTGGGTTAAGCATTCAGTTCACTATAGGCCACACAAAAGCTTAGCTCGGCCATCAATGGCCTGGTTTTGTCATTCAGTTACCAATATTTAGTTTAGACCACAGAAAGAACAAAAACTGAATGAAAAAACGTATGCAATCCACTTCAAAAATGATTAGTTTTCTGTGACCAGCACGAAATATTACCTCAGTATCATCAGCTATACAATATATACATAAAAATATTGTGTCTTATCTTTGTTTTAAGAACTTAGCATAAAGCTGTACTAAATGCTATTTTTCGCTAGTGTGCCAACTCTTTGCTCTGTTCTGGCCTACTGGCCTCAAAGCACAGAGGAGTCCTTTCATAGCAATGGTTCTTGGATTGATCCACAATTTTGACACTTCAGCCAGAGTAACTGTTGAAATGCTTTATTCAGCCAGGCCAGGTGATCTCATGCGACTGCCCAGGGCTCAGTCAAAGCTTCTTGGGTGGCTCCACAAGAAGAACAGGCCATATTCCAAAAACAAACTGTCAAAAGAAAAAGAGGAATGGGAGAAAGATTCCTTGGAATATTATGTTTCTTGGAACAGAAACCTAACACTATTAAATGTAATGACAGGACAAAAGGGGAATGGCTTTAAAATGAAAGACAGTAAGTTTAGGTTGTATATTAAGAAAGTCTTGTCTTTGAAGGTGGTGAGGCACTGGAACAGGCTGCCCAGAGAAGTTGTGGATGCTCCATCCCTGGAAGTGTTCAAGGCCAGGTCAGAGTAACTTGGGGGCTCTGAGTAACCTGGTCTAGTGGAAGGTGTCCCTTCCCATGGAAGAGGGGCTGAAACTAGATAATCATTAAGGTCCCTTCCAATCCAAACCATTCTGTGATCCTATGAAAATTTCAACTTTTTTGGGATGTAAGTAGAAGTCAAAGACAGTACCCTAAAACAGCCTAATAATTATGAGCTCATAATAATTATCGAGCCCCAACACCAGTTCAAAGCACAAGATACCCAAATGCACTTAAATGAACACAACACATTGCTTGCTTACCTTCACCTTTGGCCTGTGTTTCAGGAAAAGTGTCCTTGTGTATAAACTATGGAGAAGGAAAAAAGCATGCTTAAAGTTTCATGTATAAGACAGCATTTAAAATAATGATGTACTAATCCCAGTTTTTATTTTCCAACTAGAAAAGAGTAATTTCTGTGATTGCAGAGCTACCCATTCTGCCTAGATTTATTCAAAATGGGAGATATTAACTTACAGTAAATCCCTCTGTACTAGACTAAGCAACAAACTAATTTACCCTATCACCTATGTGGGGAGAAAGAAAGAAAGAAACCCAGAGAGGTACAAAAAAAAATTAAACAGGGACTAGAGCCTGTCATTTTAGAAGGATGAAATTAAATCAGTGTACCACAAAATATGGCAGATGTTGGGGGGGGGGGAAGGGGGTAAAGCAGCATAGCTTGATTCTGTATTTAATTTTTGTTCTCAGACACATTCTCCTCTCAGTAGATCTCTTCCCGTGAATGATCTCACTTTTTTTTAAGTGGTGATGCCGCTTTGTTGCTAAGAAAATGCTCAAGAAACTCCTGCAGGGAAAGCACATAGTTCATTGGGGTAAGACAGAGAAATCAGGCATCTGCACATTCCCCAAGGGCTAGAGGATGCAAGCTCAAATTATTTTTTATGTGCAGCATGTTGGAAAAACCTTGTCTATGCTTGATCCCTGTAAGGAATTTTCTTAAAAATACCTCATGCTCTTTAGGGTAGCAGACAACCTGGAGGCCAAAATGGAGGAATTGTTTTCCACATACCTTGACATATTCTATATCTATATCTATATATATATAAATGTACATATGTATAAATATATCTACATACGTATAGGCACATGGGTGTGCATATATATAGACACAAATATAAGTTACCAGATCATCTCCTGGAACTGTACTTATTTTCCTTTCATTTTCCTTTTATTTGGTATTTTAAACAGCTGAAAAATGTTAGATGTAGAAAAATGGATATGTAATCAAGTTACCTGAACTACACAGAATGTATATGTAAAGCAGATATTCTCTTAGTTATGGCTAAGTGGTAAAACATTATTTCATTATATGATGAACAAACTGAAGAAAGTCTTTACAGATTTCAGCTTACATTCTATTCTTGCCCCTGGTTCCACTAGATGGTGGTACAGAGCAAAAATTAGACATAAAAATCTGCTGGCTGCAGACTTGCTAACTTACATTCTTGTTTAAGTTTTCTCCTAAACCTATTATCCTGCCCTTCTGGGAACAGCTCCACCACAACTACTTCAGCCATCACCCTTCTGCACTACAGCAGGATGCCTGCTGGTTTTCAGGAGTGACAGTGCCTATCAAAAAGATTGGTTAAGCTCCTAAATTTAAACATGTTTAAGTACTTCAGGATTGCTGCTCAAGAACAGACAGGTATTAATGGCTTACATTCTGAAATTAACATTCTGTCAAATAGTTTTAGTTTAACTGACACAGGGTTCCCATTTCTGAATTAAATTTTCTTGAAGAACCATGACTATTTAAAGATTAGTAATTACATTTTGAAGAATATAAATTAGTTTTAGAGAGTTTTTAAAGCAGTTGAAGGAGGAAGGAAAACCTCACACCAGTTTAAATAAGTCATTTTTCTGCTCTTCTGGATGATAAAACATTCTGAAGTATATCTGAACCTGGGAAAACTAGTAAGATCTCTTTATGAACATCCAGTTTAGAAAACATTTCCTACCTTAGCAGGATGTGAAGGTAAGAACCCAGGCCTGTAAGAATATGCCACCATGCATGGAATTGTGTCACAGCTCCCACCACAGGAGGCATCTTCTCTCGTAGTGCTCTGAAAGAAAGAAAACACCATGCAATGGGATAATTTTTCCAAGGTAAGCAATCTCAAATCACAGTGTTGGACTGTCAGATCACACATTATTGTTTCTGTATCTCAGGCATGTGCTTGACAGGTGAGGCTTCACAAAGTCAGGCTTTTGGCAGGTGAGGAGCAGCACTTATACTGCCTGTACAGAGGACAAGCACACACTTCTTTGTACCATGAGTGATCAGTTACTTCTGGACTCAAATTTTAGGGAATGTATTTATGGCATCCCACAATCCCAAATGAATTCTATAATTCTCCTCCCCAAAACCCTGTGAACAACTGTCCATAGGACAAAATGCTGAGTTTAAGGTCAGAGAGGAAATGGGACTTATCAGACACCACCACTTTAAATCTGGCAATCACACCACCTATTCTGCAGGTCCATGGAACCTTAACTTGCCTTTCTTTGTTGAACTCTGAAACAGGGACAAAATGGGTGTGTAGTGGGGAAGCAACTAAAGTAGAGGGACTAAAACCATCCACCAAGATGCTTTGTATTTTGTGGTTATGTGGTGTGAGCTACTTTGAGATGGGCTAAGGGATGGAGATAGAGAAATAAAGAGAAGGATCTACATTGCTGTTATTTCTCCTGCTCACTAGGCTTCTGCAGATAATGCCTATTTTGGTTGATGGTGGAGCAATGTTTGCATCTGCTTGTCTTTTTTTTTCACTTTCATTTCACATGTCAAAACAAAAAAAGGGAAAACAACAATGGAATGTGTTAAGGAAGAAAAATCTGCAGCTCCTGGAATACATCCTTACTGCTTGATATTACAGAGCTTGGTCCAAAGCTACTCAGTCACAAATATTAGCACAGAGCTTCAATACAGTCAGCCCGGCAATGACACACTGGAACACACAGACTGTCAGCTTGGCACAACCTCTGAGCCTTTGGATAGCAGGAAAATTCAATCCTACATTCAAAAGCGTGTTATTCCAACCAGAGAAAATGAGTGCTACAGATTTTGTTTTGTTATTTTGATTTAATGAAATATGGGGGAAAAAAACCCTTAATCAAAACCCAATTTTGAACTTTAAAACCAAACAGAGCAGGTAGGTGAATGATTGACAAGTTAGACCTTCAGAGAATAAAAATTTTCAAGGAATTGAAATGTATTTTCTCCAAAGGTTCAAATTATAATACCACCCAGAGAAATCCAAGGCTCTGCAGATGTCTGATTAAAGCCAGTAAACAAGCATATTTATTTTTTTCCCAGTACCATAACCAAATAAGTATTACAGTAAGGACACTAACATTTTTCCCCTTTACAAAATGAGGTTGGAAAAAATTGCCTCAGCAGCTGGTGTCATTTTTGGGCCTAGGAACCAGTTCAAAAGCCCCACGGACTCAGAGCAGCTCAGCAGGCTTGGTGAACTGGGGGTTATGATCTCACCAGTGACGTGAGGCAGCTGCAAAAATCAACCCTGATGCCAATATTTGCAAAGTAACTTTATACCCAGCCAGTTGTGCTGGCAAACAACTTTCCTATTCCATCTGTATCAGAGCTTCCAGGGATGAGGCTCATGTATTGCATTAATCAAAAAAAAAAAAAGTTTCAAGAATACTCTGTTGGAGTTAACTTTCAGTCGGCCTAACCTAGTGCAGGGACTACAAAAGCCAAAAGGGACGGAAAACTTTAGACTTCTCTACAGCACACTGTTATTTGACTCTGACAGAGCAACCTCCTAGGACAATTCTGTACACAACAGATTTAGTGGCATAACCGTTATTTTTCTGGATGCTGAAATTAACCTTTCCATCTCCTCCAACTAGACGCTGTTTATGAGTAACATAGATATTGTAATAGGTATTTCTTTAGCATGCAGAAATACTGGTTTTGATATTTTCCTGGGAAACGGCAAGAGCACAAACCCAGAAAAACCCAAACCAGCAGGATAAAAACACATTCAGATCAAGTGTGAATAGCAGGCTTCAGTTAGCCATAGATCCTCAAAATTACTTCAGCGACATTATTTCTCTCAATTTAATTTGAAGTTAAAGAGAACTATCAAAAAGTAAATCTAGCACGGGATAAAAAATTATAAAAACCCTCTGTTGAGTGCTGAATCTAGTCACAAGCAATCTGGAAAAAACCCTCACAGATGTTTTGTAGGCAGCATACCATACATACAGTGAGATGGACTTGAATATACACCACAGAAATAATTCAGTCTTTATACTAAAGGCTATTAAGAGCTATCCAGACAACGCAAAAAAACTCACCTCAATTTATCACAGAAAATGTTGTCCACATTCCAGAGAAAAAATCCCATTAAAAATACAGTTAAAGAGGTATAGCCTAGACCTCTAAGCCATGGGTATACCCTAGTGGGAGAGAAAAACCACAAAGTTTAGTTCAGAATGCTTTAAAGGCAGTGTGTAGCATACATAAATACTGTTGTATATAAATAAAATGCTTTATCAATTTGTTGCTCCCCCTCTTCCCTCCTCCCCCCTTCCCCCCCCCCCTCCCCCCCCAAAAAAAGCCATATTACCATCTAGGACTCTCCCAAAATAATAGACTCTTTTCTAAGATATTATAACCCTCTACTAGGGGACTTGTATAAATACAGTCTTTCAAAATGACTCCTTTGTGAACATAGACCACCATGACCGACAACTAACCAAATGAAAGGTATCAGGTATGCGTATTTTTGAGTTGAGTGCTACTGGGAATAGAAAAGTATCGATTTAATTTTGGGAGAAACAAAAGTCCTCTTTAAGACATGGAAAACACACTGGATAATCAGATACAAGAAAGTGCATTAGTAATAAATTTACTCCCCCATCTACATTCAAGTTGGACCATGGAATTGTAAACTTCGTACATGGGAGGCTTATCTTCCACTAAATAAGACAAGTCCAAAAGCAAACTCAAATCCAATGCTAAAAGGCTGCCATGAAATACTGTTCAAGTCTAATAAATGTGTGGAGCACCACGCAGTACATGGCAGAGACTACACTGTAATATTCCCCACTCAGTGCTCCAGAGACATAAGCAAGACCAGGACATGAAAGAGCACTAAATGATATAGTAAACATGCTGGTAATTAGGTAATTATAGCTAGAATTGTTGAGGAATAAATAGTGGTATTTTGTGAAGGAATCAACTGGCATCACTTATTAACAGGGAACATGCTTTGTGAACAGAGAATAACATTTGCCCAGTTGTAATCTTGGGAAGGAATCAGACCTGTGAAAGAGATGATGAGTGTGGGGGAAACAGGCAGGAAGAGGAAAAAATGGTGAGGACAGGATGAGGTAGTGGATTGGAAGGAATAACATGCTGTTCTTTGGAATTTTCACTCTAATCTCAGAGCAACTTCAACCACTGCACTAAGAAATATGAGTGATAGAAAGTGAAGTAATAAACAAAACAAGCGGAAATCAGGATCAATATGTAAGCTGGAACAGGCCTGTACAAGTGCTAGCACTACTGATGGAAGTACAGGAATATGTTCTAGCAGTGCAGAGAAAGTAAATCCAAAAGTGTGCTTGGGGAGGAATTTTAGAGAAAAGAAAATGTACCTTCAGGTTGGCACAGCTTCTCTAGTAGAACTAGTTTAAAATTAGTAGTAGTTTAGTTAAAATTTAGAAGTAGTTTAAACCTACTCCTCTTCTCATCCCAACTTTCTAAGCAGTTTGCATAATATAACCAAAGGGGCAAGAAAGTCTTTGTAGGGCCCTGTTGCAACGAAGTTATCAAGCTAATTAAGAATATATATTCCGAAAGCCTAAAACTGAAGCCAAAAGTATGTAGAGCTTTAGAAATTTGACTTTGCTGGGGCAAAACAATGAATGATACTCTTTGGGGAAAGATGGTGATGTTATTGATAAAGACAGAAGCCTACAAAATGCTTCAGAAATAATGAGACTGCACAAGTGTGTGAAATTTGTAGAATTAAAAAAATAGCAGGCCCAAGAGTTTGTCTACGCAGACAGAAAGAAATTTAATCTAAGTGACTAGAACTGTGCTAAATCCTTGAATAAGACCAAAATTAAAATGAGTTGAATTTGATTCAATTTAATTCCCCTTGGAAGTAAAATAATGTAGTATCACTTAAGATCTCTAGGCTAGGATTAAAATTTCCAGTTCATGGGTTTGAAAAGCGCCTTTAAATTGATGATTGCTTCTAAAGCTGCAACACACTATCAGTTTTAAGTTCTTCTTGCTTAATAAAAGTCTGTGAACATTTGCACTTGGTCTGTGGGAATTTCTTGGGGAAAGCCAAACCACGTGAATTGAAATTGCAATTGGAAGATGATTCAATGACTGTACTTAATCCTTGTGGGTTCCTTCCAACTCAGGTTATTTGATGACTCTATGATACTTCAAATTCACACCTTTAGTTAAATTCTTCCTTGTGTTCCTGAACAGAAGTGTGTGGAACTCGAAACAAAGTTTAACAAAAAGCACATTTAGAATGATGACAGTAGAAGGAAGTAAGTAATTTTCAGGAGCAATCCCCAAACACATGAGAACACCAAATATTCACACAGGATAGACAGAAACAGGCAACCAACTGAGCCCCTGAGAGCTAAAAGTACGTGGTTACTCCAACATTGATTAAATTCCATTTTCTTCCCTTTTACCTACCAGGTCTGTGCTCTGATGATTCTAGTGCTTCTCAATGTCTTCTAACACTTTTAATACCTTTTGTTTGTTGCAGTTTTTATTTCAATTTCCATAACATTATACCTAACTTTATCCAATCAAAACTGTAAAAAAAGCTATCATTTAACCTTCTGCACTACTACATTTTATATTTGAATTTTACATCCTTGAGCAGGGAAGTGGAAACTCCTAAGTGATGGCTCTGCTCTGCAGTCTTACTCTGATCACTCTCCAGGTATCATCATTAGAGTTTTGACACTAACAATAGACTTCAGACTACCCAGCAATATGAAGACAGAAACGTCAATCCCCTTGAAGTCCCAGGCTAACAGCTGAAGCCACGAGCAGAACACCTGGCAGTGAACACTGATCATAAGTGTAGAAATCTCAGTTTAATGTTATCCCACTGGCTTAAAAAAGGTGCAAGGTGATGAGGCATTCCCTTTCAACCAAGGGGAGCTCATGAGCTAACATTACATACCCACTGCTGTTGCCAATTTCTCATGTTAAGCCCACCAAAAAAATATGCAAATGCTATGTTGTAACTTACAAAGCTGAATTAAGTGGTTACTTACCATAGTACTATATAAACAGATCTTAGAACTATGATGGAAACTAGCGTTCCATACATGACCTGGAAATTAAAAAAAGAGATTAAATTCAGCAGTTGGATTCAAGAGACCTTACAAAATACAACAGGAGTAAAAAATTTTTGAAGCCTCTGGTTTTTTTTTTTTATTTCTTAGTGTCAGGAAAATAGCATTCCTTTTAACTTCCTCTCCAAAAAGCCTTCTGTGAAAGTTTCAAATAAAAGTATGATTATAAACCATGTCCTTTATGCAATTAAAAGAAAAGTCAGTAACATAAAACCAATGTTTCACAGTTCTGAATCAGAAAGCAAACACTAGATGGCACTCGGAAAGCATCCTGAAATCAAAAATGGTAACTAACCCCTATTATCTCTTCTCTCTCTGTGCATTTTAGCCCATGATTCCGTAAGCATCAGCTAAAACTGGTTTTGAAAACTGTACTTCTCTCATTTCTATTTGATTAATATTTGTCCTGAAAGCAAACACCTGAATAGATTATGCACTATGCCCACAATGAGCATCAGTATGGGGAAAACTGTCCAGGAAGCATTTCAAACAACTATTACAGATTGTTTGGATTCAACCTAATTATATAGCAGCAAGGCTGCACACTCTGAAAAGATCCATGAGCAAAACCTGACTCACTGTAGGCTTGATGAATTTGAATGCAATCACCTGACTTATATAAAATGTCAAAGTAATAATTTAATATTTGCCTCGTGATCATAAAATCACTCTCCTTTTTATATTCACAAACTTATAATCCATGTAACACCACCTCCAAGAGGTACAGACTAAAGAAGAGAAAAAATGCAGCCAGTCATGCCTGAGAAGTGATGCAGAAGTCACTGCAGCAGGGAGGATTGTTAGACACTGGTGACATTCAATTACTTTCAGTACTTTTTATTCTGAACACTGGTTTCCTCCTGTCAAAAGGCAGTTTGTTCCGAGCAGCTGTGCCTTGCTCTTTGCCTCTTTCCGGTGGCCCACAAGACTTTTGCTATTTTTCTCTTCCTTGTTCACTGACTTAACTTTCTCATTTTCCTTTTAGTTAACTACTATCTAATGCTGCCTTTGTTTTACATGAAACAGGAAAATGATAAACCTTTGCTGTCTATTTTTAAAAGCCACTAAACCTCACAGAAGTGTGCTTACAAACCAATGTCCTTACCACGTTCTACTGATCTCACTGTACCCCTCCTTCTTTTAGACTGTCTTCGAGACAAGGACTGCCTCTCACCATGCTGTAACTGGGGCATTCAGATTCTACTGTCCTGTAAGCATGTCTAGTCATCTGACATAAAGCAGGTTATTGTCATAATGCAAAGTGAAACCTGCCTTTCAAAAGTCCATCAAGGCAAATTTGCAAACTCCTTTTCACTTTGAGGATGAAGTTAGTAGCACACACCACATTATCAGTGCACATATACAGAACAAGACAGACAACAGAGCCCTTATGTTTGGCAACAGGTAAAAGTAAGCTCCAATATTGACTATTCAAAGTCAGTCAGTTCAGCAGCTCTTAATTTGCATTCAGAACAAGATTAAAGAACTTCAGTAAATAAGCTACTACTACTGTGTGTTCTGCTCTGTAGAGCTAAACAAAGCAAAACTATTTGAAAGGCTAATTGGTTCTGGCTTGTACTTCATACAAAACTAGTAGTTAATTCCAGTCCCCTTTTTGGGGTACAGCACATAAACCAGGAAATAAAGGAAACCAACAAAACCTGCTAGACACAGCCTGAGTATCCAATGCTTATCAGTCCCAAGCTAAGGGTAGAAAGGGGAGTGCTCAGGTGTGCTAGGTGCTGCATGCTGGAACAATTCCCCATTGCCGACATTTTGCCTAAAAAGACACCACCATATAACAAATGCTTTATCAGCCTCATTTAAAGCAGCCCATTTCATTTTTTTCTAATCAAATCCAGATTCAATCCAAATTCAAATCCAAATTCAATTTATTCTAAGAGAGGGACGCTATAGAGGAAGATACTCATAGAAAGGCTCCTCTGGAATTCAAATTACAGGGTGATGCCCTTTCTTTGCTGATCTCCTCCTTCTTACAATTTCCATTGCTAAAATACTCCTTTGCAGCAGAGATACGGGAAAAACCTATCCATTAAGAGCAATTTCTGTCATACATGTTAGGGATCAGACCACTTTTATGTTTGTACCCAAATTGCTCTTGGGTTCTTTGCACAAGGAGTTAAATAGTGTCAGACTATGCCTAGAGAAACAGATCTTACTGGCAGCCCAAAGCCCAGGTAAAATGCTACTTTTTTCAGCAGTTGCTAAAAGCAGGAAAGAGCAAAAGCTAAGAAAAGCTTTCTTTGTAGAGCTTCTGGCTTGGTATTCCCTAGTGAGTTAATAGCTTGCAGAAGAGGACAGTCTTACTGGAGAGAGGAAGGAAAAAAAAAATAAAAAGAAACTTGCAGTGACTGAAGAAAAATAACGCTCATAGTTGACACTTCAATTTCGTGCCTTTTCCGCTCCCCCACCCAAAGAGGTTGTTAGCAGTAAAACACATTTGTGTTTAAAAGCCTGTGAAAGACTGGAACAACAAACTGTTCTGCTCTGCGTGCTCCAACCTCCACGCTGAAGGTGAGCACCCAGGAGGTGTTGCTGTGATACACAGAGACTGCAGCTGCACGTCTCACTCAGCTGTTCCTTACTAGAGGCCTACACACCAACCTGCACCCCTTTGTTGAAAACTGGGGAGCAGTGCTTGCTTTGTCTTCTTTACAACCCAGGGCTTTATTATTTTCATCATGGTGAAACTTTGTTGGATATTACTTATCCACCCAAAAAAGGATAATGAACAATATTACATATGTGTATATATATATATACAAAGAAAATCTACGTTATTCAAGCTAACTCAAATTTTGCCATTCCTTTAGCTCCCTTTGTCTTTCTTTTCTTGAACTAACACTTTAGTGACAGATGAAAACCCATGCAAGTTTTCTGCTATTTTGTCTCACAGTGCCTTTAAATGGTAAGCCAAAGAACATCCTTGCATTGCAATTGAAACAAAAGGAAACAACAGAATCTCAATCTTTTGTTACCACTAGACAGTTCCCTCTTTGCTGTTTCAGGTGCAAATAAAGCTGTGCTTACTTCAGTTTGAAGGTATCTTTGCAATAGGGGGAAAAACTCAAAGTCTGATGAATACACAGTGGATTACCTCATAAGAAGGCCAAATATGAAGAACATCCTTCTAATTCACAAATGCGAAGTAAGCACTTCAGGGCTCAATGTCTGGCAGCATTTTTGATGTGGAGGCAATTAAGCAAACCATATATAGATTCACTTACATAAGTCAGAAGCCAGATTGGTACTCCACACTGGATGAGGGGAACATACAAAACTGGTTCTTCACCTACCCTTCTAGTACAGCAAGCAGTGGTAGCCTGCTATTTCCACTTCTCTGTTGCCTCTGCTCCTGGCCTTCTACCCATCCTTGGTTAATAAAGTCAATGTATCAGCCTCAAATATTAGTATACATGTTGGGAACCACACTGAGAGATTTTGGGTTCTTGGCAAATACTGCTTGGTTATCTCTTAATACACCAATCAGCTATCAAAAGATAGCTAGCCTAAGTACTTGCATGTGGAAACTGTACTTGCAATTGGCAACAAAGAAAACTGACTTCTACATGTTTTTGGATTTCTGGAAAAGAAATCTGAGCTGAGAGAAAAAGGAAGGACAATCCTCAAGATGACACTGAAACGCCAAGTAACTCAGCAAACTCACAGCTGTGTGACACCATCTGCTGCCTTAGCAGCTCCCATATGAACTAATTCAGATTCACTCAGTTTGGTCCTGTTCAGAGGCATGTATGTGATGGCAAAGTGACACACAAGTCACTGCTGCTGTAGAGCTCCTGGGACACGGCCTGCCACAGCAAACCAAGCTTCCCCTTCGATGACCCGTAGAGCTGAATCTTTAGAGAATCAGAATACCCTTCCTCATTCCCTAAGCTACTGTGCAGGTAGAAGCACTAGCCAGAATGAAAGCTGCATTTGCTTTGGGGAAGACATCCCCAAAGGAGCTGTGTAAGAGTGCAATGTCACTCAAGTTAGTTTTATATGTGGTCATCAACAGGATAATGATAAAACAGAAAAAGCTCTGTGGTGAAGACACAAGTGAAAAGGTCATTTTTAACAGACTACTGGACAGCACAATCTATTTAGCCACAAGTCTACAACTAACTGTTGCCTTAGCAGGAGGAGGGACTCTGGAGAACTCGAAAACATCGAGTGGGTCCACACAGATTCCCCAAAATGGTGAATCCTGCAAGTCTGAACAGGTTGCTTCCTGACACAACATCATCTTTGTGCAGTTTCAGGCTCCCTTACATATTTCTATATACACATTTCATCGTGATTTCACTTTCTTCTCTGGACTTGTATATTTAAAACACCCTTGGAGAAAAACTGTATTACTTTTTTTATTAAGGTAAATGAAATACTTTTTCCTGCCACGCTTACTTTCTCCCTCTTACTCAAAGTTAAGACCTTAATAGATAAATCCAATACTTGTATTTTACTTCTATCAAAATTAAAAAAAAAAAAAATATCACTGGTCACGATGCTATGCTGTGATCAGTGAACACATCCAGACACTCCCTACTGTCCTTTGGTGATCTGTGAGCAGTTTAAAACACGAATAGTTTGTATTTTCCCATCAGTGCATCTCTTCTGCATCTCTTCCATTTTGAATCAATTTTCATCCTAGTCCTCAAGGTTTCCCAGTTATCTCTTCATCTCCTCCTGTACTCTGTGATGCCTCTGAACTTTGCATCATCAGAAATACCACCAGTACACTCTTCTTTTTCCTGCTACAGGTTGTTAAAAGGAAAACCAACCAAACAAAACAGTCCCACAACTGATTCCAACAAAATTCAGGCTTTTCATCATCTCCTTTAGTCATTTTTCACTAATCACTTCCTTACCCTATTTGCAATTCTCCTACTGATCTACTTCTGCAGCTTGCTTAGTTTCTTATGGGACACCACAACAACATCCTGGAGTTTATTTTTTAACAGCACATTTCCTAATGTAGAAGAAACAGCTATTTAATCTAATTTTCCATTAACCTTTTAATTATTTGCTAAATATTGCCTCAAACTCTTGCAGCAGACGAATATGCAAATAAACAGGTTTTTCGATCTATTTCATTATTCACATAATTTGGCCCACTAGCTGAATGAGGTTTTTGATCTCTACAAGAGCATAGTGAGATATGGTATGAAGCAAGCAGACGAATCACGATGGAAAACATTCCTTTGCACATGACAGCTTCCCAGAGCTCATCACATTAGGAAGAAGGCCACTTGTATGATTTGAGTTGAAAAGTTTAACTTCCAGAGTAACAACTTCTACTTCCAGGGCTGTCTTTTTATGCCTGTGGATCACTCCACACCAGCAGCCAGTCTTCCCCTACCCCTTTCCTTGTATAAGCACAAATGTACACATGGTAAACAGGGATGAACAACTAATCTGATTTAAAATTAATTCTGAGGAGAGTTTTAACGTGTTGAGTTCCCCAATCAAATCCACATCAGAGAATAAATTTGTGTGCCAGATGGAAAAGAGGGGAGAGGCACAGCTGTTTTCTGTGACAATGATGCTGGCTTAAAAACAACGAGGCAGCTGGGATGTAGGGTTGTTAGAGCACCTTGAAAATTAGGAATAATAGTGCTCTAGCCTGAGAGATTTGAACATAAGCAAGACAATATATGCCTGTAAAGGTCACCAATATATTTCATTTAACTGATGAAGTGGCAAAAACTACTAGACCAGTTGTCAAGCAGGATGTGTTTTTTTCCTTCTAAAAATGTGCTGCCTCCAACTGCCCAAAACATGAGTCTCATCCCTCCGATGGTTAAAGCATTAAGACCCTTAAAGATCTCCCTTAATATGTGGACATAGAAAAAGGAGTTGGTCTCTGTTGCCACTGTGTCATGGATAACAAACTGACATTACCTTTGTGCCCCACTGGTAGCTGGCAATTCATGAGCCTAAATTGGGAAGCAGAAAGTAATTCGGGGAAAAATGAGGATTGGATCCTGGTTGCTAAATATAATAGGATCTTTTTTTCCATTCTTACTGCTCTCCTTTCAAAGAGAAAAAAAACATACTGAAACAATGAAAAATAAAAAGTTGTCCTTGTAGTTATTCCCCTTTTTGCTAGACTGACAACTTATAATGATCACA
Organism: Climacteris rufus; assembly: GCA_013398175.1. Classification (NCBI taxonomy): domain Eukaryota; kingdom Metazoa; phylum Chordata; class Aves; order Passeriformes; family Climacteridae; genus Climacteris; species Climacteris rufus. The sequence continues at coordinate 439,350 of VZRZ01006032.1, forward strand.
AACACCTAGAGGAATCAAATGCTGCTTTATCTCCTAATGGTGCTTTCTAACACAGTTAGAAAGACTGTGATTTAAACTATGATTGCATGAATATATTTAATTTTACTTCAAGTCCATGCAACCCATTCAGTTTGAAAATGCTTACATAAATGATTTAACTTTTCTTTTTTTAATGTACTCTAAAATAATGTACAAGTATTAAGAAAATAACCTTGCTTAGCTGTGCAGTCAGGGAAATATTTCCTCAGGACTTACAACATATTTGGCAAAGACTGTGAAAAAATGAGTACAGTACTTGAACATTTGGAATTTGGCCATAACCGTATGTTCTCCATAAAAATCAATTTGAAAAGAATTGTTGTAAAAAGTCCAGCACTTTTAGGGAGCCAAATATTTTCTACATTGATTCCTCATGTATAAATTAGAACAGGGAATTCATATTCTGAACCTAAGAGAAACCAGATGTGAAAAATTAAAGGTCTGGGGCAACAGTTTAAAGTTTCTCTATTTCCCTCTTTCCCAAAAAGTCATAATATCTATTGTCTTAGTATTTGTGACATGGGACAATACCTATGCCAATGAATCAAACTGGAATATAGTGAAGCTGTGATGTATTTATTGCAATAAATGTAGGTTGGGTAAATAATTGATTAAAGAGAAAAAAGTTCACTATAAATAGTAAATTCTGCCACTGTCGTTAACAAAACTACTCTAAGTCACTTCATTCAAAACCATTTATGACCAGCTCAGTAAAATTTGCCACTTTCATCCCAGCCAGTATCTTTCTGCTGAAAATGTAAATAGGGGAAAAAAAGAAAGGACTTAATTAACATCACCAAAAAAACCACTCGCAATTTTCTCTTTTATCTACAGGTAGAGTAGCAATTCATGTTTCTAGGGAGATTATTTAGAGCAGCTGAAAATATATTCTCTTGATCCATGCTTCACTTATCCACCAACAGGAGCCATGTATCATTTTTACAATTGCTGATGCAGCAGGCACATTTGACAAGCAATGGCACTACCAATTTCAGAAATTAAGGCTTTAAAGCTCTGTCCTGCAAAGAGCTCAGTGCTTTTTGTTTGGCAATTTTTCAGCTGTTATCCCTAATCAAAAAATCATAAACGAGGGAAAACTACCCATGGCATACAGAAAAGGCCATCATTTTCAACCTCCTGTGAAGAGATAAGTGATACAAGTCTTATCCCCACAGGCAGAGGATGCACATTAATACTCGTGCTGCTACAAAAAGAGCCTCCACTGAACATGCCATTAAGCCTGTACAAAACAGTTTGCTACACAACCCTAGAAGGCATTCTGTGCTTAAATTCACCTTGAATTTCCACAAAATAAATCTGAGTAGTGAAAAACCCCACTAAACTAATGTGTTAGAGCAGAGAGAAGAATGTGGTGCTAAGTCAGTCAAGCCATGCTATGATGTAAGGTCATAGTTTCAAAGTAGCTGCTAATGGAAAGAAGCAGAAAAGGACTCATTTAGCCATCCCTATCTCACACACCTTAGGGTCAGCTCATTACACTTGCCACTGATGAAAACCACGCAAAATATTAGGTCAAAATCTAAAACACAACTCATATTAAACCACTGCAGCTTTTCAGGTCACTAAGTAAGAGGATGGTGACATGACAGACAGCAATACTGCTTAAAGAAAAAGCAAAAGGCAAATTGCATTCCCTTCCATCTTTCTTCTAGCAATAAAATACTCTAACACATTCCACTAAAACAGCATAGTTAAAAACAAAATTAGCTGTTCCAATAGAGAAAGATTTACCTGATGGAATACAGGCTCTTTCAAATTTAAGTAAACCTGGAAATATTAAAAAAGAGAAATAATTTGCAACATAGAACCATCATAACATCATTCATTTAAATATTGCCAAGACTTGTTCTGTTAGGATCAAGTCATGAATGCCTACCCACGCACCATTAAAGTTGATTAAATATTTGAAGTTTCCTATAACAAAGCTTGAGGTTCTAACTGTGGAATTATTTTAAATTAAGAAGCACAAATAGAGACATTAACATCTACCATTAGGCTTCTCATTTAGTAGGGTTGCAACACATACAAAAACAATTAAGATGCTGAAATTACCTGATGTTCCTGATATATACTGCAAGAAGAAAACATACTCAACTTTGATTATTAAACTACTATTAATGTTTTTGACAATAATTTAACATTTCAATTCATTTTAGAGAAAGCTAGTAGTTCTTTCTATTCTTAAGGCAATTTATTTAATTTATGTTCTTGAAGACGGAAAGGCACAAGAACTTAGGCAGAACACACCATAAGTGCAAAAATTTTTAGGGGAGATAGAAGAGAACAGGCATGTATTTTGACAGTTGAAGATGACTTATTATAAGGAATACTTATCAATAACAATTATGAAGAAAATTGCATCTGTGGTTGACAGCCAGAACAAAATTAAATTTATTCATAAAGGAAGAACACGGCACTGAGAAAAGGAGTCAAGTTAGCTGTGACAATAAAAAATTAGAAGCATTTTAACTAGCAGATAAATTATTTTCTTATTCTGCCTGTTTTTAAAACACCAGTCAGTATCCTGGACTGGGTATCACAGTTCACTTTTTTGCAGTCTGTCAAACAGGATGATTCTTAGTTCTATAGATGAATTAAAGTGAGAAGGTGAGGAATACAGCTTGTCCAAGGTCTCATAACAAGTCAATGGTGACTGTTTTTCTCACATTCCTATTCTAGCAACTGAATTATTGCTTTTCTTCTTCATTTATTCTATACAGTGGTTTAGATAGAAAGGTTTCCGATTTCTCTGGCCAGCAACATTATTTTCTCAACAAAAGAATAATTTGTCTTTCTTGACTGGAAGTGACAGAGATTTAGTATTGCCTCTATAACGTTCCTTCACTGGCAGAAAAACTGCCAACCCACAGGTGAAAATACACTATTAGAAAAAGTTACTTACTATGCTGACTACGAAGCTGTATGTTATTAACAAGAAAAGCAGTGGATAATTGACTGTATTCTTGTACTTGAAGCATTCATACCTGGAAGAGAACATAAAGGAGAGAGATAACATTCATCACTTATCTTATAAAGGATGCAATTTCCAAGGTATATTATTACAAAATTTGTGAGAAAATTGATCCAAAAGAGTGTTAGGCCTATCAAGAAATTGTAACTCCTCCAATAATGATGCATTATTTAATAGAAAAATGCATACTTTTATCAATATTTTTTCTTAAAAAAAATCTAGTGCAAAAAAATCCCAACACCAATAAGCTCAACCATATACAAAAAAGTAACTCACTCTAAGAACAGAGCAGAAATGTTTTCAGAAGGTACTTACAGGGTGGTATGGATGGCAAATTAGAAATTAGTTTAAAATGCAATACAGCTGTCAAAAACCATTACATCTGTGAGCTAACGACAGTGGAGGAGAAGGACTGCCTTACAAAACAGTGAACTCAGAGATCTGTTAAAATGTAGATTGCTTATAGCTTCACTACAGTCACAGTGCAGTAAATGTGATAGATTGGGGACTGGTAGAAGTGAAAGGTAAAACCACCCAATTGCTCCTGGTATGTAAAACAACCAATTAAAATTAGCTTCACAATCTCTACACTACACCTCAGTCTCAGCTGTGATGGAAATAAACACACATACCAGACTGTATCTCCATCAAAAAAAAAGGTCCAAAAATACCTAACAAAAATTAACTTTGAGAAGCCCATCATCATCAGGGCTGGAGGAAGCTGTCTATGTAACTCCAAATTACACCTGTCTAGCTTATTTGTTTATGAACTGAGAGACACCATCATGAATGGATAAAAGGAAACAAAATAAAAACACATCTGGGAAAAAAAAAAGTCTAAAGGCAGCACAATGTGCTACATTGCAAAATGGCTTGCTGAAGTAATTACACAGCTTGAGAGTCAGCAGGACTGAATGATGTATAAGGGAATGTCCTGTGCACAACCACCTGCAACCTACCTTCAAGAAAACCAAAACAATTATTAAAGGCCTCCTAAACTACATATAAGCTCACTCTTTTGAACATTTTAATTGCTACCAAACCTATCTTATTAGGGCTATAAATGCAGTAAGAGACTTCAGTGCTTTTGAAGATAATATAGTAACCACTGCATTAAAAAAAATCCAACAGATTTTTATAGCAACTTCTCATCCATCCTTTTTTTTCCAATCACATTCAATAAATGCAAGGTCAATTTGACAGAGATAGGGAGCTACAATGGAAATATTTCTGCTAAAAGAGGCATTATGATTCTGGTCCTGAGTTTCTACAAATCACACTAATGTGTGAGTCACAGACTGAGGGTCATTTCCACAGATAGGGATTTAGTCCTAAGGCATCCCATCTCCATTGCAAGCTACAGGTAATCTTCACCAAAGACATCACAATTTTCAACAGCTGAATATTTGATATGTTCAAAAGCAAAAATACTTTTTATCTCTTTTTGTCTGCAACAAGTTGATTTATCATTTGAATTTGCCAAGTGACAGAACAAATCATGTTAAATCCAGACCTTGCAGCAACAGGCAAGAAAAAGCCCACTTAGGGTATCTTTACAGTCATCAAATGCTACATTGCTCCTAAAATTAAATGGGAGAAAACATCCTGGCATTGCATTAAGCTGTCATGCATGTTCCAAGACACTCCACAAAGTATGCATTCCACTCCTCATAAAACCTTTTCTCTTTAATTTTCCAGATGAGTGGAAAGCAGGTTTAGCCAGAAATTTGTGTTTAGAGTCAGACTACATCATAGAAATCCAGCTCCAATAAATTACAATGTTGCTAATTTTGTAGGCATTACTGAAGTTGATTTTATTATGTCTGCTGTTTTTATACCAAGTAGCACTGAGCTCTCATTGTATACTACATTAAGTCTTTAATGAGAGTATTTTTTTTCCCCTACCAAAAAAAACCACTTGTAAAATATATCTAAATTAGCAAAACCTAGGAGTAAAGTCAGCCTGGTACTCTAGTGTCATAATGCCATGCAAAAACAGATCTCACTGTAAGCAGTAGGAGCTTCTTCTCACTATAACTAAATTTGGCTTCAGAGACTCTACATTTCAGAAGTTAACATTTCATAAGTATTCAAGGGAAAAAAATAACAAATACTTACAGGCAGTAGACAAACACACAACAACTGTATATCATTGGCAGTTCATCCAACAGCTACAAAAAGCAAAGACATCAAAACATGAAAGCTACTTTTAACTCACAAGCTTGTCTAAGTTAATTAAGGAGAGGTAAGTCTTAAGTAAACAGGAGTTTTTAAGTCATTGGGATATCCATCCTCTTGACTGTACTCTGACAAGTAGCAGTGTCAAACCCTGTTCAACTACTGAAAGCTGCTGCATTAATAAGCTTATTACTCTGAATCTTTGGAATATTGTGTTTCATAAATGCCCACGCCTTCCAAGAACCTTGATATTTTTGCTGTTCATACCTCTTGAAATATTGGTAAGAATTAGTTCTGTGAAGTCAGGCTGAAGAAGACAATCAGGGATTTTTGTTTGTTTGATGTAGGGGTTCTTGTAAGTTGTTTTGTTGTTTTTTTCCCCCAGAAATTATAACTGCATATAATAGTTTATTGTCTTAAATAATACACTTTGGAAGAAGACTGGTGTGCTACAGCTAAAACAGTTATTTCTTGAGGAACCTGCACCTTAATAGAATAGAATTAAAATTGTAATCACAAAAGAGTTAATTTCTCAATAACAGGTACACTCAAAACTGCCATTTATCATTAGAAGGAAAAAGAATCATAGCATCATTTTCTTGTAAAACTTCTCATCAAAGAACTATCATGAATTTCTGCTTATAAATACACAGCTAAACTCACCTCCTCTTATGAAGGATTGAAAATCATCAAAATAAAAAAGCATACAAGTGGATCAATGAAGATCCACAGCCTCTGATTTCTAGTATGTTAAGCAAACATTAATATTTACACCTTTTAGAGCTTGACTTCTAAGACAAACAACTAGATGTACAAAATATTTTGACCTTTTTCCATCATCACTCAAAATTCTTGATGGCTGTGCCTGTACAGAAATTGCTTTCCTACTACTGGTCCAGGGTACCTAACAAGTTCATAATCATGTTATTCTGAATAATGAGTCACATTAAGAGCAGTAAGCAGCTTATTCAAACCATTTTGTAAAGCTAGACTGATTCTGCTCGGTTTGGGATAATTTTTCTAAATGCACAGTCAAAAACTTCATTTTAGCTTTGAAATTTCATAA
>VZRZ01006032.1:445703-489659 GCA_013398175.1 Climacteris rufus
ATGAGGGGGGGGGGGGGAAGATTTCATTCTTTACAGAAGGGGAGAGATGTATTATCCTGAGTGTGAAGCATTAGCTTGTTGTGATTTTGGTCCCAAGACAGTTCAGGATATGTTTCACTACAGTGCTAAACAGCTCTGCTGACCAGCTCTCACTGATGGGGCAGACTTTGCTTCTTCACCCACACTCCCACTGCTTCTGTCCAGTGAGGTGATCAGACTGGTCTGACCCATGGTGAGCCAGCACACAACCAACCCTGCAGAACAAGGTTTAAATCCCAATAGCTGTGCATTGCAGGGTCAGGGACCACAACAGGTAGCACAAAGACAGTATCAGGAACACTGATAGCAGCTGAAGCTAACAGGCATGTGAGTGGCACCTTGCCACTACCTTTGCTGTGATGCCTTAGAGGGGAAAAAAAGAGAAGTAATAGCTGAATTCAGCTTTGTAGTAATAGTATTTTACAAACTCAGTGATGTGCTTTTCCAAGCCTGATAGGAATTAGCTGCAGGATTAATTCACGAGCCTGTTAAAAAGTGTGAGTCATTTAACACCTCGTGAAAGAAAAAGGCGGGGGAAGAACAAGAAATACAATATAAGAAAATTTTTCAAATTTCGACAGCTGATTACACTCTAAAGTTCATATGCTGGCAGCATCTCAGGGGCATTGCAGTAGTAACAAAGAGCCTCTCAAAAGTTCTTAGCTAGAATTTGCATGCAGAAGACAGTGGCTTCTGTATCCAAAGGAATTAATGTCAAAGGCACGTCTGGATGACGAAGAACCATGGAAAGAAGGGACCTTGGTAAGCTGATTTCACTGGCTAAATAAGCATTTTGGATTCTTGACAAATGCACAGTCAAGCAGATTCCTCCAAAAACAAGAGAAAAAGGGGTGAACACCTCAGAAGTATTCTAAACAACTACTTTAAAGAACAGAAGCTTTTACATTTTTCTTAATTAAGCAGACTGACTTGAACATTTACAGTATTAAGACTGTAAACGAAATGTAAAAAAATCACTTTGAATAGCTGTCAGTGCTGATTTTAAATCATAACAAGAGAGAAAATGAACGAGGAAGTTTATTTACTGCTTGAACTCTTTCCTCCATGGCGATCTGTGGGCTAGCAATTGGAATAATTATGGGCCACTTGTGGATTTCACTTGGCTGCCAAAATAAATGTACTTTCTCTGCCTCACACGAAGCCTTTTACATTAGTTGACAAGATGATGCAAGACATTCCTGCTTTCCTCTCATCTGCTTCTGCCCCCACTTTACTTACCACAGTTCATGGGCCCCTTAGTTGTTCTGATGCAACACCAGAACTATATGGCAAGTAGCAGCAAAGTTACTTGGATTAAAATACAGCCTCCACATGCACAGAAAAACCCCAACCCGAAACAAAAAAAAGCAAACAAAAAACCACAACCCTCCCCCATATAAGAAGGTTTTAAGTCTGGATCATTTTAATGATCATGGTTCCAGAGTGTCCTTGCTCACCTTTGCATCAGTGTAAGACAGATGACTGGAAATACTGGCCATGTCAGGAACAAGCAGTTGAGGGATATATGAAAAAGGTGAAAATTCAAGGCACTTTCACCACTGAAGTGAATATAGATAAATCACACCTTAATTTGGGAGAGAGTGGTGAAATGGCTCTACAAACCACCTTTTTCATCCCAAGAAAAAGCACCACATATCATACATGGTGACAACCGTATGCTCTGTGGAAGCTGACACTCTCCACCACACGCCAGAGATACAAACCAGAGCATTTAGGAAGCAAACATCAAAGAATCAGCAATATATAGGTCCCATTGTGATCAGTAGAAAACCAGGACTCAATTCAGCTGCCACAGCATAGTTGCCTAATGCCACCTGAGTTGCTCTGTCCCCTCCAACACACCCATCCAAGACTGGCAGATGTGATGGGAATCTAAGAAACCTGCACCTCTGTGGGATGGAAGCTGGAGGCCTGACAGAACACTCATTAAAATAACACTAAACATCTCTATTTAGACAAATGAATCTTTTTTGAGTGAAGACTGCCAATGGAGTCTGGAGAATGATTCAGCCCAGCTGACTCCATTCCAGTGACTTTTTTTCCAGTGACTGTATTTTCATTGACTGTGGTGGGAGAACAGACTTCCAGCAAAGAATTTTAAATGTAGTTTTCTTAATTTTGAACTGAATTCCACTTCACCCCGACTTTTATTCAAAGGTGAATTTCCTTAATCTGTGCAGACTTAAAAGAGGAAAATAGGACAAGACTTCCTGTGTCTCTTTAGAAAACAGGAAATACCAGGACTAAATCCCTATGCCCTGTTATTTGTTACAGAATGCCATCTACTTGAAAATACGAGAGAAGATGACTCAACTACTGCTACTCAGAAGATACCGATGTCAGTATTAATGTTACAGGTATATCCAGATAAATAGAAAACGTAATAGAAACATAAAGATGAAAAAAGATACAATAAATAGTAGTAACTCCAGTCTATACTGCTTGCTATTAAGCCAAAGCTGTAGGAATTTTAAAATAACATCTTGTGTAAAAATATAACATGATTTCCCAAAGGATAAAGTGTCCTCTACCAATGTAAGCAATTGATTATAGCTCTTATTTTAGATGCAAGTATATATTTCTGTATATAATCAGTGGAAAATACCTATTGAAATAACACCTGCATTGCTGCCTTGTTGAGAGCAGGAGTCATGTACAATGATACTTAAAGTAGATTAACTCATTTTATAGAAGTTTTATCTAGCCAGGGAATGGTAATATGACTGTACTGCGAGATACACAGAGAAAATTATTCACAGCTACTTATCAGTACTCACCTGCATTTCATACTTCAGGGTCATGTGGAAGCACCAAGATCCCAATCCCACAGCTGAAAACAAATCAAAACCAATGTCAACATAAAAATCTACATGTAAAATTTTCAGGTACATTAATTTAAATGCATGAACTTGATAATGAAAAAGAAATTAGAACATCAGCATTCCACTGCAGGAACAAACCCCCAATTTTCCACAGCCTTCTGCTTTATACATTAGTTACCAGTGACATTCTTGAATTTTTGGGGTTTTGGGTGTGAGCGTCCTCTTTACCTCCTCTCAATACTGTGTCCTATGAACTGGTGTAGTCTCAAAGAGGATTGGGAGCAGAGGGAGCCCAGAATGAATGGAATATTATACACCAATTTCTCTTTTTCCTTTTGCTTTTTTTAAAGTAAATTAAGATTTCTCTGTTCCAAACTTTCTATACGGCAAAGTATCTTTCCATAGCTAGTACTCCTGCAAGCCTCTCAATCTTTCTGCTTATTGTGCAGTTTTAAAACACATATTTTACAAAAAGCTTTTTATTGTCTCCATAAAACATGGTGCTAATAATGCTGAGATCTAGGGTTTGATCCCCAGATGGGCCATTCACTTAAGAGGTGGACTTGACGATCCTTGTGGGTCCCTTTCAACTCAGACTATTGTCATTCAAAAGCAGAAGTGAATTGCTAGTAGAACTCAGGACTAGAAATTCAAGGTAAACAAACCAACCCCACATATTATGGATTCGTTTTGTGAAATGAGATCACAATTTTTGTGCCTTCTACAGAGAAAGAGAAGCTTCTAAGAAATGATTTGTATTTATTTGAAATAATTTCTTTACACATTCTGAATTTACTTCTGAAATTACTTTACAAGACATATGCTTTGCATATACATAGTTTTTTCAGTCAGGCATGAATAATGCTTCTCGGAAGGTAGATTTCACTGTTTAGAGCAATGCTGGTATGGTATTTAATGCATCATTCATTACTTTGAAATATTATCAGTAAAACACTCATTAAGCACCAGCTCATTTTATTTTGCAAGAACAAGTACAGTAATGTGATGTCTTCCTTCAAGAAAGGATGTTTTACCCCAGACTCTAGTTTCAGAGAAAGCCAAGTAATCTGCACGCAAGCCTCAATCACTGAGTAGTGCTGCCATGTTTTGCTGGAAGAGCATCACCTTGTCTACACACACCAGTCAAGTTTCACTGATGCATAAACAAGAACTCTGTCTCTGTGCACTCTGTAAAGGATTCCCAAGACAGCCAAAAGACATGTCTGGAGATGCTTCCTTAGATGTTATTAGACTAGAACTGTGCTATTACACTTAAAGAAACTAAATATCTAACATGTAACTTTACTGAAACATGAAACTGTAATATAGCAACATTTCAAAACTAATTACCTAACACTGTCATTAATTCCCTGGGAAAATTAAGCACAGCTCACTACCAGAACATAAACCACCACATGCACTTCTGTAAACTCAGATTACATTGGTTTGCTTCTGAAAAATCTTTCCAAAGAATAAGCAACAACTGTTTTCACCTTCATTGAGATTCTAATGAGAAATTCTCATAGCCATTTTTCTAGGTATATGGAATATATGACAACAACTGTTCATTCTGGAGGAAAAAAAACCCATTAAGATCATCATTAAATCAGTATCATCCATTATCCTAGCTGTCACAGAATACAAACCGACAATTTGTAACAAATGTAATTTGTTACAAGCAAAATCATTGCATAAGAAATTTCAACAGATTTTAAATAAACAAAATATGTTGTTCGGTCGTGGTTTTCTTGTTTGTTTTTGTTAATGTTATTTGGGTTAATAAATCTCAACAATCAACTACTGACTGAACTCCTTCCCCTCCTCCTATATGATTAGCAGCAGTTATTTCTAGATTAATTTTTTCCTTTCCAGTCTTTGAAAAAATCAAGAATGCTGCAGATATTAGTGTTTCAGGTCATCAATCCCATGCCTACAATTAATTCTAAAATGAATAAAACCCCTCTCGCTTCTGTGTAATAATCACACTTGGAGTTTCTCTGATTATGAAATTTTACTATGCATTGCAGAACAATGTTTTATCTATATTATGTAGCAATAAAATAGCTATCTGAAACAAGAAAAGCTTACAGGGACTGATCATATGGTTCAGGCTCCGGACATTTCTAAGATATTTACTTCACAAAAACCATCACTGCGATTTGACATTCTGCCAGCTTTGTACTTTTCAAAATATGAGTGATCACGACCACTGCAATGACACAAGTTTTCAAGAGAAGCAACTCTGCCATACAGCCACTGACACAATGAACAATAAATTTGCTCCTTATCCTGTAAACAGGGGTTACAGTGTTGATATTTTAGGTACTTACTTTTGCAAAAGAGCTTAACTCACTAACAGCTGTATGTTGGTTGGGAAGTTTTAACACCACCTGAAGCAGAAAGTACCATTTCCTCTCTAACTACTGTAACTCTCTTTTCATAGATACTACAAGTCACTTGACATTTTTGCATCAATGAACCTCCCAGTTACAGGGGAGATATATATAAATTACGTATCAAGCACAGAACACACATTAAGTCACAATATTATAAGATCAGAATAGCACTTAAAAAGACTAGAAATGCAAAGTCTGGGTAGCTGCTATATGGAGACTCATAGGGTCTTTTTTCCGTCCTGCAGCAAATGTGTGGTTACTGCCAGCAGATAAAACAGTGGTGACAGTGATGATGTAAAACCAATGCATCTGCAAACTTTACTTCACACATAGTTATTTCACTGTCAAAAAACCTAAAGGCAATACCCATGCTAGAAATAGATAACGTTATACACAAAAGATCCAGCTCTATATATGAACTATACAAATCTTCAGGATTTGAATCCTAGTGGGATTTTTTCAATAGTTTTAGGTAGCATCAGAAGCACCACATAATCAGTGATAAATTCAGTTTGATGTAACTATCCATCAGCATACAAAATTCTCATTATAAGCCTAACTCCTTTACAGAAAAAGCAGCTTATTAGGATTTCACAGCAGTGGTTTGAATTTAAACTGTACAGGCACTGTATGAAAATATCCTGAAGGAAGGATGCTCCAGATACAAAGACCTTTACTTAGGTATCTACACATGAACTAGGTGTCAAAGCTTCCACTAAGAGAATGGCATTATTAAGAGCAATTCAGCTGGCCAAACAGGCATTTTAGAATAAGTCAAATCATTCTCCTGGTTTTACTGTCTGCAACAGCGGACAGAACCTTCTGCACAGGTAGACATATGTTTAGGTGTTTAAATTTGGAGTTGAATTCCATTTTTTTTACAGTGATAGAATAGAACTAAAGATAACATACTGCATCATAAACAGTTAAAGAACAAAACCATAAAAAGTAGAATTAAATTAACCATTTTTAATGAATTCTCTTGTTTTTTAGTGGTTTCCCTTCAGAGCATAAGGGACAGGGAAGTCCCTGGGTTCTCCAAGGGTACAGCTCTACAAGTAAACTCCAGCATGGCTGGTACTATTCCCAGACACTGTAATACAACTGTCTGCACTATTGAGTTTTTAGAACAGTCTGTGGTATGAATCTGGCATGTTCCAATGAGCACTTTCCTCGAGCACTTCCAGGCACAGCCCAGCAGCCAGAAGAGTCCAGGAACCGTGCTCAGCAGGGAATTTGTATGTGGTCACTCTGTTTTGGAGGCTAAGATGAACAGACATGGGCTGTTCCACACTGCTTGGCTTCAGCACTCAGGATATGTTCCCAACCACAGCTGATTTACCAATATTGACACAGTTCTAGGAGCTCCTCTACAGGTGTTAGGTAAGAATAAGGAAATCAGCTTTGACTGAGGAGGTTCTAACAACTGTTTTCACAGATAAATAGTTTCACTTGAAATTAAGTTTACTAAATTGCTTATGAGTTCCTATGACTATGCCAAATGTAGAAAAATTTCTGCACCTGCTTTTTTCCTCCACTTTGGCACAGCTTGAAGGACTGAGCCCTATTAAACAGGCCAAAGAAATACAAATCAGAACAATCCTTCCAAACTGCAAGTGTAGTATCTAATAAAGTACATTAATCCATTGAGTACTTTTTCTTAAGTGGAGACCCTTCTAGAATATGAGCCATTTCAGAATCACAGTTCCCCAGGATGCATGAAGAACTGACATGGTAGAATCTGATACAACACCCCAGCATCATAAGGAACTACACAAAACCATCTGCTTACTGTTTGAGATAGTAACAGTCTGATGATTAGTTCCACCTATTTTAGGTGATGCACCATCCTAAAGTAATTGCTTAAGATTATTCTTCATAATTTATAGGTTGATTAAATGGTTCTCTATAGCTTAAAAATCATACCCAGTTCTTACTGAGTTAATTGACAACATGCACTTTGTGCGGAAAAGCAGGAGAAAAAAAGAGCCGAGAACAGTGTGCTGTATCTCAAAGGCCTTGCAGAAAAATGCAACTCAGTCTTAGCATCAGTATGAACAAGAAACTTATTTGAACAATTATTTAGAAATACCTCTTCTTGTTCTGCCAAAATCTTAGCATGTATGTGAAACAAACAGTGCTTCCATAATTCAAAATGCATTTGCTTCAAAAAGGAAGTAAATGTCAACCAAAGAAACTGTGGGTATAAAAGTCAAGCATTGAACACGGCGTGGTACAACACAAAGAAACTGACAATCAGCTAAATGTCTAGAAGCATGCAAAAGAAGCAGCTGATTTGGATCAAAATAATGTCTAGAAACAACACTTCTTATGTTCTCAAATGTTAACAGATTTAATTTTAACATTGGCTTTGACAGCTGTCTTTTAGTGTCTTGTAAAATCTCAGTAACTATTCAAAGTTCTTAAAACCTAACTAAAGTGCCCTCCCTTCCACCCCCATCTTCACAGCAGAATTGTTAAAGAATTTCTATTGTGACAAAACAACCCTCAGTTAGAAGCTCTGCTACATGGTCTTTAATGAAGCATGCTGCCTGAAATGGAATCACAAATTTGTGTTAAATTCACTATCCCTTCCCAGATTAAATCTATACTTGTTTGCTACAGATTGAATACATAGAGTGAAATCTGTTAATAAATAAAGTTCATGCGATAGCAAGAATTCTCCCTGGTACTTTCTTGGAAACAGAAATTTCTGTACACTTACTCTATCTTCAGTATGCTTCTTGTTCAGTCACATGCACAAAAAGAATGCCAATCTTCCTGGCACAATTCAACCATATTTAAAATTCTTTTAATGTTTTCATTCACTGCTTTTATTCTGTAGTAGAGCAAATGTTAAGAGGTTTGTGATTCCAAATCATCCTGTTCCTGTTTTTCACTGAGAAACTATAAAGTCTTCTACATTCCTTTACATCTTTCAACTGCTGTAAAACAGGGTTATGAATACCAAAGCAGAGACAAAACAGACGGGAAATGCTTTTGAGAGAGACCTTTAATGTTAGGTTCCAACATGTGAGATAAAAATCAATCCATACAAACATTTATCAATTCAGACAGGAGTCAAAGCCAACCCAGATGAGCACAGATGAGCTGGGCCTAGCTAGAACTCAGGACTGCCTTCCAGCACTGCCATTCAATATGCAGGCTGAGCTTCCCTTCATCAACACCATAAAGAGGACAAAACTGAAGTCCATGGTATTTACTGTGATTGAAGAGAGAAGACTTTAAAAAAAATATTTTAATATAAAATGGGATATAAGAAGTGTCCACTTGGTGTGACAGCCTGACATTCTGATCAGATAGTGGCACACTTGGTCTGTCATAAAGTGTCACTGACAGAGGTAGCCACAAATCACGGTGAAGACAGTCTCAAACTCCATTTTAATTTAAGGGTTTGTGGGTTTTTTTTAATTTAAAAAGAATGGCAGTATAGGATAGTTTGATTCAAGAATACCCAAAAGTCAACTTCAGCAAACGTTTACACACCATTTCTTTCCATGTCTTTTTAAAAGTAAACCCTGACCTTTAAGAATTCTGTTTCATAGTGAGACAAAAATTAATAATTACTCAAAACCATAGAAAGCCTAAAAATGGCTGATTAGAAAGTGCTCAGATAACGTGCAAAGCGGTGCATTGTTGCTGCCCATCTTTCACAGAGATCAGCAAAGCTGATATAACTGAAAACTCATGAAGCTGCACCTTGTATACAGTTTAACTGCATCAAGGATACATTTAGCATATGGATATGTGTTTTTCAAAAATGTCTGCCTAAATACATAATATGCCAATCTTAGAAGTAACATTTACCAATCCCTTATCAGTCCAAAGACTGGGAGAGATCTCCACAGAGATAGGAGCTGTAGCAAACACAGAAATCCTGTGAAACACAGATATTCTGTGAAATTCAGTTCAAGACCCAACCGCCAAATCTGAACTATATCCTAACATATTTTCTCATAAGGAACATGACTTCTATTTACACGATTTCAAAGGAACTTGGTTCTTTTCTGAATTTTGTTATTTTATCAAAAACAGACTTCTTTTGGGTTCATCTAAATGTGAATAGCATGTTGTTCTTCCATCCTTGCAAAACTTCCCAGATACAATGGCAATTAGGCTGTTGGGTGATATATGCCAAAGAGGAAATGAAAACAAATTCAAAGTCATGAAAGAATGCCTTTCCAATTCCCTCAACATCTTGACCATTTCTCATATTACTGTTCCATACAAATGTCACAAAAATATTAATGTACTGTGAAACTGTTTAGAAGTAGAATACACAAGACGCCTTCTGTAAATCTTCATGTAAGTACAGAGTCAGCTAAGATGCACTCAGCAGGATCCAATGCCAGAAAAGGATCACTTTAAAATCTGATCAAGTTGTTTAGCGAATTCTAACTTCATGTCCTTCTGACAAATATAAATTTTCTGTAAATGTTAACAAGTATAACAAATTGAGGTCTACTTCTCACACACATAGTATTTGGATTTAACTACTTGGTTTATTAATACTTAGATATATTGTTCATTGCATATCTGAGGCTCTCTTTATAATGAAAGAGCAAATTAAGTTTTACACATACCTGTAAGACACAAATATGCAGCTAAATACCGTTTTTCAAGGCCATCTTTATAGGTCTGAATGGCACCATAGATTGGAGGTAGAATGAAAATCAGGTTACTCACTGTGTTCCCTGTAGGGCAGAAACACAAAACAAGGATTTACAATTGGGTACCACACAATTCAACTAAATTTAATGAAATAAAATGCCATTCTCTCATTAAAGACAGGTTCAACAGTTTTCATCCAGGAAGCTACTCAGCAAGACACCACCGTTGCTGGGCTGGTGGAGGGTGTCCCTGACCATGGCAGGGGTGTTGGGACTAGATGGTCTTGAAGGTCCCTTCCAACCCAAACCATGACTCTATCCTACATTCTATGCAAAGCAAAGAAATTATACATGTTGCAGAGACCAGAGAAAGCAAGAAAAGCCAAGAGTGCAGCTCTCATACAGCAGGGGACAATCTGATTTAAATGTGGGGTTTTTTTTCGAACTGTGCAAAATTTAAAGTGAAACAAAAGGAAATGGTATGTCTCTCAGCGAAAGGGATGCAGATTCAGCTTTTTAGCTTAACCACAAATCATAATTTGGAGAATAAAGGCTATGTTATGGGAATTGAATGCCATGCAATTTGGGAAAATGAGCAAATCTGTTAAAAAGGGATTATAGAAAATAATCTGCACACTTTCACACACCATCAGTTAAATATATATAAAACTGAAACTCTAATGTCCAAATATCCCACTGAAATATACAATTTATGAGGCTATGGAGACACCAAAACTCCTCCTATTTCTTTATTTTTTATTCAGCAGAAAATCCCAGAATCATTTCACATTCTAAAACAAAGAACAAGAATGAGCAGGCCCTTTCTGAATCATACCCCTAATTCAAGCAGCTATTTTTCAGGAGTCCTACTTGCCAAGATCCATCCTAAAGAAAAGGAAAAACTACCAAACTATGTTCGTATAACCCTAAGGTACTGCAGCACCTCTGAAAACAAAATTCATACTTCACAGTTCAAAAGAGAGTTCAGACCCAAATGGAAAAAAGTTTATTTCAGAACACACACAGCAGAAGTGTACCTAGTTACAGTTAACAAGGTCCCTCTTCAAAATTCTCACAAAGTAGTTACAAATCTCACTTTGAGACAATCTTCTCAAGCAGATAAAAATCACATCTGACTTTTATCAGAACTTCTTTAAATCACTTCCTTACTGATTTAACATCATATCCTGCCCAACTATGAATTTCACCAAGTTCTAACAGGCAAATCAGAGATGTGCCAGAGATCTCACTGTCTAGTCAGCTCTGTAGTAAGTTCCTCCATGTAAAAGAAGCCCAGCTGAAATGAAAAAAGCTTCTGCAAAGATATACAAGTTTATACCAATACAAAAGGCCTTTCACATGTTTAAATTCTTTAGGGAATAATTACCCTTTTACCACATTCCCACAGCATTGCAATGGGTAGGGATTCACTTTCAGCAAAGGCCAGGTTTGGAAAAAATCGCCAAAACTCTGTTGTGTGACACACTGAGCATTACCATGTCCTTCTATAAATCATGCAAAGATACCATTGAGCCTTGAAAAGTAGAACAAAGGTTACATAGCCTGGATAGCAAAGCTTCTGCTTTCTAAAGCAGTCCTCAACTATAACTATTTTCATGAGAAGTTAGAGGACATTATTTAAATGTCACCGTTCAAGGTCACTTCGTTACGAAACTGTCAAAAACCTGGCAAAAATTCAAACATGAAAATGCCAAACAAAAGAAATACCATGATGTTTATTCACAATTGGAAAGGCACATGACTATAGAAGAGAGTTGCAGTAGGATAACAAACTTCAGATGGGTGTCAGAATGCAGAAAACAGATACTTCTGTAGGAAAGGGAAGGGAAGGTTTCAACACTTCCTGCAAAGCTATAATTATGTTAAATTATTGAAAATTTACGAGCATTTAATCTGGGACCATCTTGCTGAGAAAGGAAATACCATAGACCTAATCTAGCTGTACATTCCTGCCACTCCTTCTCTGCACTTCTTGGCCCATATTATTCAGAACGTTTGCAGCATGGATTAGGCAAGCCTGTCTGCAAACATACTTACTGAAAGTTGTGGACTTTTTTAAAAGGGGAAATGGGGGCAGGGGAACAATAAAGTCCTCTGGCATGCTAGCCAAAGGACTTTAGCAAAATTACTTCTTTCAAGAATAAAAACTGCTAGGCCTCTTACAAACCCAAGGTCCCTAGGAATGCAAATTTCATAAAAGTCTAGGTAGTCTTTACAGGATTATCCTTACACAGAACGCCCTATAAATTAATTATAAGGGATTTTTACTAATTCCATCAAAAATGGCAGTGGGATATGCACAGAAAGAATATGAAGAAAGAAGAAAAAGGTGACACAAGGGCAGACCCAGAACTCTAAAGTTAATTAAAAGACAAGGAAGTAAATCAAGCTTTGAAGGAAATAGATATGGAAGCTGAAAACAGGAAAATAGTTCAAATTGTCAAAAAAACCCCTAATCTCTTTTCATGATTTTATTTTTTTTAAACAGAGGGGAACATAATGCAGCAGAACTCCATGGGAAAACCAGAGATTGGAGAAATTGCAACTAAGGCACGAGGCACAAGATACATAAAATAATTAAGTAAGAGATTACTGGTTATGCTTATAAGAAATAGAGTATATCAGAAATTTGATGAATGCACATGGATGGACCTGGGCTTAACTCTGTACGGCATTCTCACATTTCAGTACTGGATTCCTTGAATACTGGGCCAGGGAACGACCTCATTTTTATTTAGTGACCAAAACCTACTTCCCAGCATTTTATCTTCAACATGTTCATCAACAGAAAGGAAAATCACATTATTTGAGGCAGAAATGAAGGAACTTTCAGACTGAAATGACAGGAACGGGACTAAATATGATGGCCAAGAACACAAGTTTCAATATGAATATGAATCCTTATTCCACATGTCGAAATGATCTACTTGAAGAAGCAGGAAAGTGAATTTAGACTGTATGGTAACTGACCATAAGCCATCACTGTAGGCACCAAACCCTCTAAATTTATTTCCAGTAAAGGCAGGGAAAATAGCAAAGTCTTCATGCAAGTCAATAGTAGAATACATTGTTCTCTAGTTATTGGTAAAAGAAAAGAGAAAGCAGATCAGGTGAAGAAGCCCCACTCAGACGGGAGCGATGAATGGGCGCCTACAATTTCAGAAGGGACAAGAATTGCTCAGCTCAGCTCACTGAACAAAACAAAGGCTGGATGGAATAAAACTGTGCTCTGTAAAGACATCATGGGTCAACGTCAAAGAAAAGAGGGAGCTGTTTGAACTGAAGGATAATACTGACAAAGACCAAATAGATATAAACTAACCCTAAATAAATGCAGGCTAGAATAAAGAGGAAAGCTTCCCATTAAAGAGGAAATATTTACAACTGCTTCCCAACAGAAATGTGCAGCACAATGAATCTGCTTTCAAGGTGAAGCTCAGTAAGCTCAACAATGAGATTACACCGTGTGGTAGTCTATCACAGTACTAAACCAGACCATGTCCACAAAGATTATATGTGGTACTAGGTACAGGGCTAAATTAGGGTCTAATCATGATAAATGCAGACTGCGTGACTGACTGCACAAATTTTATGAAAAGTCTTTCAATACAATTTTAATGCACACCATTGTTTCATAGTACTGTTTTATTCATCGAGAGAACGCCATAGGACACCAGAACCAAATCAAATTTATGCAAAACATCATTTCAACAAGCTTCTGTCTGTAGGAAGGAGAACAGTATGAGTGTTAAACCACATCTGCACCTCGTTCTACAAACACAGCAGCAAAACCTGACAAGTCTTTTTACAATGCATGTACATTCACAGTAATCTTCAGGCCCTAAAAATTATGTATGTTATCATAAATGCACAAAGATCTGTACAAAGACTGACCTCAAAACCAAAGAAAAATAACTTTAAAGAGGAAATAGTATCTACAGGCAAACACAGGCACAATAAATAGCTTACTGTTGCACAGACATAGTACAGACAGTCGGGAAGTGTGCAAATTTGAAGTACCTTTCATAAAGTTTCAATTTTTCCAAATACATAGTTAATTTCACACTAGAAAGTAATTGCTACAATAAATTTGGATGAGGAGTCAAAAGGGAAAAAAATGGTAAAGTTGTAAATAAGTTGTAAAAAACATGGTCATAAAGGAATAATAAACAGAACGCAAAAACATCAGGAACAACACTGGGAGTTAGAATACAGACGCTGTTTTCGGTGAGGGAGGAAAAGTGCTATTATAAAAAAAGAACCAAAAATTATCATGTTCAGCTTTTGACAAGGTGATCAATGTGATTTACCCTGTGTTAAGATGCTTTCTCCTATGTTTGTACACAAAATGACTGCAAGGTTTACCAGTGACAAGGATCTTTTAAAATTTTAAAATGTTCTTTCTCTCTCTGTCAAACAAATGAAGACTTTTCACTCTCTTCTGGTTTCTACAAGACTAAAAACCAAGAGAAATAAATGTTATCCTCAGAGAGCAAAGCAGAAAACCTTTGCAATTTAAAAAGTTGACTATGCATAAAAAGATCATTTAAAATCAGGACTAACAAACACAACATTCGTTACATTTTTCAGCCTCTCCTTAAGAATAACTGCATCTCACTATGGAACAGGAGAAAGGAAAGTGGCTGCTCTTCCTGAAATATATACTGAAGTTGTAATGGAGTCAAAGTATCCCTTTAAGTAAAACACACAAGCAAACAAACAAGGTTTTGAGGCTGAAAACATCCATTGCATTGTCTGGATATCATGGTGCTCTGCACAATCAACTTTAGTGCACTTCCTGGATCACGTAGCTTTATCTTTTTCCATCAGTGCAGGAAGAAATTAAAAATAATCATAAAAAACAAAGCCTGTCAGATGGCATCATGTAGAACTTGATTCACCCTTCTAGCTGCTTTCAGATAAAAGGAATTCTATTTCATGGCTTTTGTTTCTGTAATCATCTCATGCAGTTCTGGTGCAAACTACAGCTCATTATTAGAGAGTTTACCAAGTTTAAAGAAATTGCAAAGCCATGCAATTCAGGCAGGTTCGAGAGCATAACCATCTACCATTAAATATGCTCTCTTTTAAAGAAAGATACTTTTCTTTCTCCTGGAAGAATCCCTATGGCTATGAAACCAAAGATAAACACAGAGAGAATAACAGTGAAAGAAAGGTGAGTCCTGGGGTCCAGCAGCACCAGATAAGGTGAAACAATGAAAGATAAAAAACGTATTTGGTAATTACTTATGGAGGAGTAGGTAGTCTAACAGCTTAAAGACCAAGGAGGCATCTAGAGCAGTTCCTTGTAAGAACAAGAAACTCATTTAAATATAATATAGGAGTTTTTGCTAAGATCCAAGTATTTCATAGTTCACCTACCACACCATTCAAAGTGTCAACAGAGGAATTAGTTTGAATAAAACCCAACAAGTTTCTAATCAGTACATGCTATATATATTATCTGTCAATAATAACCAAGGCAGAGGCAGAGGTTTGTATCACTGATGTTTGAATATAAGAGCATTTCCTGATTGTTCAGAAGAACCAACAACACAGAATCATCTGGTTTGGCCACCAAGTTCAACCTCGTGCTGTTTTTGCTCACAGCTTATCACCAGGAGGGCACTGCAGAAATGAGATTTTCACTTCCACCAGCCATTTTTAATATCTTCCACTTCAAAGTCTACAATAACTGCACTTCAGAGTGTCAGGAAATGAAAAGTCCTGTTTCCATTTGATATTTCAGAAGGACCTCAAGGGGAGAAAACCGAGTCATCCCGATGGGAATTTTGCCAATATGTAATTACTGGACTCCCTACTTGCTAATGTGCATGAAGGATCAATATAAACTTCCTGTCACTCAGTGAAATACAACACAGTGTTACCCCAGGCTGGAGTACAAGACCAACAGTAACATAAAAAATAAAATTATAAAATAAAAATAAAAAATGTGAGTGGGGGATGTTTCTTTTTAAGCTACAAGATCAATTTCTTACCTTGTATAATTCTCCTTTCCAAATAGTAAGCAAGCCTTGATTTTTTTTTTTTTTTTTTGGTTAATGTAAATTACATCTTCAGCAATTCAGCTGCAACTTGTATTGGCCACCACATTTCTAATAACAACATGGGAAAAATACTGAAGGAAACAAATACTGAAAGAACTACTAAAGTGTACAAGCTATGTATGAAAGCTTCCTGAAGAACTTTGTAAAAATGAACTTTGCAAAAATGAGTACACATAAATAATTTGAATCAATGTATTTTTACTGAGACTGCTAGATCTCCCTAGGTATCTAAAATAATATTAGAAATCGATACAGCAAGTTCACATAGATCACAGGAATCGTAAAACTAAAAGACAGCTAAAACAGCATAGAAAAATGTGATGAAGTAAGTACATTACAAAGGAATGCTGCATTAATCTAGGTCTGTATAGATGCTGTCATACTATTATGAGAAAAACTGTAAGGCACAAATGAGAGGGACGAAGTAGCTACAAAGGAAAAGAAAGATCGCATAAATAAAAGAACAGCTACCTAAATCTTGGCCAGACAGAAATGATAAGAAAGCAATGTGGAATCCAAAAGATTAAATGGGGGAAGGACTGAAAAGAAACATCACTTGCATTACTGAAAAAGAGCATTTTGATGAGCACTAATAGGCTCAAGGAAAAGGGAAGTTTCAGTAGAACATCTAGAAATCAAACTGATTTGGCAGCAGCAACATCTCCCAAAAGAAGCCATGCATCCTGGAAGAGTTTCAAACGGAATGGACAACACACTGCAAGATGCACAAAGGAAACAATCCACTGTGGGTAAAGAAGAGGGGCAAATGAGGCAGGAACACAGGCTCCTTCCAAGGCTAGCACCAGCATTCCACTGGTGTGAGCACACTGTGTTCCAGATGCATGTGTCTCAGTCCCAGCAGCAGCAGAGCTGCTTCCAGTAAGTCCAAGTGCTGGGACCAGGCCAAAAAAACTGAAGGCAGCATCGCTGCTCCTGCAGAGCTCTTGGCCAACTGGGAGGTTTTAGCGTTTAAAGCCAGAATGCAGGGCAGTGCTTCTAGATCTTCTAGGCTGCTTCTCCCTTGCTGGGCCTCCATTTCTCCAGGATAGGTAAATGTACACTGATATTCTTCTGAAGAGGTAAACCATTTCAGTGATGTATTGGATTGGGGAGGGGCAATGAGGTAATTTTAGAAAGAAAATTAATTATTAACAACACAATTTGATTTTTATTTCCAGTGCACATTTATAAGTGGTTCCAACATGCTGTGTCAAGTAATACATTCTGATTTATGGTTTTACACACTTTATATTCCAGCTGCAGAATTCATTCCCTTGGCATTCATCCTACTGGTTCAGCTAATACTTGTGTAGATGGTTTTACCCTGATTACCCTATTTCATGTTACATTTGTGTTCTTCAAAACAATCAAAAGGTAATTCGAAGAGAAAGCTCTTGACACTGCTGACTAACAAAGCACACACAAGGAAGCTCAGTCCAAACCTGTAAAGTGTGGGTGTATTTCCTTATGCACAGGCCTCTTTGGTATGCACGTCCTACAAAAGCCCTTCTTATAAACTGCTTCTGAATGGCGCTAAGTTACAATTAAGCCATCCTTTCCCTTACCCTCATCTGCTAAGTGCTTTGCTACTGTATAGTAAAGACACTCGAAAACTGGAACCTTACAGGAACGAACACTGATCTTGATTCTTATGTAAATTATACTGAAAATAAATGAGTGAAAACTAATACTACACAAATGCACATTTTAAAGCTCCACTTGTTTTTCATAGGAAACTGATACCCTTGAAGACACTCTTGCAGTCCCAGAAATACAACATTAGTGTTTATAATGCAAATTTAAATTTAGATGGTGAAACCATCTAAAGACATTTTGCCAAACGCATTTTGCCAAAGACATTTATGCTCTTTCTCCTCAGATCTAAAACACATTGGTCACTTATTTAGTCTCCTTTACTGCAAGGTCTAAGCAAACCCAGCCTTCTGTGAACTTACTCTCAATACCCTTGCAAGAAGAGGACAGGCAGGATGAGGGTGCCCAAGTCACAAAGAAACCTGCACAAAAGTGAAGCCAGGAGTTTGAAAAACCAAAGTGTTCATCCGGCCACCTGACCATCCATAGCTGCCACAATAAAAAGGAATGAGTTCACCACACCACTTCTCATAAGTAAAGCTTCAAAGTAGAAAGTACTTCACAGTAAGAGCTGGGTACTTTCCAGAAACAATGCTTTTGTTACCAATTCTCATGATTAGCATATTGGACTTCTCCTTCTCCTGGAATTTTTCAAGGCTATCACAAATGAAGTAAAAGTCTCTGAAGACCCAGAATTCGTATTGGTAATTTTTTTGAGGAAGAGTGACTGCTAATTTTTTCAGAGGGATCCATCTTAAAGCCTTTCATGAGTGAAGTCTGAGATCAGCATGAGCTGCTCTTCCCCAATAGAGCATTAAAAGGGCAGATTAGAAATGTGGAGGACCAACTGTGAAGTTTAACAGATAAATTAGGAAAGCAATTGTAATAAAAATATTCTGAGATGACAGGCCAGGATGAACTACAACACAATTAAAAAGCCATGTTCCTCCCTTTTGAAGCCAAGTATCTCACTGCAGCTTTAACTATGCCCGTCACAAGTGCAGGGCATCCTGAATAAATGATTTGTGCATTTTGAACATACCATTACATGAAAAATAACAGTATTTAAGACTGTAAGAACAAAGGTGCTAGAATCTATTCCTGGTCATTTTTTTTTTTGAGACTGCAGGAAGCTGCTTGGACAAATATGATATTACACACCTTCTTTACAGGACATTTCATTCCCAGTCCAAGATATTCACAATTAACTGGACTATGAGGAAAAAACTTGCATCAAAACTGGCTGGTATGCCATCCCATCATATTTTAATATTGCTTTCCTAGAGTATAGGAAACCACATGGAAAAGAAAGCATAATTTCCCTAACAAACACGAATCTAAGATGATAGCAAGCACACCAATTACTTTGAAGTACACCTGGAAGGATCCTGAAAGCAAATTTAAAATAAAAACAGTTGACATAGGCAGATCATTTGAAATACCAATCTAGAAAGCTCACTAAAAGCAAGTGCTTACATCTGGAAAATGCAATCAAAGTCTAAAGAGATTAGGCTGAGATGATGTAAAGTTAGAATATTACATGCAATAAGCTTGTTGCTGAAGGGCAGATTTGCTTATTTTATATCCTTTACTGGGAAACAAAGTAAAACGTATTTTAAATGTTATTTTAAGGCAGGTTGATGATGTCAGACTGGAAGGAAATAACTGAGATGGAGAAGATTACTCTTCAACCCCTGCTAAAACTAAGCAGTGACCAACAATGTTACAGTGATCATCCATTTAATTTTTATCATTCATAACTCCTTCCAACCTTTCTTCTTCTATGGTGGTATCAGCATCCTGGCTTCATGTTCAGTGTCTGCACCAACTCCTCTAAGTCCAAGGGTCTGTCCAGAGTAGAAAGGACAGCTTTTGGGAGCTGACAGCTTTGAGTTACCAAATACATTCAGCCCAGTATCTGTCAGTCCTCACTACAAACAGAAAAACCAACTTGAGGCACAGAAGCTGTGGCTATCAGCCCAGAGGCTCTGGTAAGACTCTTCCAGGCACTATACAGGGATGTAGGAGAGCTGAGCCTTAGGGGAGCCTAATATGCTCATTGCATGGGGAACAACAGAGAATAATGTGTGCCAGTGCTCCTGTCCAAGTATTTGTAGCTTATCTTCAAAATCCAAATCCTCTTGCTTTCCTCCCTTTCTTGCTATCAATGTGGACTTCCCCTCGGTGTCCAAAACAATTAAAGCCTCTCCTAATTATGACTCCTGCATAATGACTTTTGCATTTTGCCCTACTTGGATGACATGAGATTAAAGGTGAGATAGTATGTGACAAGTGTAGAAGAACACATGGGGATAATGAAACTGGTCAGCAACCACAGCTTGATTCAGACATACAGCAACCACTCAAATACTGATTGATGACATTCCCTCTGATCAGCAAGATTAATAAAAACCTCCTTCTGCAACTAGCCTTTTTCTTTCTTTTTTCTTTTTTTTTTTTCAGGGCTGCCATAAATATAAAATCCTAAGACTACCTGAAACATGTAATGAAAGGCAACTCATTCCAGAAATGACTCGGAGTCATCATCTTCCCTCCCAAATACCTAAATTTATTTCTATTATGGAGCTACTTCTTTTCTCTAAAATCTTCATAATCTTTTCCAGTTAACATAACAACCTTCAGCAAGAACTTTCAACAGTGCCCAATTCATTCAATAATCCAACACCCAATGGTTGTCACTCCTAGTCTATAACTTCTAACTCCAACTGTATTCTTTGGTGACTGTCCAATTGTCATTTCAAGATAACTTTCTTGTCCTTGCTTGAAAAAATTGGCAGCCATCTATCCATCCTTGGCAAAAGCTGTTTGTCTGGAGGGAAAATAATGCTTCTTCTCCACAAAGACGGTAAGATCAAAGTCCATATCTTAAGTACCTCACAATCTAAACCAAACAAAGGAAGAGATATAAAATACATTGAATGTTCAAGCTTTAAACAGTAATTTTTTTATAAATATAAATTAATATAGTACCTACACAACAACAGTTCATAAGATGAGTGGCAAGAATTTGGGCAGAAGTCTGTTTTACTGAATAATATACCAAAACCACATAAAAATTTAATCATGTTCCCAACACAAATGGTGGCCCAAAGACTGGCAGAGGGAAACTTTCAGAGGAAACGCTTGAGACAAATGTAGAAAAAAAAATAACACAAAAGTCAAGTGGAAATCAGCATGGAAGAGCTTGCAAGGAAGTGGGTTTAAGAAACGGAAATTGCTTTACAATATCTCTCTGCAGCCCAGAATAGAGGGGAAAAGAAGGACATGAAAAACTAAGTTGGGATACACTCAAGAGTTTTAACATTTCAGTACTGTGCTCATGTTAGGCATTGTGATTAAGAATGTATTATGAGGAGCCTTGCAGGATTATAAAACTTGGGCCTTGAAAGATTTAACAGCCACCAAAACTCTGAGTGAAAAGCAACTGTGATATCACAGATCACAAAGGCATAGCAGTTTGTTTAAGTGAACGAAAACAACATCTGCTGTATGATTTCACTACCACAGTGCACTTCTCTGCTGCTTCCCAACGCATTGACACAATTCAATTGAACTGATTCTTACTACAGACACTGCACTCACCAGCTTGAAAGAGGCACAAGTGGCACAAACCAGCAACAATCCTCTGGTTTTTGCTTTGCTACATCTAAAGAATGCCCTGAACTTCCACACTGCTGCTGCGAATGGCAGCTTTACGGAGACAGCACTAAACTGCTATGAACATTAGTGCATTGCCTTCCTTTTTTCTAAATTTTTGTTACTGAATTAAAAAACAAAAAAAGCAAAAGGTTTTGTTTCTCAGATTTTCCAGGCAGTTTACTCATACTGGTCAGCACATTGAATATAGTTTGTTCTTTCTCCTTATAGGGGTCATTTTCATAGCTGTGAAAATGACTTGGGGGAAAAAAAAAAGAAAAACAGGTAAAGACATCGGTTTTCATTCATGAACAAAATATTACCTGGAGCAACTTTGAGTTTATATACTTGTGGTTTTTTTCCTTAAGTCT
Source organism: Climacteris rufus (assembly GCA_013398175.1). Taxonomy (NCBI): domain Eukaryota; kingdom Metazoa; phylum Chordata; class Aves; order Passeriformes; family Climacteridae; genus Climacteris; species Climacteris rufus. The sequence continues at coordinate 467,323 of VZRZ01006032.1, forward strand.
ATAAGATTTAAAATCTAAAATTAAAAAAAAAAAAAAAAAAAAGGAGTCTGTATCCTGTGGGAGGAATGCAGGAATATCGGTAGAAATACACCCTGCAGTTCTCCTCAGTGCAATAACCCCCACAGCAGCTTGGCTGCTGCAATCTGGGGCCAGCACCAGACCTGGCAGTCTCTGGCAGGAGAGCAGCACTGCAAACTCCCCACAAGAACAATCAAATCTGTAATGAGAATCACACAAACATTAAAAGGTCTGCTGTGTGAGAAACAGTAAGTACTTGTAGAAGAAAAATACACCCATTTTATCTAGAAGAAATGTAAACTCCATTCTGTGAAGAGAAAAATCAGTTCATCAGTTCTGTTGGTCACTTTAGCGCTCTGTTGCAGATGACCCATTTGATTTCAGAGCAAGCCAGGTCTGCAGGTCCTCTTTCTCAGACACAGAAGTAATTTTTCATTCCCTGGGTTTCCTCATTGTAAGCTTAAAATACCCATTTGAAGGGATCACAATAGCACGTCTTCCACTCGGGAAGCAGGTCTTTGCCTGAACAAACAAATGGTGTTGACCAGGGAAGATGAAGAGAACCTGACAGATCTCACACAGAAATACTCTGTCCCAAGATTGAAAGTGTCCAGACTAATTTTAATGCTCAGTGCTCTAAAGGACTTCTTTGAGCTAATAATGCATCTGTTTCCCAGATGCCAGTTCTTGTTCAAATGAAAATCCCTATCCAACTGGAATTAGCAACCACTAAAAATCCAGCCTACAGAATAGTGCCATATTGAGCTTCCAGTGTAAATAATGAGCTCATTAAAGCACTGTATAAATCGAGAGCTTCTAGGGTTATGTGTTACAACCATAAAGACATAAGTTGATACCTTGAAATCCTACTAGTTGGAATTTGTATCAAATTCATACAAAATATACAGATGTTCAGCTCACCCCTCACAATATGCCTTTTTCTAATTCTGCTTGTCTGCTTTCCTGCCTGAAGAAGTCCAAATCTTGCCTTCTCAAATGTACAAGTCAAGTCTCAAACTAACACCCTGAACTTAATTATCCCACACTCTTGTGAGCTTAATTAGCCCACACTCTTGTCCCCTTCTCCACTTCCTTTGGCTAGAAAGGAGAATCTGAACATTACTTGGACTAGGCTAAGGGAAATACCCTTCTGTACACAAAGCCAGACAGAGATCCTTTAAGAGACACACACTCTGCATTTATCATTTCAGGGTCACTCCAAGGACACAGGATTCAAAAACATGTCTGAAGGAACCAAGGAATAATGCAGAAATAAAAAAAAGACAATAAAGCCCCAGGGCACAGCTGGGAAACAGACATGCTGCTGGACACTAATCTGAAATCTGAAATAAAGTTTGTAATTTCCTTCAGGAAAGCTCTGCAATGTGCAGGGCAGGTTGAGTCACCAGTTGGTGGAGAGGCAAATAACTGAAGAGAGCCTTGTAAGGCTGAGGAAGGGGCACAAAGAGTGCAATCTCTCCACTTGGGATTGACAGAGAGGACCACTTCTGCCTCCCAAACTCCAGACACACTGAAGTATATACTCTGCCAGAGTATGACAGACCTGACTGTAAAGGAGATAATGATCCTGCAGACACTGACTGCACTGATCATTTAGAAATGTCGGGTTTTCAGTCACTGATCACAGTGCACATGCAGCATATTTCTTCAAGGAAATTAATTTTTAGAAACAGAAAAAAAAAGAACCATGGTTGGACACTTAAGGTTTTTGAGCTAGCACAAAAATTTCCAAGTATTTTATAATTGCATTTTCAAGTGCAGAGAAGGGTCTGTGCCTGAAGCCTTAAATCTAAAGAGCATCCAGCACAATCACTGAGACTCCACCCAGAGCTTGCCTATATGGGGATATTCAGGTTAATTAATGGTCAATGATTGACACTAAAGCAGTGTTGCTCTGGTTTGTTTTTTTATTGTAACCTTCTCTAGAATTTCTCTCTTCATGACACTTTATTTTCCTCTTTGTAGTACTTCCACAACCACAGAATAACTAAGCACCTTTAATTCATGCAGCAGCTCAGGTTCTCTGCTAATAGACGGAAAAATGTCTGTAATTAATGAGGCAGGTGCAAAGAGCCCCACAGCTAGAAGGCAAGCTAAGGTAGGTAGCTTTGCCCTGAGAACCACTTGAAAGTGGGTTCTCTTCTAGCATTATGTCATTTTTTGATACTTATTTTTGAATTAAAAAGAACTCTTTGCATTTTCTTGACCCTTCATGAGCCACAAACTTTTCTATGATCCCCTCGAGACAGCCAGAGAAACACTCAAGTGTGTGAGCACTTGGACACACTGCAAGACAAAACAACCATATACTGCTGAGCTGTTGGGACTGGAGACAATTCCCAGAGTTCCTTTAAACACTTTTGCAGTGATTATTAAATCTTTCTCCTGTTTAAAAAAACCAACCTTCTCACTTATCTGTGGAAGGCACCAGCAAATATAGTAAATGCATTACATAAATAGCAATTTCAGACACACAAGACAAAACAAACCCCAGACTAAAGACATTTTTGTCTTTCAATTATGACAACAGTTTTTAATCTGTGACTAAAAGCTCATTAAAATTAACTTAAAAGTCAGCAGTATTCCTTTACATTAATCTTCCTATTTCTAGCTACAAATATATATTCTGCAAATTTGTATCATGCAGTTCAAAAACCTGTTTCCCTCAGTTTGCACATAAGAAAAATTAAATTGTACAAATGTCACTGCTCAGTTACCATTTGGAGTGGCAGATGTCCAACTGCCAGCTGTACAAGTACTGAATATGAAGCGCTAATTATAGAGTAATCAAATGCTTTGTTAAACCATATTTAAGAATTTTATTGTCACTTAATAACTACACAAGTATTAGTAGATAAACACACATGTGGTCCATTAGCACAGCATCTGCCAAGTTTTAAGCAGATCCATAATGTGATGGATAAATGAGAACTGATGACTGGAGAATCAACTTTCCAAGAGCCTTTGACCCCATCTTTCAATGAAGGCTGTTGGGAAAACTGAAAATTAAGATGTCATGAGATAAAAGGTAGAGTTGCATCATGGATGAAAAATTAAAAGAAAAGAAGAATTAAAAATAATATATAAATCATTAGTGGTGGCAAAATGCATCAAAGCAGTGTGACAAGACTAACTTTAGGCTTAAGTCAAGGATGCACGTTTACAGCCTGGGAAAGGAAAGAAAGCAATACAACAGAATTTGCCACTGATTCAAAATCAAATAGAAAGAAATAAAAAACACGACAGCAGAGACTATCCGCCTTATGGTTTTGCTTCTGCTATATTATTCTTTGAGGGAAGGAACCCCTCTTTCAACTTCTTTTTCTCCACAGGGCAAAAAGCAAGCTCGAAGTGTTCATCCTAATGAACACTGTTGAGCACTGTTCTGTACACTCCACCTGACTTGACACTCACCACCAATTAATGTTTCCTTTACCTTTTTGCCTGCAGTGCCCCCTCAGTTGAGGGAGCTCCCTCAGGAAGCCAGATAAATTTCCAGAGGAAACTTGTGATGTGATTTCCTCCAATTAGATCATTAAATTTACACACTCAAATCCCTTTCACTATTAAAGTCCATGAGCCTGTGACACTGTCTTCTGTTAAATCACACTTTAGAACTCAACTGTGTCATGTCATCTTTAAATCATTCTGTCTTGGCAAGGCAGTTGGGCTGATCACACCCAATTAAACCTGATGATGCTTCCTTCATCTGCCACTTTATTACTGAAAGAACAGGCAGAGTTCTTGAAGGCAGACAGTTGGCTTTATTTTAGTTTTTTCTAAACTCACATGGACAGTACCTAGCCCAACAGTCTCTGGCTGCTTTCCAAAGCCTCTGGCAAAAAAGGCAAAACACAGCAGGATGCCCAAGAGGAACAAGCGACAATCCATATGTGGCAGTACAAGTTCAACGTTAACGACATTATTTTAAGTAAATTTTGCAAGTTTTTAAGTTCTAAAGTAACAATCCCCATGGAAAACAGATCTGTGCATCTTTGGCAGCTGTCTTTCTTGAGCAATCCCCAAAAAGAAACAACAGTATTTTTGTGTCACTGTTCACAGTGTAGAGAATGCCTGGATGGCACTCTATGTCATCCAAGAAGTGAGACTATGAGATATCTCACATCGAACAACACAAGTAACAGTAATTTTATCTCAGTCTCCTGTCTGAAGCAAAAATCATAAGGGTTTAAGGAATAGCAGCAAAAATAGCTAGAAACATGGGCAGATTCTCATGACTTGGGCATGTTTTTTTCTAAATAAGAGTCCCATAAGGAAAACCCAGTTACAAGTATTTGCTTAACAGATCTCTAATGAAAACAAAAAACAATGGATTTTACTCCGGTAATTATAATAATAAAAAATTATTATATGAAGATATCAGAGCATATTGAGGCAAGATCAGAAGACAAGAAAGAAACAATTTTACCAATTCCTTGAGAAGCCTGAAGCAATAGTCCAGATGCTTGCTTCTGTAAATGCCAGCATAAGGATATGCTATCTCTAAACCAGTCATGCTGTAGATGATGCATATTACTCATGGACAATGATAGCTCAAAGCAACATTTCACATAACTGGAAACATGACTCAAGTTTGATCCAAACTGGAACACAGCATTCTGTTAATAACAACAGTAACAAATTTACTCCCGTGATTCTCCTGAGTGAGAATTATAAGCCCTCATAACAGAACTCCTTTGAATTTAAAGTATTTGTTTAAATTGATACTACTCTACATGTGTCAGCAAAGGGAATATGTGAAGATTAGTTATATTCACTCATCATATTCTACAAGAGAAACTCTTCTTACAGGAATGAAAGTGAATGCAAGAAGGGTAAGGCTTTTGTCATAGACATTTACATCAAAACAGACCCCCAAAACTTACTGTTATGTGAGCTAAACTGGCCTGAAACACCAATCCTGTTAAAATAAGGAGTAAACTGCAACATTTGAGCACAAAGTGTTAAAAAAACAGAACTTGTATTTGCCCTTTTTCTGTTTGCTTGTGTGGGAGGATAGTGGGTTTATCCTTCACTATTTTTCTCAATCAAATGTACAAAAGTTTGGGTAATTCAGCATTCAAGCACTGGGACCTGAAAAGGTTTAGTTCTAAAACAAACAAACAAAAGAGCATGTCTACTACTTTCCCTCTAGCATACAGAAGTCAATCCAAAGCTCCTGAGAAACACTGGAAAAGGAATTACTACACCATACAATAGGTTTGATCAGTAGGAGATATAAGAGTAATTTTAAGGCTTAACACAGTTAAGCTTGCAAAACAATTCTTTTCAACTGGTTTTCCTTTTCAATTGGTTTAATATTCTACAGAAGGATGTAGAACAGTTAGTCATCCTCCTCCACAGGGGAGAAAAACTGGCTAGGTGCAGACTCCAAAAGACAAGAAAAAGCATTTTTCATTATTAAAAAACCCCAATTTTTTGACTCCAGGTCACCGTGTTTGGGATACATCAAGAAAAGGCAAGCATGAAGTGCTACAACACCACCTTACCTCACTTCCATGTCTCTCACTACATACAGCTGACAAGCTGCCATCACTTACCCTGGTTCTTCAAGGAGTGAATGGCAAGGAACTGCATGTGGGCTTTTGGAACACAATGTAGCAATTTTGTATTAAAAGTAGCATATTAAAACCAAATTGCTAAATGGCACAAAGATGTAATTTGCACAACAAGCTTTCTATTTGGCTCCTCAGCCTGCAACCTAAAGAAAATAGTATTTGGTTTGGACCTGCCAGCATTCTTCAATCTTTGAACCTCCAATAGTTTCTTATAAATTATTTATAACAAACATTGAATGCAAAATTTTTAAATACCATCAGCTTTAACTGAGCAGTACCAGGTCAGAAATCGATTTTCAGTCTTCTGTAAGGTAAAACTTCAAGTAATACCCTCACAACACTTATTGTCTCAGACCCTGAAAACACTGCTACAGAACTACTACTGAAGAAAATATAAACTACCTTGGTATCTGAACTGAAATTAGCTGCTGCTAAGCTAAGCCTAAACCAAAATGGGCTTACTTACTGTTTTGCATTTTAAACTTAGACCATTTAAATGCTTTCTTTTACAGCACAGCCCTCATATAATCTTTTCATCACAACAGACAGACCAACAAACTGTGGTCCCAAACACCACAACAGTAAGGAGGGACCAGACCTTGTATAATTACTCCCTTTTTCTTCAGAACACAAGCCTTTCTACCTCCCACTATTGCTCTCATCCTCATCTTCCTTCTCCTGAATAATCTAAAAGTAGACAAAAAGTATCAGTTCACAAGGCCAACAAAGTAGGGATTATTTTAAAAATTTACATGCTAGTCAAATTTATTTTTACGTGAGGGAAGCAACAGAGCTTCCTCTTCCCTATGAGAATTATCTCACACATTATGCTTGACGAGGAAAACACAAAAATACACACTCTGCAAAAGTCTCATTCTATTTAAAAAACTTCCAAGTTTGTCCCTTTTTAAGAGTATTTGTTTCCTTTTCAGCCAGCCTGCCTCTTCTCAGCCATAAATCTACACACCAACTTCCTTTTTCCTCTGAGTTTCTATGCTGTTTAGGCTGCCCTTGTTCATTTCAGATCCTGTTCTTCTTCCTATTCCTACACTCTGAAGTATCTTTCACAATCGTTCATTTTAGATCCTCACCCATGTCAGTGTTTGCAACCAGGAGTCACAGTTGGCATGGACACCAAGAACCTTCCATCTTCTGCATGTCAAGCTCTTCCAAACTGCTGCTGAAGCATTCCAGCTATGTGAAAAGCCTCCTCAGATTGCCCACTCCAAGCACTTCAGGGTAGGTGAGCCTGGTCACTTTAGTACTACTTTCCCAGGGTCCTAACACTTCAAAAGCAGCCACCTACCTTAAATGTGTGAAAGTTTCCCATAGTACTGGGCGTCTGCCAGGCGGCAGCACATAATTATAACTCATACACCCTTTAAAGTTGGTGCCCAGCAAACAAAATATTTAATTTTTCAATGAAACCCCAGTGACATAGGGCTTGATCCTTTACCATCTGCAATACACTCCTTTCTCAAGCACCTGAGGGATGATTCTGTAGTTGAACCACCTTCTTTCTTTCTCTAAAACATGCTTTAATATACCTAAATTCCTGACTGTTTCTGAATAACAGAGTTTTGAGGTCAAAAGAATGGCCTGCTCTCTTGCCACTGCTCTGAGCTATCCTAAAAGAAAGACAACCACGTGGAAAAGAGCGACCCTTCGAGCTACTCTAACTCCCCCCACCTGCAACAGAGCAACCTGATTGATGATGGTCACCACCCACCAAAGACCAGCTGGGGGAAGATGTCTCCCCAGATGAAGACGTGTCTTCCATAGGAAGATACCTTTTCTCTCCCTGAACAGTTTCACACGGTTTGACCGCCCGGGCTGGGCAGATGCTCCCATCTCAAAGGGAGCAGAGCAGCAGAGCCGTGCGGCTCCACGGCATGGCCCCCGGAGCACGAGTTCAGCGAAAAGCCCCCTCTTCACCCATCCCTGTGTCACACAACCACCCCCGCTGCCGGGACAGCCCCCGGGACGCACCTCAGGGCCAGCCCATCCCAGCCACCCCCGCAGGCCCCCGCTCCAGCCCTGCCATCCCTTCGGACACAGGCCGAAGGGACGCACTTGGGATGGGGGCCCAAACAACAGGCTGGGCAGAGAGGGGGCTACACCGCTCCCTCCTTACGACGCGGATTTGTGGGGGAGGCAGTAGGAAACACCCATTTCCACCCACCAGGGTCGGCTGAGGGGCATCGGCGCCGTCACCCCGCAGGAAAGAGGGGCCAGGGAGGAGCGGGGATGCCCCCGCCGCGGGGTGAGGACACGGGAGGCTGCGGAGAGGGAGAAGGAGGCGGCGGTGGGACGTGGCCCCGGGGCCGGGGCAGGAGCCGGGGCCGGAGCGGCCACTCACAGAACTCGGCGATGTAGTAAGAGACGGCGTAGTTCTCCTCGCACCACTCCAGGGTGGAGGTCGGCGGGCCCCAGTAACCCTCCCGGTCGGCGGCCGGAGCCATCGCGGCGCCCGCTCCAGGCTAAAGGGGAGCCAGGACACGGGCCAGGCGAAAGGATAAGGGCGCCGGGCCCGGAGCGCAGCGGCGGCGGCGGGAGAGCGGGCGGGGCCGGCGCTGCGCCCGCCCGGCCGGGGCGGAGCCGCGGTCGCCGTGGTGACGGGCTGCGGCCTGCCGGACCGGGAAACGGAGGCGGAGAAACACATTGTGGCGAAAAACGTGCATGTACGGAAAGTCTGGAGAAACACCGGCGCGGGGCATTCTTGGCTCTCAGGAAGCCCGCACGATGCCTCTCTGGGGATGAGGCGGGACGTGCAACATCGCGGCGTCTTCCTCACCCACTTTTCAAGCCGGTCTGGGGCAGTGAGGAGGTTTCCTGCCTCCGCTTTCCGCTCTGGTTTTCTTCATAGGCTTCATGGAGGGTTAGTAAAGCGGGCAGGGAGGCGTGCCGCTTCATGTTGTTAAAACATGGGTTCACAAAATCATACAATGGCTTGGGTTGGAAAGGACCTTATGGACCACCAAGTTCCGACCCCCTGCCATGGGCAGGGACACCTTCCAGGCTGCTCAAAGCCCCATCCAACGTGGCCTTGAACACTGCCAGGGATGGGGCACCCACAGCATCTCTGGGCAACCTGTGCCAGTGACTCACCACCCTCATCGTGAAAAATTTCTTCCTGAAGGCAATGAAGAGGCAAATGTTCCTCATACTCGTGGGCTGGGAGAAGGAAGGAGATTTTTTTTATAGCAGTGCCTACTAAACGGGGGTTTTCCTCTCATCTGATGCCTTATTTAGTTTCCTTAGTGCTTACTACGCGTACTATACTTACACCCGTAATATGCAAAGTGCTTCTCAAGCAGAGTTGGTATCAAGACACAAGTAGAGTCTGAAAACAGACAGACATGAGACACAAGGGAAAAGAATAAGGTACACCAGTAAAGGCCTGATAATACTCTGTGTGTTTAATGTTTCAGACGATGATCCAAAGACTTGATGAGAAGCTTTGGGCAGACATCGAGGGCTGTATGCAGTGCTTACACCCTGCTGGCCAGCAGAATTTATTATGCCTGCATATAAACACACAAACTTCTTTTTCCACATCTCATTTCTTCTCACCTTTCCTTCCGTAAGCTAGAAATTGCCAATCTAAACACAGACCTTTCCTACTGTAAATACTGTTGTCTCAGAATGTATACATCTATCATCAAGACTAGCTTGCCTTCTGCAGTTCAGGTTGTATATAATTGCTTCCAGCATCAGGTAGAGATGTAGTTCACTTATATCACTATTTTTCATCATGCTATAAAGCCCTAAAATAAAATTTATTTTAGTGATGACAATGACAAGACACTAAAATTGTCAAAACATCATCAAAATCCCTGTGGGTTTTTATATGCAGGCCTGTATTTATATATTTTTCAGACCTAGATTACCTCCCTAGACTTAGGACTTACAAGATTGAGGTGTGGAAGAGTACCAGACTGATCAAGAGCACAAAACTGGCTGTAAACAATGTGGAGTATTCTGGCCTGCTTGAAGCACTTTAGCTTTTCAGATTTTTTGAAGGTTCAGTTTATGTAGCAAGGAAGTTTCTAGGGCTCTGATCTATCTTTCGTTGGCATGGTAAGATAGATCAGATGAGAGGAAAACCATTTTAAGATTAGAAGTTCTTGACAGAAAAATAATCAAAAATTTGAAATTGCAGTTGTTCAGAAACTAAAGAACAATGAAATATTTCAAATATTAACCAATAGTTAAATATTAACTAATAAATATTTTCTCACCAGTAGCAAAAATGGCAGCAGCATGGAATTTTTTGTAATATTGAATTACAGTTGGCTTTAAATAAAGAATTAAAAATATTGATGCTTGTTTCTTTTCTCATCAGGTGCATGCTGGCCATGAGAGGATTTGTCACCACAATAGAAAAAGAAGTCAGACATGAAACTCGCTTTAAAACTGGGCAAGATAAATTAATGAAAAATTGTGTGTGGTAGATGTGGGTTGTCATCTATTCTGATTTCCACAGAAAGACAAGAAAAATGCATAGCTAGCCCTTAATTTGAATCACTGGGGAATTTTCATTTATTTGGCATGTTTCTGTAGTATTCTCCATCACAATATGTGTTTACTTCTGATTTATTTTGTGGTTTGGTTCTCTGCTTTTGAACTCTGACAAACTGTTCAGTCACTGCACTCAGAAGAATAGTACTGAAGAAGAGCCCCAAACTGTTAAAACACAATCTGTTTTTCCCCTGAAAATATTTTGTAGGGGTAAACTCATCTTCCACAAAAGCAACTTTGACTGCTTCAGCTGTTACAATAATACATACTAAAATCATTATGTTTCCTCTGTAATCCTGAGCTATGCCTTGTAATGTCCATTGCCACACTGGCTATATTGTGACAGCCTGAAGTTCTGTGCATCTAAATGTGGTCTGTCTGATTAAACGATCAAACCTACTTCTGTCCAGGTGTTGGATTTTCTTTGTCTGATCTGTACAACCTATGGGGAGAATGTCTTGTTTCTGAAATAACAAAAAACAAACAGAGCTCCTGAAATGCTTATTTTCAGTATTACTAAAAATATCCTCGTCATGCCTATGGAGTAGTTTCCTGTGGCCTTAGGTTTCCTGTGGCAAGAGATCGTCTTTCCATACAGTTTTATGTTGCCCTGAAACCTCGTGGCTTAACTGATCAGTGGTTAATTGAATCATGTCACTTTACACCACTAGAGGGATATGTCCTGTCAATTTAATGTGTGAATCCAGTAGTATTCTGCTTGGGAATGGAAAGGGCTGCCATTCAAAAATGGCATGTGTTCAGCACTTTGTGATCAGGTAAATTCGGGGAATGACACATGAGGAACATTTTTCTCTCTCTCTGCTCTGTGCAAACACTTTATCTTGGCTTGTGCTGCTGGATGTTTTACTTCTGCATAAAGTGAGACCTAATAAGCAGATTGATTAGGACTCGTTATGGAAACATATGTTGGAGAAGATTGTACTTATTCCCTCTCATCAGTGTATGTGTGCAATGGGGAAGATAAAATTGACGTAAAATCTTGAAGATGTTTTCACTGCTTTGTTCTCATAATGTTAAAATAAAGATATCAGTCACAAAAATAGAACTGAATGTTGTGCTACAAATTGCCTGTTTAAATTTTACAGTAATTGTCACAGAATGGTTTGTCTTGGAAGAGATCTTAAAGATCCTCTAGTTCTAAACCCCCCTGCCATAGGGAGGGACACCTTCTACTAAAAAAGGTTGCTCAAAGCCTTGAAAAATTCCAGGGATTCGGCATCCACAGTTTAACTTAGCAACGTGTTCCAGTGCCTCACCACCCTCACATAAGAGAATTTCTTCCTAGTATCTAATCTAAATCTGCCCTCAAAATCAAAGCCATTCCCCTTTGTCCTATCACTCCATGCTGTTGTCAAAAGTCCCTCTCCAGCTCTCTTGGAGCCCCTTTAGGTACTGGAAGGTGCAATAAAGTCTCCCTGGGGCCTCCTCCAGGCTGAACAATCCCAAATCTCTCAGACCTCTTCTAAGGTCTTTTTTTTTTTTTTTTTAATTGGGTCATAGCACTTACACCATCTTAGGTGTGGAATCCTGAGTTGTGACTCTCAGCTCTGAAATCTTACTTTCCATGATAATGTTGGTTTCTAAGTACTGCAGCTCAAAATGTCATTATTGGTGGCTATCTGAGTTGTCTAGTCTGTACTGGTTACAGAAAAAGATCATTAACACCTGTAGATTCTGCAAGCCCCATCCTGTGTAACATCTGATTTATCCCATTGATTTATATGCAGATAGCATGAGTAAGATGCTAAAAGTAGGATTATAAGAGGCTGAATCAGACTCTTTGTAATGTGCCCTGAAGTTTGAGGGCTCTTTATGAGCTCTGTGCTGGGATGATGATAATTCTGTCTTAAGTAATATTGCAATAAGTTATTGGCACCTGAATGAGTGAAAAAGAGAAGTTATTTCCTGGCATGGAGAAGGATCTGATCCAAGAAACTTTAATGGACTTCAACAGATCTGATTGCCTGTTCATTGCTAGGTAAAGCAGAAATGTCTGTGCTGGAGTAAAATGGAGTCAGGCATTTGTAAATTATCATCAAGGCAACGTCTGTCCTAAAGCCATAAAAATATTCATAATTTCCCCAGTGTAATATGAGTGCTCTTAGTCATATTCTCAAGGCTATTGTATGCATTTTAGCAACTGACTGTGGTAGTGAATGACAGCATCACAGATTGCAGCTCTGTGGATGCTGTGAGCACCCAGCACCGATGGGCTCAGATATGAATACAACCACCTGAATAGTGTTATAAAGGGTTGGTAGAAACAGGCACTGCTGAGCACAGATATTTAGGGAAGGAGGTGCGACCTGCCAGGGACAGAACATTGCCTCATGCAGAGGATGGTTCAGTCCTATACCCAATCCTCAAAACAGATTTTAGTAAGGTATTTTTTCTCTCCACCTTTTTTCTAGCAAAAGCCTGTCTGCTCAGATCTATCAAAATGTACCCCAAAACCTTTAAAATCAAAAGCTAAGGCAAGTGATACCGTTCACAGCAGGACCCATTTTACCAAAATGAGGATGTTTGCTTTCTTGTAGCAGTGGATTAAACAGAAGCTTTTCTGCAACTGGTGGTTACTGCTCTGCAAGCACACAACCTGCGTAGGTGTCTCCAAGCACCTGCAGCTTTCAACTCATCACACTAGTATGAAGTAAAATTCATGTCACTCTGCACTAATTTTCAGGGTTGAAATTGGTAAGGGAGGCGATAAACCTCTATTCATCCATTCCCAAGGGAGAAGCAGTTGACATGGGGAGAATTCTGGAAGCAGAGCTCTTCTCCAGTTATCAGAGCTTAATACACCCTTGTATGTGCATCAGAGCCCTTACCAGCTACAAAATGTCTGTGGTAATGTACACTGGTTTAAGCTGAAACATCGAATGAAAATCTGTCATAGGAAGGAGACTTTTCAAAAGCACAAATGGCATGTGCCTCAATCTCACTAACTTTCAAAGGAGTCTGGGAATCAGTCTGTCTTTGTGCTTTGGAAGTCTTCTAGTGCTTTAAAATAGCAAAAGCAAATGGCATAGCAATTCATTGTTTACACTTGTAAACAGCTTCTCTTTAGCAAAACATAGCAAGCTGTCTTTTTCTGCCTGCTAATTTACATACACAGAGCTCAATATGAAGAGACCCACACAAAGTTTGTAACAATATTTAAGTGTGTTAAGCTCAGTTTGAATCCTGCTTTACAGGCTCAGCTCACTTCCTTCTTGTGTCATCGGAGATTCCTTCAAAGTAACAGCTGAAGGCCACACAGGATGCCCTGGGGTCACTGGAACTTCCCTGTATCCAATGTCATACCCCATATGGCACTCAGGTGCTTTTTCTCCAAGAGCGTTAAATGTCTATGATTTTATGAACTGAATTAAGCTTAGATGTCTGGCTTTTTTGGTTGGTTGAGGTTGGGTGATGTAATGAATTCCAAGTCCTTACTCTCTTCTAAAAAAGAACTTGAACTCCAGTCTGGTTTGAGGTCAGGTTAGAGTCAGGTCAGGTCTGGTTTGAGCTCCTGTTAGGTCTTCTGTACTCACAGCATCCATGGAAGGCACATACCTTATTAACTCTTGAACTTGCTTTGATCTCAGCTGGCTAGAACTGAGACATTTATGGAAAGCAGTCTTACTTAGAATCATAGAATCATGGAATCATTAAGCTTGGAAAACACCTCGAAGATCCTTGAGTCCAACCATTAATCTGCCACCACCATGTTCACCACTAAACCATGTCCCCAAGTGCCACATCCACCTGTTTTTTGAACACTTGCAAAGATGATTCCATCACTTCCCTGGGCAGCCTGCTGCTTCAGGATATAACATCATTCGATTAGTCCTTAAGACGAATTATAAGATCCCTAGTTGAAATCTGGGAGGAGAGATATCCTGGGTGACAAGAGTCACGAAACACTGGCTCTCTACAGTGCTTGAACAGGCAGCACTGGGTCTATTTAGGACTCAAAAAATGACAGTATCACTTTTTGGATGGTGAGAACAGGAGCAGTACTCCTCTCTTTTTGTTCCTATCCTAGCTCCCTCTCCATGAATGGAGCTGAGAAAGAGTTTGGAGGAGAACACATCACTGGTTCTTTCTTGCAATCAGCTCCTTTTGGGGAAGAGAAGGGAGGGCACTGGCAGCTTGCAGTTAAAATAATAATCTATACATAGTATCATGATATTGCTGGGGTGCAGAGGTAAGAGAGTTGTTTTACATCAAACATGTTTTCAACTCTGCAGGAAATATTTTGGAATCTCCATGTTTTATATGACTTGAGGCTGTTTGAAGCCATTGGGTGGATTATGCAGGAATCTCCAGGTAATAGCAGCTACCCTGTGCAGGCAGGTGGCCATGAGTAGAAAGCTTTGGGGTGTCAACATCAGTTTGCTAACATGTCCAGCCAAGGCTCTTCAAGCTGAGGCCTTCTCCCATCCACCTTCATGCTGCTAAGGTTTCTGGTATCACTGTTTTCCAGTGTGAACTCCTGGTGTGTGTCTGTCTTTTCCCACTCTTATCAATTTGAGTCTAGAATTATATCACAGAATCATGGAATGGTTTGGGTTGGAAGGACCCTTAAAGGACATTTAGTTCCAACCCCCCTGCCATGGGCAGGGACACCTTCCACTAGACCAGGTTGCTCAAAGCCCCATCCAGCCTGGCCTTGAACACTTCCAGGAATGGGGCATCCACAGCTTCTCTGGGGAACATGTGCCGGTGCATCACCACCTTCACAGGGAAGAATTTAAGCCTCTTCCAGTTTAAAGCCATCCCCCCCTGCCCTATCACTGCATACCCCTGTAAAAAGTCCCTCTGCAGCTCTGCTGTGATCAAGGACAGGGAATTGATCAAGGACAGATCAGTGACCACCTACTGCAGGAATGGAAGTCCCAATGCAATAAGTGTTACTTAAGGCAAATTTTGAAAGAAAAATATTGTCAAGAAGCAAGAAACTGGCTGGAAGACAGGCTAATCTGGTCTGTGAGGAAGAAGGCCTGAACCTTTTTTAATCCTAAAACTGCAGTAGGAGGGGATTTAGAGTAATTAGCTATTGCCAGTGTTTCCTCCTTTTCTTATAACTTTCCATTTAGGAAAAAAAGCACCCACAAACCATTTGTCAACTCTGTAATGATTTTTGTATAATGAATTAATTAGTGTCTGAACCTCGAAGGTGATTTATCATACTCTGTAAACCCTGTCCATCTGATTGTGAACTGCTTGTCAGTTGGTCTCATGGACAGCAAAAGCAATTTCCTCATACTGCTGCTTTTGAAATGTCTCTGGAATGAAAGGGAAAAACCACTAGAAACAAGGAAACAGTCTCAGTGGTAAGCAGATGCAGATATATTAAAATGTCAAATGTAAAAAAAAAATTAAAAAATCGAAATATCTTCAGTTGCACTGCACCAATGGTAGTGAAAGCAGATGCTATTCTTTTCCTTGATCTCTGAGAAAATGACATATTTACCCCAAGCATATGCAAATTTTTCTCTTTAGCTTGGAAATGAAGCACATTCTGCTCATGTAATGTTATACTTCTCTCATTTACTGCAGGAAGGAGGAGGAAAGAAAAGATCAATTTATTATTTACTTGACAAAATCCTTTGTTACTTTTCTGGATATCAGTTAATTACCAGTGAAACTTACACCTCAGCCAAACTCCTTTCTTTAACAAATCATTAATAAAAGAGGCTGCTCAGACAATTCAAATTTACTTTATTAGCATAGCTTGGATATTTCAGACCTATGAACTAAAAGGGGGATAAAAGGAAACACAAAGAAATACAATAATACATTTCCACTTCAAACTTTCTTCTGGGGTGACTTGTGTCCCTCCATTTCCACAGTAAATGGTTGATGAGCAGCCTCAGTAGAAGAGCTCATTACTAGACAGGGAAAGAAAGACATTTTTTTGAGCTTTGCTATCATGGACCCTACTTTCTTGTGGAATCAGCTACCAAGAAGTGGAGCTGATGTCATAAAAGTGAGTCATGGAATCACAGGATTATTTAGGTAGGGAAAGACCTGTTAAGATCATTAAGCCCAACCATTAACCTGGCACTGCCAAGCCCACCACTAAACCCTGTCCCTAATTGCTACACCTGTGTGTCTTTTAAATCCCTCCAGGGATGGTGACTCCATGACTTCCCTGGATCGTCTGTGCCAAAGCTTGACAATCCTTTTGGTGACAAAATTTGTCCTGGTATCCAATCTAAACTGGGGAAAAAGACCAGTGTGGCTGAACAGGAAGCTTTCACTGTGACTCTGGGAAAAAAGAGAGAGTTTATAACCTTTGGAAGAAGGGGCAGGCAAGTCAGGAAGAGTATAAGAATGTCATTGGGTCATGCAGAAAGAAAATTAGAAAGGCAAAAGCTCAGCTAGAATTCAGTCTGCCCACTGCTGTGAAAGAAATAAAAAGTGTTTTTATAAATACATTAACCACAAAAGGAGGGCCAAGGAAAATCTCCACTCTTTATTTGATACAGAGAGGGACATTGTCACCAAGAATGGGGATTAGGCTGAAGTACTTCTTTGCCTCAGTCTTTAACAGTAAGACCAGTTATCCCCAGGGCAACTGTCCCCCTGAACTGGTAGACAAGGTCGGGGAGCAGAATAGACCCCCAGTAAACCAGGAGGAAGGGCTGGGGCTAGTCCTGTTTAATATCTTTTTCAATGTTCTGGACAAGGGGATTGAGGGCACTCTCAGTAAGTTCACAGACAACACCAAGCTGGGTGGGAGTGTTGCTCTGCTGGAGGGGAGGAAGGCTCTGCAGACACATCTGAACAGGCTGGATCTATGGCTCAAGGCCAGTTGCGTGAGGTTCAACAAGGCCACGTGATGGGCCTCAATAGTCATCTGAGTTCAGATGCCACAGTAGGTGTGACCTCAAAGTCAGGCAACGCTTATGTGTGGTTTAAACTTGACCCAATATGCTTAACACAAACCCTAGAACACTCCCCATGAACACTGTGTGATTTCTGTCATCTGTTTTAATAGCTTTGTAGCTTTCTGGTAGAACCTGGCATGTTACTGTTGCAGAGAAATGGATAAATGACTCCTTTGTAGGCTGTACTTCAAAAACCAAGTCTAGGTTTATCACCTGTAAAATTAGAAAAGGGCTCATGGAATAAGCCCTGCTGGTCCCAGGACTGGCTTTTCTGTAGGACCATCACTGAACAAGGCTAGGGAACTGTACTTCCTCAGGACTGAATTGTCTGCATCAGTTTTGCTACCCAAACCATGTGCCCTGTTCAAGAAGAGGTACAATTGTCATAGGTTAGAGTATTGCTGATGCTTGAATGAAAGAGGAGTAAAATTCAGTGAGATTCCAGCACAGATTTGCTGCTCTCTCATGCCAGTCTTCCCAGAGAAATCTGCAATGCACTCAGAGGTCATTGTCATACATCAGCCCATTTCATCAAAGGCTAAGCAGTGCTTCTGGATGAATTAAATTGGTTTTTTTAATGCTGTCAAATCAAAGATGCTCTCTACTATTCAGTGCTCCTTACCAGAGCCAACCAGAAACAGTTGAACACCTTCTTCCTTGTACTCCTTACTCCTGTTCTTAAAAGGAGTATTTCTACCCACTGCATCCATTGTCAGGGACTGTGCTATTCACATGACCATCTCCATTTTTGACGCCAACACTCTCTGAAGGCTTTGGAGGCCAGACTGCTAATCCCTTGACAAGCAAGTGTATTTCTTGACAGTGTGATTGGTGTTGGCCCATGGCCCTTAATGGCTTGGCCCTCTGACAGCTGGCAGTGATTTTCTGACGGCTGGAGCCCTGTCACATGCCCCCTGACAGCAGCAGAATAATATTCTCATGCCTGCGATAATGGCAAATGCGTTTGGAAAGCTCATGAATAAAATTCCCTTCTCTGTCTCTTTTTATAACTCTGATGTGCTTTTCTGTTGCCCAGTTTCTCCTTGTTATTTTTTTTAACCCTCTCTCCACACTTATTTCTCCCACTCTATTATTATTCCTCTTGTTACTGGAGAGGCATAGACAGACACTTCAAATTTCTTCCCTTCCCGAGACTCAATGCTCTTTCTTTTGGTCTTTGAACAATATTGCCCAGATATTGTTGGCAAGAAACTGAGTCCTGTGTGAAACTGCCGTGTGGAGCCCCTCTTACATTGCTCCTACCAGCTTCCAACAACGCTGGTTCCGTCTTCTGTCACCCTTGCTTGCCAGCTTTGATATTTATTTTCAAAACATGCCTTTGACTCTGGTCTGTTTTCTCAGGAAAGTTTGGGCTTTGTTTCACAAGCCTGACATACCTCATAATTTGAAAGTGCGGGGAGGAACATCGGGCATGGGGAGGCAGGGGAAAGGGAGATCAGTGATGTAAAACCTGGTTTTAATTTTTGCCTTAGCTTATAGACACTATAGTTTGCCCTCAGCTGAGCAGGAGGAGCTGGCTGAATTTAGAGTTCATCTACATGACCAAACAGGACTCAAGGAAGCAGAATCTGCAGATTTTCTTCGGGGGACTTATTATCCCAGAGAGACTGGTTGTGAGAGAGAGGGAGAGAGGAAAAAGACTGCTGCCAGCAGGCGGGACACCTCCTGTTTCAGCAATCTGGGATGCAAGATTAGTGTCTAATTCTCTAGAGGTTCTGGGAAGATAGGAAAATAGGTTATCTTGCTGTTTGCAATACCCCCTTCAAAAAGATAGTGTGTTCTTAAGTAATAAAATGGCAGAATGGTTTGAGTTGCAAGCAACGTTAATCATGTAGTTACAACCCCACAGCCATGATCAGGGACACCTTCCACTAGACCAGGTTGCTCAGAGCCCCAGATGAACAATCACACTTCTTTTTCAAAGGTGGGGTAGCATTGCACGAAGCAAACAGGTACCGTTGTGCATGACACCCCAACCCAGCCACCCCTCTGTTTCTTGACACCCCTTTTATGATTGCTTTCATTTAGCAGTGGTGAGTGGTGTTTAACAGGTCTGGCTTCAAAGCTGAAGCAATTTCTGAGCTGTGCTTGCTCTCTGGAAAGAGGACTCAATTCATAGAGTCATAGAAACATTTAGATTGTAAAAGACCTTTAAGGTCATTGATCCAACCACTAATCCAGCACTGCCAAGTCCATCTGCTCACCTATGATTTCATCTTTGTGCTTCTCGTAGGGGCACTAACTAGTTCCTACACAACAGTTCATGAAATTGTAGTTAGGACAAGCTTCTGCTCTGTGCCACGTGGGTGTATAAAACTAAGAAAAATATCCTGCAATTTCCTCCTTTTGCTGCACTGTGCTGTTGCTAACAAGGGGCTGCCACAGGGGATCTCACTTTATTTTCATAGAATCGTTAAGGTTGGAAAATACCTTTAAGATCATTGACTCCAACGGTTAACCCAGCACTAAATAATGTCCCCAAGTGCCACAAACTGTTAAATCCCTCCAGGGATGGTGACTCCACCACTTCCCTTGGCAGCCTGTTCCAATGCTTGACAACCCTTTCACTGAAGAAATTTCTCCTGGTTCCCAATGTAAACCTTTCCTGGCACAACTTTAGGCCATTTACTCAGGTCCTATTGCTTGCTTCCTGGGAAAATAGATTCCTATTATATGGGACATTTGTTTCATGCTGGGACTCCAACTGTTTTATCAGAAGAGACTGCCATATTGCAGGAGGATCCTGCCGCTTGCATGGGTTAGAGTAGGGCTGGTTCCTCTCAGACACAGGTTTTGAATCCTGGCATCTTCTGCTTCTCAGGACATCTTCCCATCCTGAGATGTCTCCTGCATCTCTGAAGCCTTCATTTCTTGCCTGCTTCAGCAGCAAGGTGGTCTGCAGACATCTCTTCCAACCCCAAACATTTTTTGTGATTTTGTGATTCTGTGATGAGGTTGTGGTTTCCACCCTGCATTCCTCCTGCTGTTCATTATCCCTTTCTGGTTTAGGGCCAATAAACTATGAGGGACTTTTCTTCCCGTTTCTTTTCCCTGTAAGAGAAGCATCAGGTTCTTAAATTTCTTTTTTATTTTTTTTTTGGTCAGCTGAGACAGTTAGAAATGTGCTTAAAACTTCAGACAAAGAATCCCCTGTATTGAACAATCCCAAGAGCTGGGGCTCACCCCAATTCCAACACTGCTTCCCCACCTTCCCACAGCATGGGATGCATGGTAGCACCGAGATAACTGAAAACAGTGAAAGGCTCAATAGAGGATGATTTGATGACTCATATTTGATGAATGCCTCACAGCCAGCTTTCCATGGGACTGCAGGCATTTAACTGCTTCAGCCTGCTTTGCATCTAAGGCAGAGAGGCTGTGGTCCTATCTTCTGCTTTGCGGCAGCAACACTTCCAATGCTGAATGCTGTGCTCTGTTAACCCAAGTGTATCAAGAGACAACAGCCTTTTGTTATTTGCAGCACGTAAAAATCAATATGCCACTTACATATCTCTGACTGTCACTTCTGCTCTGCTATTATATGCAGAAAGTTTACCTCCTTCTGGCAGAATGCTGTCTATTTTCTGCATGACTACAAGGTATGCTCAAACATTGTGTCCCCATCTAAATTATAGGTGCGAGAAAAGGATTTATGAAGGATGTTGTAGGATGTGTGGCTTGGGAAAAGAGAGTATTGGTCCCCATGGACAAGGATATCCTTTCTAGCTCCACAGACCTCTTCTCTCTGGTGACTAGTGATAGAACCAGAGGGAATGGCCTGAAGTTGTGTCGGGGAAGGTTTAAGTTGGATATTAGGAAAAGGTTCCTCACCCAGAGGATGGTTGGGCACTGGAACAGGCTTCCCAGGGAAGTGGTCACTGCATCAAGACAGAGTTCAAGAAGCACTTGGATAATGCTCTCAAACACATGGTGTGATTTTGGGATTGTTCTGTGTGGGGCCAAGAGTTGGACTTGATGATCCTTGTGGTTTCCTTTCAACTCAAGGTATTTCATGACTCTATGATTCTATGATTTTACAGAAAATGAAACTTTGACTGTACAGCTCAAATGTAAGGTGTTGCTGGACCTCTGTCCTGGAGGTGTGGTGGAACAGGTGAGATCTATCCTGATCTATCCCTGTCTCTATCCATAGCTGTGTCCATATCTCGACACGAGTCTGTTTGGTTTTGTTTGTTTGTTGTTGTTGGTTTGTTGTTGCTGTTGTTGTGGTTGCTGTCTTTCCACCTTTTATCTACTGATCTGGAGGTCAGAAACACTTTGAAAAGTCAGAGGTTCAACTTGTTCCCCTTCCAGTAAGGATTTCTACCCAGACCTAGGATATTTACCTACCAACAGCCTTTTGGTTCCCAGGATGAGATGGAAGTAGTCTACCCTCCTCCCAGTGATGCCCAGCAAGTAAACAACAAAGATGATGTATTAGAACAATCCAAAATCCTTGCTGGAATAGTGGGCTCACTCAAACAATCCTAGTTTTGCCCTGTCTGCCATGCAGCAGGAGTCATCTTCTCCTTCTCTGTCCTGTGTTCTCTCTGCGGGGTGGGTGACACTCACCCCACCTCAGTGCTTTTTCTGACTGCAGACAAAAAATGGGTTTTGTCTGTTTTCCCTTGTTCTATTCTCCCATTGAGGCTCAAAGGAGACCTTGGGGTTTCTTCAGCCACCCTCTTCTGCTCCCAGACCTGGCCATGGTAAAATCTCCAAGCCTGCCCCGGCTCTTTCTGGGGGAATGTGCCAGCAGATGGTGCTCTAAGACCCCAAAGTTAACTTTTCTGCCCCATATCCCAGGGCAGGGGCACCTTGGCACAAGTGCCCTATTTGCTCAGGGCTTTCCCACTCCAGCCACTGCATCTTGAAGCTTCCGTAGAGCCAAATGCTCAAGACAAAGATTCAAAGTTAGGTATGCTTTGACATCTTTCAGTTCTATCCATCCATCCTCCAGGGCCTTTGTATCAGCAGAATTTTTCCTTGGCGGGGGGGGTGTTTAAGCTGAGACAAATATATTAACTTCTTCCATCAGAATTGATCTGTTCTGGAGAAGTTCAACTAGTACTTTCCTCTAACTTACTCATAAAAAACAAGGTTCACATCATATCAAAATATATATCCTTGAACCACATTGACTTGAGCACAGTTCTTTGCTGAGACTCTGTTCCAGCTCAGAGATGTACCCAGTAATCCTCAGGACAGACAAAGCCATTTTCTGTTAAAAAGACAAATTTCAAGGCAAAAAAAAAAAAAAAAAAAAAAAAAATTTAAG
>VZRZ01006032.1:489687-505155 GCA_013398175.1 Climacteris rufus
CAGTTCAGCTGATTAAAATACACTCTGGACTCAGGCAAAAATGGCAGTGCCAGGGAGAATGAGTTATAGCTGTGCTCTGCAGTTTATGTGAGAAGTAAGGTCTGTGTTTACAAAGCAAGGAAAAGAGTGTAAGATGGTGCTTTTAAGCTGTCAGCTATTTATGTCCCTTGCTTGTTTAATTATGGACTAAATATAAAGGTGGTAGAAACCAGACTGTGCAAGTACTTGACGACTTGGCACAAAAGTAGTATAGAAAATTTAAATTTGTGCTGCACTACTGTTTGCTTCATGGTGATGGTTTGTGGGGAAGTGACAGCAGGGGGTGAAGGTTTTCCTGCAGTACCTGGGGCATGGTTGCTTGGGTCAGACAGTAAGTATTGTGACCTTGAAGCTTAGAATCATAGATTCAAAGAGTGGTCTGTTCTGGAAGAGACCTTAAATATCATCTTGTTTCAACGCTTCTGCCATGGGCAAGGACACCATCCTGCCAACTAGACCAGGTTGCTCAGAGTCCCATCCAACCTACCCTTGAACACCCACAGAGGTGGAGCATCCACAAATGTCTTTGGGCAACCTGTGCCAGTGCCTGACCACCCTCAGTAAAAAATTTCTTCCTAATATCCCATCTAAATCTACCCACTTTGAGCTTCTGAGGCCGCTTCAATAGTCACTATGAATACCTGCATTATGTGTTGCTCCAAGCTCCCATTTCAGTAACAACTCTTCCTTGCTGGAAACCAGGCTATTGATGCTCACCTAAGAAAAGCCAACATTATAGTGTTTGCTCCAAAACTCACAACTGGTTTTGATCTACAGAAATCACCTTTGCTGCCAAAATATATCTGTGCCTGAGATAAACCACAGCAGAGTATCAGCAAGAAGACTCGTGTCCTACTGAAACTGTAAGAGGGAATTTGGGTTAGTGGGATACAATTACCAGAGCTGGAGTTTGGCTTTGTGACTAGACCTAGACCTGACATCCTTTCACTGCAGAAGATTGCTGTGAAGGATTTCAGATTAATATGATTCTTGTTCCTGAGTCCCATTCTGGAGATGACAGCTCCAGTGACAGCTGTGGTCTCCATTGTGGAAGGAAGAAGATGCTGGAAATGGTTTTTAGGAAGCCCTGCAATGCTGCACCTTTGCTTTTGGGAAGCTGGGGGAAGAAACAAGCAATTTGATAGAAAAGGGAGAAATACACCAGTAATGAGATAGTTGTCAATGTTCCCTGTGGATAACCTCACGGCAGCAGAATTATTTATAGACAGAAGTGTCTGAGAACTTATTTTCTTTGACACTGTGGCCATGGCAGAGAATTATAGCTCTATGGGGTAGGTTTTCAAAACCACTCAGTTAGGAGCAATGAGGTGCAAAATTACATATGCAAAGAGATGGAAACGTAGATGTTTGAGATGAAAAGGGCCTTGCTGGCCTGCCAGCACCACGTGGTTCCCAATAGGTCAAGAAGAAGAGCTCTTTTCTAAGCATCCCAATGGGAAACTCTTCTTTTTTATGGATATCTTTGAACATGACTGTGATATGTGGAGCCTAAAAACTAGAGATGCTTGCATTATTGTTTGCTGCTTTGGATGACTGTGTGTATATAAATCACTGCCTACAGAGAGAATTTGTTTTCCTTCTCTCCAGACAAAGGAAGTGAGTAAGAACTTGATTTAAAGTGGAATTTCTGTTCTGATTCGTTCCTTTAAGTAAGCGAAAAAGTAGCTTTTTCCAAAAGGCCATATCCATCTGAGGAGGTCATCAGACAGAGAACTGATCAGAAACTACTCACTATGAGTGCGGTCACCAAGCTCTCCTTATTTTTATTCTTCTTTGCCATTAAATATAACCCAAAATTTAAAAAAAAAGTACCACTAGACTGAAAATGAGTGGTTCTTTTCTTCGATAGGGAACATTTTGCTCAGGGAAGATTTTATTTTACTACTGCAGATTTCTTGGTCAGAATGGACTGGCATTTACTGACCCTTGGGATTTTGAAGGATCCAGTTGTTCAGGTCACACTCAGTCCCTGGGAAAAAATGTCCCTCCAGTTTTGTTTTTTCTGAGTATGCTGAACTTTGGTTCTGAGAGGAGAGTGCAGTTCACTGCTTATTTCAGCAGTTCTCAAGGCTTGTGATGGTCTTTATTCAGAATGTCTCTTGCTGAATTGCATTCAGGAGAAGGAAGGGAGAAAAACTGGTACCCAGTTGGAATAGAAACATTTTCCGTGCTGTGCTGCAGCAGAATAGCTGTGATGCTATTTCATAGAATAAACGAGCAACCACTGATTAAAGGTCATAAAGATGCCCTGGTTGTTATTACAAATGAATTTCAGATGCAATGATTTGAATGTCAAAGGGCTCCAAAAATGAACCATTGGCTCATTGGGTCACCATGAGTGTGGTCTTCAGGTTGCATCACTCCTTTTTGCTTTCCTACTTTTCCCTCTGCTTTCTTAATACAATCTCTGTCTTCTTCTGTGATGTAGACATACAAGTCTCCTTTTCCTGCATCCTCTTACTATATGCAAGCCATGTCCATCACCAGGTGGCATTAACTCATTTTCCTTCACACATCTAAATGCAAACATCTCCACTCCATGTGATTGAGTCAGCTTCAGCTCCCATTTTTAGTCACAGAAGAGAAATGGCCACTGCTAAAGTAATTTCCCAACCCATCTTAGGTGCCTGCCTTAGGATAAGTCAGATAATGGATTGTGGCTCTAAAGTAAAATGAGACAACCCCTCACTGACTTGGATTGCCTATGCCAGTTATAAAGGATTGAGATACAGCCCCAATAAAACTTGACCAAGCCTCATGTGCCAAAGAATCAGCAAAAGGATTTTCTCCCAAGTATTGAAGAATGTAGACAAAAATCAATTTAGCACAACAGTTAACCCCTGTTGCCTTACTTTTGCTGTTAAAAATAGCTAGTTCCATACTAGCTAGTTCTCAAGGTTATTGTTCTGTAAACATAGCCATGTTATTGTAGAATTATCTTGTTATTGCATTCCTTTCCCATGGACACAGATCCTTGATGGACATTCTCTTTGACCACAGTAGTTGAAGGAGGAAGAGCTGATTTCCTCCAATGACTATTGATTTCTAAAAGAGTATTTAAGAATAAAAAAGGTGGGTCTTGCCCCTTCCTTCCTTTCCTCTGAACCTGAACACAGCTGTCTCTGGCTCCTTCTTTTCTGCGTCTTCAGCATTCCAGCCGCGATAAACCCCAGAGGTGTTGGGCAGTGTTTTGGTTCTCTCTGAAGGTCACACTTCCATGTGGTATGCCAGAGGAACAGTTTAATCCTCTGGTCTACTGATGTTTGTGGGTCCATGAGATCCTCCCAAAGACCTGTGGAGTAAAAATAAGAGGCTTAGCCACCTCAGCTGTTGTACAAGAATCTGTAGCTGCATGAAGGAATATTTCTGTTACAGGTTGAACACCTCTGTCCTTGTCCTCTTCTGGGCTGTCCTGACATATGCATTAGAGACAGTCGATGATGGCAAACCCTGTCCTCATCATGATTCAGACTCCATGGTGTTGGTTCTCCCTTTCAGGTGTATAGCCAGGGCTCACTGATTTGTCCATTTGGGAGAAGCAGGTGTGGGCTGGGGTTATGTCCTCCCCCTGTGTGACCTGTGTCTGATGCTGAAAGGTGCCATGGATCATGTGCCATCCCAGAAACAGGGGCCAAGACTCCCAGTGTGATCGGAGACTCCTGGTCTAGGGGAAAGTTGTATCTGAGACCAGTGGTAATAAAAGGGCAGCCACAACCTCTCTGGAGACAATTCCCAATTTTAATCCCAAATTTTTCACTTCCCTTAATTTGCCATTCTTGCCTGATCCCCAGAGCACAACCCAGAATTGGCTTGCGGGCTGGGAGTAGGAAGCACCATCCCCTGAGAGATGCCCCAAGCTTCAATGTCTGGGGTTGCACACAAATGTTGGTCCCACCACTGTGTTGGTCCATGTGCAGGTTGTATGCCCATGGTCCTGCCTCCTCTCTGCACCATTGCTCCCATAGAATCAGCCTTGTTCAGCCATTATGGATGCGGAGCATGTTGGAATGGAGGGAGCCATTCATCAAGGGGCTCCAGTCTCTACTCACTATGTGCTGGCTACAGTGAATCAACATTAATGAGGCAATTTTTGGTCATTTCTACTTTGTATGCAGAATAATTATTTTCCACTCTTGCAAAATATTCCCTAATTAAACTGATGTATTTCAGCAAGGTCTTGCGAGACCAAATCCTGTTTTTGTTCCTCTTTTATAGGGGCAGCGTGGCCTGTCAAATCCATTGCGACTGAGCTCTGCAAGGCACAACAACATTTTCAAATGCTTGCTTTGCTGGGTTTAATAGGCTGAACAAATGGAAACCTGTGGTGAAACCAAAGATAAAGAAAGATAAAGAAAATATTGTGGATTACAAAAAAACAACCACCCAACCTAGTTCCTTAAAATGCCCTAGGACAGTGTAATATCAAATATGCAGGAGAGCAAGATGAAACTCATTAATTCACTTGAGTCAGGAATGTCTGTTCATGAAAATGCAGGCAGGAATCTGTTGTCTTTTATGGTCTGAATTAAACTAGGGGTGACATTTCCATGCATTTCCCCCTGCTTTGTAAACATCCCTGCTGCAAAGAGACCCTCTGGAATGCAGTGTCTCCAAGCCACTGCTCTGCACTAGAGTCCTATTTCTTCTCAGCAATAGTTGTTGAACCAAATGGAGGTCAAGAGCCTATTGCTTCCAGCCTTAAAGGCAGCGGTGCTCTTCAAGGAGCCTTTGCTTTAAAGCTAAATGGTCTCACTGCCAGCTGTAACTGCTGTCCTTGGAGCAAGCTGTTGCAGCAGCTTTGGAAATGGTTGGTGCTTGTTGCCTGAGCAGATTACAACAAATCAGCTGAGCCACAGCAATTTCTTGGATGTAAACTCATCGCCAGGCAAAAGCACCACTATTGGTCTGAGTTTAGCTCATGAGTGGAGAGGATGAGCCTAAACTAGATTACCCCTCATTATCTGCAGGCTGCTGATGAGCAGTATCTCAAGACAGAGCAATGTGACCTTGTGCTCATGTCTTCAGGCATTAGGAACATGACATCTGTGGCTGCTTGTTTATTGGGGGTTGAACGCAAAAGCAAAGAAGGAGTCTAAGTCCTCATGTAAAGGGTCCTAGCTCATGTGCTCTGAGATCAATAACTCCTTTGTGGGAACCTTCATGGAAGACATGAATGCAGCAGCAATTTGGGGTGACCTCCCGACACCATGTAGGAACTCATCCCTTTATGCCTTGACCCTTTTTCTGTTCCTAGGGGAAGTATAATTCATGCAAGCACTGATAAGACAGAGGAACTCAAAGCTGAAATGTGCAGGGCTCAATGGCATCAATAATGAAATAAAACTCCTGTTCACCCCAAGGGCAGTATCATGGCAAGTTGAGACATTAAACACCAGGACAGGACTGGGATAGGAGGCAAGTGCAGTGCCTGTGAAATTCTCACACTGTCAAGCCAATGCCAGTTGCAGACCCCTGCTGCCTCTCCCTCAGCCTGTCTTCAGGGACTATGACCTTTCCTTCTCTACATCTTCACATCTTACATCCCACCTTTCAGTTTGATTTTCTCTTTTCTCCTTTGTTGTGCAGCCATCACATACAAAGAAAATACAAAACAGAGAGAGAAGTTGAGTAAGACCTTAAGAAACATTCTGGTAAAATTGTGCTCAGAGCAGAAGTACATCAGTTTGGATATGGAGCACTGCTTTCTTTTTATCACTCTGCTTATTAACTACACAGGGTTTGGTCTTAAGAAAAAAAAAATTAAAATGAGCGTAGAAGAACTATGAGAGATAAGGGGAAGGATGTTTGCTTAAGTTATTTCTCATCATGAAATGTTTTTAGCTCCAGTTCTTAGGTAGGGAGCCAGCTCCTCATCTTACAAAAAAAACCCCAAAAAACAACAAACCCACAAACTGGCACTTTGCCAGACATTCTTTACACCTAGAATTAATATCTTTCGATCTTTCACAGATAATACATTGAGTGGAGGAGTCAGATCAGAACATGAATATCTTTGTTGTAATTCCAACTCAAAGCACCGTTTTTTTTCTGTAAGAAAACCTAACTGTATTAAGTGACCTTGATTTTCAATTGCTGTATTGTGGCTTGGTGGCCCATGTAGCATATGGCTGGATCTGCAGACAGGGTAAGTTGGTTGATTTACCACTAAAGCTATTGATTTAACTGGGACTCTTGCTCTCATTAAACAAATAATCTAGCCCATTGTTTTTGGTAAAGTTACCTGGTGGTGATGCAGGAAATCATCAGTGTTAGAATCAAACTGCCTGACACAGAAGACAATTAGTGCAATAAACTATGCAGAGGTACTGGGGGAAAAAAGTAATCCAAGGAAAAAGAACCAAATTCCTTAGAGGTGGAGATTTGGGGAGACAAACAGAAATTCAGTGGGGCTACTAGAAAAGATGGTATGGAACAGAGTCAGTCCTTATACTAAATATGTAGCAACCCTGGCTGTCCTGCCTGAGACCAATTCCTAGTCAAGAGCCTGAAAGAGACAAAACAACCCCCTGCCTCCCTCACAAATTCTTTTCTTTGATTATTGTTTACTTGTTTTCATATCAAACACTCAACTTGGGTGTCTTCTATCTTGACGATCACCATCATCAAGGAATGAGCTTCAAATCAACCTTCTGCGAAGCTTGCTTCTCAGGAAACCTTCTTCAATAACAGGTTTTTCACGTCTTCTTAAAACACCTTTCAGAAATACCAAAGCACCCACTAATCGTTCTCTGCCTCACAAATACCTAGATTTGTATGGATGCATAAGGATCATCTCAGATTGGTTGTCTCTAAAACATTTCATTATTTCACCCTCAGGTAGACAATCAGGACGCAGAAATATGTTGCTGCAGTCAAGTGACTTTGAGTGAGCTGAGCAACTGAGCATCGCTTCTCACCTTGTGGCTTTCATGTTTTTCCAAGGTCTTTGTTTTGTTCATGTCATTCCAGTCTGCATGTAATTCCTGAGAGATTCCCAAAGCTCTCATCTTCCTGTACCACCTTAAATGAGCTCAAGGAGTCACTCACTCACATCCTAGATGGGGGGGACACCACAGGTTGATGCTTGTGTCTTGATGAGAGCAGTTGTTGTTTTCCCAGATACAACCTGGATTCCAATACCAAATTGTTCTGAGTGTCTACTCAAAAGAAAAGGGAAATCCCACACATTATCTCCATAGATTCTGGATTCCAAGACTAGATATGTGTAATGAACCCATATGCTGTAACATCAAACTGTGTCCATCAGCAATGAGAGCAGAGATGGACACAGGGAAAAAGCTAGCAAATTTAATCAAGTTCCAGCTGCAGTTTCTCATACTTAAGTGTGCTATAAATCCCCAGGCCAAGGTTATCACACAAATCACCTGAGTGTCCACCTGGCAGGATGGAGATGCAGCATGTGAGTCAGGAGAGCAGCTCGTGGCCCTTGTGCCCAGCCCCTCCATCAAATGGGACCTTACAAGCAGAGAGGAATCAGAGCAGGTGAAATGTTTGCTGTACAACAGACACCTGTTAAATTAAGCACAGGGAGATGAGTGCTGATTAGCAGATCATGCTAATGAGAATGTTGGATCTTGGCAATGCATTCATTTTTTGGATAGGAGAGAGTTGTGGATTCTGGTGTGGAGGATGATCCTGAGAGATTTACAGAGGCTTCACATTGTGACTACAAGAAAATTATTTTAAAAGGTTTTATATTAAAAAGGGAATTAGATTCTAACAGGAGAATAACAAGCTGAGATCTCATGTTGTCAGGTGGTCTTAGAGGTTTACAGTTTTGATCTTGCTGCCACACAGAGTTGTAAATCACATAGAGCAATGTGTGTGGGGTTTTTTTTGTGTGTGTGTTCCTGGTTATTCACCTGTGAATTTACAGCAGTTTTAAGTCCATCATACTGATTCAATTTCAGATGCACTATACAACTATCAAATTCCCAGAGGGCACCCAGACCTATGTTTGCCAGCAGATGCACAGCAATTTCCCAGTTCTCTGCTGTTCCTAAGGGGTATTTGTGTCTTCAGAGGGATTATTTAAATGCTACTAATAAATGACATTGGTTAACGAGATTCCTTCCTCATTCTTGCAAGTCTCATCCCTTCAGGTATCTTACGAAGGACAAATTGATCAAAAATCTGCTCCCATTTTTCTATGTTAATCAATTAATTAGTGCTAGGGCTTTCTCCGGGGCCTGGAGCAACCCTTCCATTATCTCTTGCTATGTTGCCAGATTGGGCTGTGGCTTGGCTGACGTCTCTGCTCAATTTCTGAGCAGGTTTCAAGGGATAACATGGGGCAGGAACCATTCCCAATAGGCAGCTGAGGGCAGTGATATTCAACCCCCCATCAGGGGGCACAAGCACAGATGCAGGGGCTGTAGCACAGTTTCTCTTTATCTCTTTGCCATGTTGGACAGCTTTTCCTAGATCAGCCTTTTGCTATTTCCCTGGTGCTCCAAGCTGTCTGCAGACACCCGAACATGATTAGCACAGCACTGAACTCTGACAACTCTATGCAGGGATAGATACAGGAACACAGCTGTACTCCTTGAAGCCCTGGAGCATGGATGGAGAGGAGACATCTGCCTCAAAATCCTTTCCCAAGGCTGCTAGGGAGATAGAAACATCTGCCCAGTGATACTTAATGAAGAAGAGATAATAACTTTAGACTTTTGTTCCATATCTAAGTAGATTTATCATTTAGTAATAACCACCTCTTCTCTGAAAGACTGCTCTGGTGAAGGTGAATGAGGGTGCATGTTGGTCCTGTGTTCCTAGAAGAAGGTTGATGAAGTTTTTGCATAGTTTTCCAGCCATTTCTGCCTGCTCTGCTCTGCCAGCCTGCTGTCTCACTCATGTGGCAGAGGGCAGGATCCTCAGCCCACTGGGACAGGAGACAGCCAGACCCATCCATGTGCACCACTGGGGCTTCCAGGTCATTCTTACCTCCAGCACCTTCAGAGCTCCAGCTGTTTTGTCCATCTCTTGGCGGGTGTCAAGTCCCATATAGGGAATTGGCCCTGATGCAATGATCATTGTCAGATAAAATTAACAGAGGGCATCTCATTCACACAGAGGCTAGTCAGCAGAGCAGAGCTGCGTGACGTGCTTTAATTAGATCCACAACGATTGTCCTCCCTGGGGGAGTTGTTTGGTGGCTTGCTCAACAAATTCCATGTAAGTGGCTGGTTGCCACTGCGTGCTGAAGGGCAGTTCCCTTCTAACAAGTGTGGGGAGAAATTTGTGTGAAACAAATTGGGATGGGGCTTGGGGACTGTTTCCCTTCAAACACACGCTTCTGTGCTGTTCCTTCCCACAGCCGTGTGTGTTTGCTCTCACTCTCGCTCCCACATACACCTCTCCCACCTACCATGCACAAATCACACCTTTGCACGCCCTGTTTCTGCTCCTCTTTACAACCATATGCTCTCCAGCCTTTCTCCATTCTGTTGCTCACAGGTCCCCCCACTTCATTTCTATCACATATTTGAGATCTTTCTCTCTTAAGATAAACTCTAATTGCAGAAATGCTTAAAAACGAGGAGATTTATGGGGAAAATTCTTCTCATGCTGAGCTCTGCTGCAAGAGATCTATGGAGGGGGGTGCAGGCTGGTGTGACCACCCAGATACAGCAGTAGGTAGGTGAAGATGGGTGCAAGAGAGAGCCAAAGGACCTTCAGGGGAAAACAAAAAATGCCTTCTGCTATCAGTTGCATTTGTGTTGTGAATTAAATTCCTTTGGACTGCAGCCAGGTTCAGCAAAACCATTCTGTAGAGTATTTCCAACCCAAAACAGGAAGGAAACTGTATGGTATGAACGAGCTGGTTGTATGCTTACAGTTTTCTCTGCTTCAGGCTCCTATGCTTTAGCTAATCACATTTTTCCTGCCCCCTCTTTCTTCTCTAGACCTGTCAGAGATCATATTTTGGATAAAGACCTGAGCACAGTCTTACTGGGTCTTCATTGTTCAATATTTTGACATCTGAAAGCAGGAGTCTTACCAGAGCTCCTTCTCTG
Source organism: Climacteris rufus (assembly GCA_013398175.1). NCBI lineage: Eukaryota > Metazoa > Chordata > Aves > Passeriformes > Climacteridae > Climacteris > Climacteris rufus. The sequence goes on from VZRZ01006032.1 coordinate 499,785, forward strand.
AGCTTTGGTTGGTGTGAATGAAAAAGGAGAAAAGTGGCCAGCTCAAGTTCCCATGGAGCCAAGTCCTCTCCTCCGCCCACACTACAGAACAGCATCTCCTTATCCCATCAAACCCACAATCTCCTTCACAAGCTTCTAATGGCTTAGTTTTGTTTAACCTTCCCTTTCCAGTGCATAACAAACTTCCTTTAGGTTTTATTTAGACCAAGCAGTGGTTCCCACTGGGATGTTGCCAAGCAAGGAATTAATTATTTGGATGGAGATATGAGGGGTCAGCATGGCAAATTTAGACAAAGCTCAAATATTGGGTGGACCATCACAGCATCTCTCTGTACCAGACTGAACTGGCTTTTTCTTTAGGAAGTTTCTGGCATAAATGGGAAAAAACTGGGGGAAAATAAATGGTAGATGAGCACGGTTTTACTTCTTCTCACATACATTTAACAGCAGACTTTCTTATATCTCAAGTGTATCTGGCATTCAAACTTGTGTGTGACCCTGCTCTACCTTCTTGTAGCAGATACTGCTGCCATCAGCCTTTTACCATCTCCCCTTACTGCTGCCCAACTATTCCAACTAATTTGGATGATATATTAATGAGCAGAGGTGACAGATGACACTGATGTGTGTCTCATTTTCCAGGTGATATGTGAAAGAGCAGAACTTCATTGTGACAAGTTGTAAATCAGCTCTTCTGGAGGAGAATTTCAGTCCTAACCTTTCAGACATGTGTCTGACAGCACCTGCCCAAAGCATCCGTCCCTGAAAGCTTATATCATACAGTGAGATTCTGCACAGTTTCCCTTTAATTCTTAAATTGTCCTTTCTCCAGTCTCACAGTAGCTGTTAGCATACAGAGAAATGAGAGAGAAGAGAGGTTGACTTGGTTTATAGCTTTATTCTCATTTCCATCTTTGCCTGTGCCTTTATTCCACAGTGAAAACCAGGTAGAACTGCGAAAGGTCTGGAAATTATGTGGAAACAGAAGGAAAAGGGGAATAATTTCTTGTTGCACTTGCTCTGAAATTTTCATTTTGGGGGCAGAGCTGAAAGAAATTGTTTCTCTGAACAGCTGCATGGTAGGACTTGGTTCAGCTCTCTGGATCATCATGGAGCTGGTCACCATGGCCTTCCTTAATAGTCAGTGGAGGGAAATAAACACTTATCTGGTGTGATCTCCCTACTTCAGATCTTCAACCCTGGATACACCAATTCACATAGAGCAGTCCCTGGTCCCCTCCCTTGAGTCTGGGTGGCCAGCTTGAATGGAGATACCTACACAGGATAAAACAAGTCCCCACCTTCTGCCGCTGTCTCTTGTCCTGATCCTCAGCTGTCTCTATTTTTGGTCCAACATGCTCAGGTCTCTCATGATACAGAGACCCTCAGTAGCCATAACTGGGTGTCTCCTCAAATAACTCAGAGTGGCTCCAAATCAGAAAGACCTCTGCTCAGAACAACTAAGCTTTGGGATTACATGTTGGCATTGCATCAGGTTCAGAGATGAACCTTGAGGACTTCTCTACTTTGCTCCATGGGGAAAATACAGAAGGCTGCTTTCTAGGAGTGTCTTGGTTTGAGTGCATCACTTCTATGACTCTGCATTGTGCAGGTCTCACCAAAGCCCACTGGCTTCTGGATAAAATTCTGTGTGCAAAGACAACTCAGAACCTTACCTCCAATCTGTTCCATTTGCTTCCACAAGAAGGAATGGTAATCAAACTCAATGCCTCTAAGCTATCCAAAAAGTAAAACACAAGGGAAACCAGACACAAGAACACTTTCCTGACAGAGTTCAGGAAGTGTTTAGATTATACTCTCAGGCACATGGTGTGATACTTAGGGCATCCTGTGCAGGGCCAGGAGTTGGACTTGATGATGCTTGTGGGTCCCTTCCAACTCAGGATATTCTATGATTCTATATTTCACTTACGAGGTAGCAAATGAGTCAGACAATACAGCAAATGCCTCATTTAGCTATTAGCTATTATTAAATAGCTATTTAGCTATTGACTGGGTCAGTCTTCAGTAACTTCACCCCTTGATTCGCAAGAACTGAGGCAATCCTTCATATCTTCTTTCCTCTGTCTCAAGGAGAATAATGCAATATTCAGGGTCAACATAATTACCTGTTCCTTCTCATTAAATAAATTGTCAAAGTATCCATGTAAAATTGTTAGCCTCCCCACCCCTTTGATTGGAAATGATTTATGAGGAAGTTAATCCCCCCTCTTTTCTCCTGAACACCTTTCTGATTAGGAGTGGCACATTGAGATTTCTCCTGACCAGCATGGAATCCCATTTATTGCACAAGAGGGAGCATGGCAAGCTGGAAAATAAGGCAGACAGCTGTTTGTTTTAAAAAAATACAAGCAATCCTTCTCATGGCTGAAAGAAGAGAAACAGCTCCAGCTCCAAATTGTCCACTTGCAGATCATGAGACAGAGCAAAATTCAGCTGTATAGAGCAGTATAGTATCTATATTCAATAAAGATACTATACTACAGTATAGTATCTATATTCAATAGATACTGGCTCCGTTCATTAAGGAGTGAGTTCCTTAATATGTTAGTTTCCACCCACCAAAAAATAAGTAATTCTGGTTCATTTGATGTGCCTGGAGCTGTGTGGCTGTCTTCCCTCTGGTAAGGCTGCACGTCTTCCCTGGCAACACGAAACAACAAATTACACTTAGCCCCTGCCTATTTCAAGCCAGCGGAACTGTCATGCTTGGCCAGGCTATGAAAAACACTCCATAGAGCCCCATTAAATGGGAAAATTTGGAAATTTCAGCCCTTCCTGATGATGTCGGATGCTGCCAGAAGTGACAATAGCCTTTAGTTCTAAGTGTTTGGAAACTACAGCACTAATGTTGTGACATTGCAATTAGCTGTAATTTTTTTCACACTTTTTAAATGGTCTTTCCTAAAACCACAGCTACACACCATCTGAGATCATCTGTCAGCATTCAGCAGACCCTGTAGCTGACAATGTTATTAATTTAGACCTAATACAGTGTGCATCTTGTTACTGCAAGCCCCCTGTTAACCAGCTGTAGGAACCAATTCATTCCTTTTCTGTGTATCCTAGGAAAATCCTTGTGGTAAGGGGGATGAAGTAGTAGCTTCAGGGTCCTGTGGATTTTGGCTGGTGTTGTGATCCTCATAGTGTGAGGATCTCAAGGGCTGCATATGTAGCTAAGCAGCATAATTTGTACTGTGATTACCTTGCCAAACTGTTAACAAATATGTCCAGGTGATGGAAGAATGAGCAGGGAACTGTTTGATTTAGGGAACGGTGCTTGCACAGTGCTGCCATCCCCCAAATCATCACAAATACCTGCAGGATTAAAGTAAAACACATACAGGGTAAATATAGCCACAATAAAAAGGAAGAGGAAGGCTGCCCAGAGAAGCTGTGGCTGCCCCACCCCTGAAAGTGTTCAAGGCCGGTCTGAACAAGGCCCTCAGCGGCCCAGTCTAGGGAAAGGTGTCCCTGCCCAGTCTAGGGAAAGGTGTTGGAACTAGATGTTCTTTAAGGTCCCTTCCAACCCAAACCATTCTATGTTTCTGTGATTCTCTGATATAGGGACTGGAGAGAAACTCAGGATAGAAGCAGTCAAGTTCTGCTCATATATCACTGCTGAGCTCCTATTCTATGGGTGTAAAAGGATCAATTTCTAAAATCTCCCTGACTGGTTGATTAGAAGCTCTTGGTGTAAGTATGAAATCTTTTAAAATTAAAAGAGTTAATTGAAAGAGCTGTGTTTCTCTTTTTGGTCTTGGCAACCTTGCTGAGAAACCCAAGACCTGTCATTCCCTCTGAGTGTCCATTTTCTGTCTGTAAGTGAATCCTGCCTTAATTTACTCACCTCCAACATCTTTTCATTACTGGCCCTTACAATTACAGGGTTGGTCTTGCAAGATGTCCATTGTGAATGTAGAGGCAGGATCTTATTCCTGCTGCCATTTGGTGTCATGGGAGGTTTTAAGCGTGCATGATGATCCTAGCTCTGTGCTTTCTGTCTTAGTTTCTCCAGTGGAAAAAGGAAGATACTGGCTTTGGGGAAAATGGGATATCAACCACCTGGGGATAACTGCTTTTGTGACTCCATGGACATGCTGGGTTTCCCAGCCTCCCTGAGCACTCTTCACTTGAGGTCTTGTCCTGCACCAGAAACAAAGTTCCTGTGACCAAAAGAAGGGGTAAATCAGCTTTCCTAGTAGTGTTTTTCTGCAAACACTGAGGGATGTTCAGACAGGAGATGAGTTTGTGATTGCCTCCTGAGCCTCCATTACAGCCTTGCTGTGTGTCTGAGGCTTTCTCCCAGCCCTTCCAGTCCCTTTGTCCTTTCTCCACCTGGTTGCTGGAAAAGGTTGTATGTCTCAGGGATGGTTCTTCCATATCTCAAGCATGGAAATACTTCTGTACTTCATCCTAATTCCCTGTGAAGTGTCAATAATGGGTGTTTTTTTGGCATGGGAAGGAAATTTATCTCTCTGTGGGTATTGCTGTATTACCAGCATGGAGGACACACAGCCAGTGCAGTTAGAGCAGCAGAAGCGGCAGCAGCCACGTTTGTTAGTGTATTCCCCTTTATATATGGTAAGAACCCATCAAGTGGTCATCCACCCCCCGGGGTGATTGGCTGGAGCCCCACAACCTCCAATTCCAAAACACACTCGGTCTAGAACCAAAACATCTCAGGACAAACAGCAGGTGTCCAAGTGTTATCTTCTTGTTTTTCATAGTTTGCATGGGAAAGAAGAATTTCTCAAAAGAGGCTCTGTACAGCCACATGTGGGAGCAGTACCTTATCAGATAGAGGACATGAAGCTCCATGATGACGTGCTTTTTGGGATGGGGGATGGCATCCCTGATAGTTTTGTACAGTACACAGCACAACGAAGTACTCCTGGAGGATCAGCTGTGGTCCTCCAGCCATCTGCCAGTTGAAGGGCCATCCCATGAAGGATCCCATGCCCTTGGTGGGGCATGTGCCCTGGCCTGGCTTGGCCCATGGGCAGGGAACAAACTGCCAGGTCTCTGCCCTCCATTCCTAGCTTGAACCTGGCAGGCACAAGCAGTTTGGGTCTGAGGGCCCCGGCGCCATGAGGAATGTTTTGATGTACAGACATGCTTGCTCAACACCGCCCCAGCTCTGTGCTAATTAAATCCAAAGGGTAATCATTATTTCATTGAGTTTCCTCCAGTGCTGTAATTCCATCTCTGCTGTGGCAGAAAACTCTGGACAGAGAGGGAGTTACAAAAAAGCTTTAGGCTTTTCTTTTCTTTTCTTTTCTTTTCTTTTCTTTTCTTTTCTTTTCTTTTCTTTTCTTTTCTTTTCTTTTCTTTTCTTTTCTTTTCTTTT
>VZRZ01006032.1:513134-535263 GCA_013398175.1 Climacteris rufus
CAATCATACAAAGTTTAAATGAGAAAAATTCTGTGAATGAATACTTCTGGGGAAAATGAAGAATTTTTGCACTAGTGATTAGGATTAGGAGCAAAATAGGGGAAAACCTTGTGCTTTGTGTTCCTGCAAAGGAGACTGCAGGTAAGGACCAAACCGGAAGCTGTTTCCCTTGGTGAATCTCACATGAATAGCTACACCCTCTTCAGGAGTTTCTTACCTTTGACAGAGACAGCAGATTAACAGGTCTGAGAATTACCATAGGCCCAAGGATGACCCCTGTGGTCAATGGAAACCTTCCAACGCAGGCAACAGGTCTGGTGATGCAGACCTTGTCTCTCAGGACATTGTCTAACCTCATAGTCCAATACCTCACAATCCTACATACATTTATCTTCATAGCAGACCAGCCAGGGCCAAGTTTTAGGTCATAAGTAGGCAAGATGCTCAGAGGTATTTGGGAGCCTTCAGTAGACCTGTTTTGAACCTAAGATGGGTGCAAATATCAGTCACAGAGTCCAGAATTGGGAAGAGGGACTTGGAGCGCTCATTTTGCAGGGAACCATCCTCTTCTAGCTGTGCATTTTTTTAGCAGCTGCATGGCCTGATGGGTTGGTTTAGGTCACTGATCTGTCTGAAAACTGATGGTTGTTGATCTTTTTTTTGATACACTGAAGGACTGCACAAAACCTGGCTTTCGTGTAATGTAGAGGAAGGTCAGGACAACCTCCTACTACTGCCCTGCAGATAAATTGTAATTTGTGTGTCCAAGCCCATCCAGAAGGTCCAACATGGGCCTGAACCTAGTTTCTGGGTGAGCAGCCCGTAACCTGTGGCCCCTCCTTAGTTCTCCATGGGCTGAGACCCCTCCGTGTGCTGTCAGGACAGTGAAGTCAGGTGCTTCTGCCAGTACCTTGCCCATCCCTGGACCATTTCTTTGTGTTTAACTCTCTCTGAATTCAAGGGGCAGCTTGATTGCACCAAAATGCATCATCACATGTCACTTAGCAGCACCATGCTACCAACATCATTGCTGGTAAAAATCCACCAGCTCTGATGTGCCACGCTCCCATCAAAAGGGGCTCTGGGAGGAAGAAGCCATGTGTTTCCTTTAACCTACAATAAAGTGAAACAGTTCAAAGAGCTGGAAAAGGAGGTTAACAATCTCTTTGAAATGTAGGTTCAGATTCCCAGCACGGCTGCAGTCAATTATCAGCAAGTGCTGTGACACATCTACTGCTAACGAGGAAGAGGAGGGAGGGGAGCATGTGGCTCAGAGGTCCAGATGGGCAGTGGCAGGGGTTAAAGGACATCACCACGGTGGTGGGAAAGCTACCAGGGGAAAAACTTCGGGTTTTTTTTCAGGCTGATTAACCCTTCTGCAGTCCACCCAGAGAGGAGGCTGGACCACTGGAGTGTATGGGGCTGGGCAGGGCGGCAGCGCATTCCCCTGCCCAAACGCCCTGGCAGCTGGCAGGGCTTTTTCAAGGGATGCACAGCGCCTGGCACAGCAGGCTGCTGCTTTCTGCAGGGTGTTCCTCTGTGGCAGCATGAACTACTTTTATTTTAATCCCGTTAATGGAAGGCAGTGAGTGCAGGGGTGGGGATGGGGCAGGAGGGGGGTGGGTTTGTTTTGGCGCTGAGGATGGGTGCACACAGGCATACAAATGCTGGGAGACAAAAGCTGTGATTAAGGGCCGGTACTCCAACTCCCTGCTTATTACAGGAAAGGAATTATCTGATGGCCTAGTTTCAGCTCCAATTTTCCACCTTTTAATCAGGTTCCCAGGTCTGCTTTTCCACTCAAAAAGGGAAGGAAGAGGAAATCTTGGGGAGATGGAGCGGGAATAATGCTCTATAAACATGCATGGGTCAGAGTGTTTTGCTGCCCCAAAACTTTCCCAGGAGGCAGATCCCAGGGCAGGCAGAAGGATTATGCCCAGCCATGCAGCATTATTTTCTGGCATGGCAAGAGTGCATCCATGCTTTCCTGCCTGACCAAGCCAGGGTTGTGTGAAACAAACGTGCTGGAAATAAAAACCTTCTGCAAAATGGAAAATGTACGGAGCAGCAGCTATTTTTAAAAGGGACAGCACCTACTGCTGTTATGAAGTCAGTCACATAATCAGTCAGCAAGGGACTTCTGTGGGCTGACAGCTGACAGCCAGGAGAAATGGCTCCAGCAGACTGATGAGAAGAAAATGAGGCTTTTTGGGTAATAAGAGGTGCCTATTTTCTAATAAGGAGAAGAATTTCTGCCCTGTGCTGCCCTGGGCACAAGGCAGATGGGGGGAAGTGACCCTCAGTGTCTTTCTGCACATGCTGGAAAGGAGGGGTGAGATGCTGATAATTCTCCAACAGACTGAACAAGCAAATGCCAGCTCAGTCACTTCTTCCCCCTCCCTAAGCCAGCCTAGCCTTATTGCCGAGCCTCTGCTGAGGTTTTCCTGCTTCTAAAAATATTGAGCCTCTGATTAAAACACCCATCTTGCTCGCCAGGGCAAACATATCCGGCCACAGAGCCGAGCTGGTTCTGGAGGAAGCCAAAGCTTGCAGCTAACCAACCTGGCTGGCTTTCCTGGCACGGATACATTTCCTGGCATGGATACATTTCCTGGCATGGATGGCTTTCCTGGCATGGATGGCTTTCCTGGCATGGGCGGTTGTGGATGCCTGACACCAGGTGTCCATCACACCATGTTGTCAAGCTGACAGGAGGTTTGAATGAAGGCCTCCTCGACTCAGCCAAGCCTGAAGCCACCATGTGCCCTTCCCTCCTCTGTGGGGACATCAGTGCTGTTTCAGATGTTCATGCCCCATTGCTGGAAAGGGGACACACATGGGCAATGTGGGGGCTCATGTTGCTGATAGAGACTTGCATGTTTCTTTCCATTCAGAGGACTTTGGAAAGGCTATTTAAATAAGAAACAATAATAGAAACGATATTTTAATTAACAATAGTTTAAATAATAAATTAAGTCATTAATTAAATAATGACTAAAAATCAGTAGCAAAATAAGACATTAAGGCAAGAGGGCAAAAGAGTACTGAGAGGGACAAGATCTAACACAGTGCTGGAGCATCATATGTGTGGGGCATTCACAAGGAAGTGGGTGAATACAGCTTCAGACCCATGGGTTCCAGGACAGTGTCCTTCCCCAGGAGAGGAGGACATTCCGCACCACTTTGACTGAGCCCATACCCCAGGGCAGAAACGATTCCATCCCAAAGGAGTGGGGTGGTGTAGCCTCACGGTCACAGCCATAGGGTGGACACCAGAGGAGCAGTCATCTCTGATGGTTGATGGTGGCTTTTTCCCTACAGTCCGTAATAGTTCTGTGAGCAAGATCTGGCCTCCTCTGGTGATCTCACATCCCAGGCTATAGTCTGACTACCTAGTATGCCATCCAGGAGGACAGGGCAGTTTTGAGCAACAGATAAAGAACCAACAGCCTCTTCCTGGCAGCCTGCAACTCTGCCTGCCTGGATGGAACATGCAGTTGCTCCTTCAGGCTTGGGAGGAACAGGAACACTGCACAACTTCCCAGAGGCAGTTTCCTCAGTGGGTCTCCGCTTGCACCACTTTTATACACAGCACTAAGAAGCACTTAAAATTAAATTTGCTATTTGAGAGCAGGAAGACCCTCTGGAGAGGCTTCTGTTTATTCTGTAGGTGCAAGGGCTCTGCATGCTCTTAGCCCTCCATGCAGTTGCCCAAACTGCTGAGAGGAGGGTGCTGAGACTGGCTTACGTGTATCTCAGTGCCACGAGTTCTGCAGGCTGGCAATGTGCAGCTTTCTGTGCCGTGGCACTGCTTCTGCACCCCTTTGCTCCCTTCCACCCCCACAGAATCATAGAATCCTTATGGCTGGAAAAGACCTCTAAGATCCTTGAGTTCAACCACTAACCCAGCACTGCCAATTCCACCACTAAACCATGTCCCTAGGCACCACATCTATATGTTTTTGAACATTTCCATGGTCTTGTGGTCTCTCCCCACATCACCCATGCTGCAAATCCAGCCTTTTCACGCTAGCAGACCATGTCCCAGATGGGTCAAATCCATGAAGAGATCTCCACCTGCTCCACGAGTTTTGGAGCAGGTCCTGGAGCAGGGAATTTGTGCTACGTACTCTCGTGCTGCTTCGCTGCCATGTGTTCCTAATTTCCCTCAAGTCAACCAGTGAAGCTCTTGTGCTTTTCTGCCACTGAAGACCACTATGAGCCAAACACAGTGGGGCAAACCCTGCCCCCAGTTTGGAGATGCAACACCCATGAGGGCAGTGGGGATGAGCAGAGCAAGAAGAGAAGCTGTGTGGCACTTAAGATCCAGCGACAGCTGTCACCCTCTCAGCACTAAAGCAATAAATCTGGGGGATCTGGGTTTATTCTCCTCCAAATCACTTTATTATATTGTGAGTAATCACAAAGCCTTACAATGCTGCAGAGGTTCTTTAGAAAAACAAACTAACAGCAACAGTATTTGCCAGCTTTGGCTAAGACTAAGTTTAGCTAGCAGCTAGTGTGAGATTACACAAGGAAATCTTGCAGTCTTCAAATGGATTGTCACATTGGGTTTTAAATTTACCACAGTGCTGCAATGACAGTAACTTTGACAGTAGGTGATAACCCCAGCATTTTATCTACAGACTTATAAAACTGAACAAAAAAATTTTTTTTCAAAAATACATTTTCTGCCAGCAGAAAGTAATTCTCTTAAAAAGGCAAGATCCACTAAAAACCCCACATCTTTCCTCACAAATTACCCCCCTCTTGCAGTTTGTTCCTGTTCCCCTTCAGATCTCTGCCCATAGGCAGCCCCATTGTATTTTTAAGAAAATCAATACATTTCCTGTGATTGTGAAGGCTGGTTGAGCATTGCAAAGACTCAATAGAGGGGGAAAAGCCCCAGAACTGAAGGAAGGGGTAAAAATCCCACCCTAAGATCACCAAACAAATTATTGAAATGGAGATTGATGGAAATGTGGGAGTGTTTCAGTACCAAATTTCAGTACCCAAAGTGAGATGTTGACTGACTTTTCAACCACCCCTGGAGTCAGCTGCTTTGGGCAGCAAGGTTCCCATTTGCAAAGACCCTTCAGGGTGTGAGGACAAAACCTGATCTTTTTCCAACAATCCCAAGGGCAGATGTAAGATGAGTTTATATTTGCATCACCTTTACATGGATCTCCCTAAATCAGTTTCAAACATTGAAGGTGGACCTGATGCAAAACTGGGTTTAGAGACCAAACTACAGATCAGCTCGAGCAGGACCCCCACCCACAACATCCCATCCCCCAGGGCAGAGCATGCCAGATGTGGACCAGACCTCTGCAGACACCTCCACTGCTCCTATAAGCAAGCTGAAGGCTTCACACATGGCATTGAGTCCTGCTGTGCCACCTTCTCCCACTCCTAGCCTGGAGAAAAAGAGGGTCCAGAGGGGTTCCCCTTTTCTTTGACAGCCCTTCAGCAATGGAAGAAAAAAAATGAGTAAACCTTTGAGGTCCAGGCTTTTTATCAGATTTCAGTGGCCACCAAGGAGCTGTGTGAGAGAAAGAAAAGCCACAACTCTGGGAAAAAAACCGAAGATCTTTTCTCCGATAAGCGAAGTGCTCCAGGGCCAGAGGCACCAGTGCTAGCTCTTCCCCTGGCATGTTCTCAAGAGTGTTTTGGCACTGGAAGCTGTCTCACACATGCCCAGATGAGTTGCAGATGTTGTGTTCAGATGGAGAATGTCAGCCTGGAAACAACTTACTCTCATATCCTGTAGGTCTGCATCTCAGTTTGATAAGGTTATCAAGACAAGAATCCCTGTCAAAGTTTCTTTCCAGGCTTGCCCAGAAAGGGAGGAGGGATTCTTTTCCATTTCTTTTTTTCTAAGGTAGGCTACGTGATCTCTTCCCTATGCAACCTCCTTCATCGAAGGCTGGTTCCTAGATGAGATGTGACAGACCCCTCTGCTTCCCTTCCTCTGCTGCACAACATCTCTGACCAATGAGTCTCTGAAGTTAGAAAGACATGAGGTTGCCAAAGCTGGATCTAAGTTAATTAGACATGGAAAGGATCAAGGTGGGAAAACAAGATGAATTTTATGGGAGTGTTTCTCGACTTACTCAGTGTTCCCTGCACACCTATGCAAATAATGTGTAAAACCCAGCACATTAGGAGCACCCTGTATTCAGGTTTGTCTGGAAATGTTTCTTCAAGACTGAAAGTGCATGACAGAGAACAGGGTGCTGCTAATGAAGGCGACATCCAGAAGGCACATTTTGGGGAGTAAAAATTTAAAAAAGGATGATGCATGTGTTTGTGAGCAAGCAGCTACATTTTGGTGTGTGGTCCGGAGAGATGTAGCTTTGCTCCTACAAATGTGTCTGAGGCATGAAGGGTTTGCTCCAGACTGACTGTTCTGCCCTGGGACCTGCAGAGCAACTTGGCCCCCATTGTCCAGCATCACTGCTCTTGAGCCAACAGAATGAGTGAGGACCTCAATGCACTGGGAGCAATCTGGAGCCTGCAGATAACGCGGGCCAAGATTTGAGAGTTTATAAAATCCACAAACAATCAACTATTAGCAAATACAAATATATAAATTATTGACAGTTTTACAAAAGGCACACTGCAAGCCATCTCAGTCCAACACCTGTACAAATCCCACGGCCCCCCACCCTTCCTTCCCCACCCCTTCTTCTCCCCAGCTTTCATCACGAAACATAAGGTGCTGCTGCTACAGACCCGTGGCTGTCATAGCAACTGAGGACTTCTTTTTTGGTCAGCCCAATTTGTCGGTGGTACTGTCCTTCTTTGATGGTCTTAAGACACTGAATGTTCTTCCCTAAGGTGATGCTTTTGATGGAAGGAAGGTATTTCAGCACAGTCTTTGGCAAGGACGACACACCTGTCCCAGAGAGGTTGAGCTCTTGTAGGGAGTTCAGACCAAAGATAACTTCAGCAGTCAGTGATTTCAAGTTGGGATTGTTGGATAAATCCAGAACTTGGAGGGCTTGGAGTTCCTTGAAGCTATGAGGAGATAACTCTCTAAAGCCATGCAGGCCACTGAGGGATAAATGAATCAAGTCTTTCAGCCCTGTGAAGTCTCCTTTCTCAACCTTAACCAGAGGGTTCCCATCAAGATTTAGATATCGGAGAGGAATGCCGTGAAGGTTCGGTACAAATGTTAGCCTGTTTCCAGAAAGATTTAAGTTCTGGATTTTGGGGATGCTCTTTTCACGATGCCTTGTAATTGTCCTGAGCATATTATTGGATAGATCCACATTCAAGGATTTGCCTTGACCTTTTGAAACAAAAATGTCTATAGCTATATCCAAAAGCTTGTTATTGCTCAAATCTATGTCACCTAGAGGAGAACTGGAGAAACAGTCCTCTGGGAGGACTTCCAGAGAGTTATGACTCAGATCCAAGGACTCCAGGTACCGAAGCCTGGAGAATGTTGTGGAGGAAATCTTGGCAATTTTGTTGTAGCTCAGGTCAAGGCTCACCAGGGTGGTGTATCCAGGACCAGTAAGCATTGATTCATTTATTATTTCCAGTTTGTTTGATGACAGATCCAAGTAGGAGGTATCCAGAGGGATTGGTACAGGAACAATGTGTGAGCCTATCCCACTGCAGTCCACTTTGGTTAAGCTAAAGCTGTCGAAGAGACCAAAGGTTTCCACTTCGCAGTGGCAGCCGGGGAAGCAGGTTTTGGTGGTAACAAAACAAGGAAAGAGAAGCAGCAAATTGAACCAGGCCAGCAACTGCATTGTGGACCTGGAAAACAAGATGGTAAGAAAACAGATTTAACTGCTGTAGAAATTACTGTATGAAAGATGTGTAACTGTTTGAGTTATGCAGTCTTCTCATCTCTCTTTACAAAGCAAGAGATTAAGGATACCCTTAAACAGCATGAATATCCCAAACACTTTGTCTCTCATGAATCCCAGTGGGAACTTAATGGAGAAAACAAATTGGGTCAGCAGTCTTTACAGATATAACCAAGTTAAGACACAAATGGAAATGAGGTGTAAGAACAATAGGTTGCCTTAAAGCCAGCAACAAAAAATCTCACCCAACCACACAAGCAGATCCATCAGCAACTGGTCCTTGGCTACACTGCTGGCCATAAACAGACACTCACGTACCAACTGCTCATTTAACAAGGAAAAAGTAAAAGAATCCCCTTCAAATGAATATTCCCATCCCCACCTCAGCACTCCTGGTCTCTATTCTTACCTTTCCCACCGCTGTTTAAAAGCACTTCATTAACTGCCTTGCAGTATCATCTTTCTGACACATCCTTTGATCTAGCTGAGATGCATTCCTTCCTCACAGCCCTTGCACCTTCCCAAGACCATTTCCTAGAAATTCACACTTCATCTCCCTCACCTATGTCTTGGTGTCAGTTTGTCTCCCTTTTCAGCGTGTTTTGCTTGGCCCTGCTCTCATTCCCAGGAGACTGACTGGGGACTATTTGCCAATGTACAAAAGAAGTGCAAAGGGGGAAAAACATTGCAAAAATACTGTGCTGATCACTGATATGAGATGTATGGCAGTGTCTCCCAGACCTCCTGCAAACAGAGAGCAGAGATGGGACTCTGGCCAAATTGCCTTCAACCATGCATTGCTAAAGGCCGACTCATAAATCCTCTGGGGGTCCATTATTCTATAGAAACCACAGAAAATTGGTAAATGAGCCCTAGTCTCAGGCCATCTCAACTTTCTTGAGAAAAAGTGCGTGCAGAAGGGACAAGGGGGCTAGCACTCCTTTGTGCAGACACACTTCCAGATACCCCTTTCCTAATGACATCGAGACTGATCCTCCCTGGTTCTTTGAAGACAGACATAGCTTTCTCCCCTCTGCAGTCCCTCCTAAAATAAATACTACTCTTTTTATTTTTTCATGAAGCTGAATTTGAATTGCACTGAAATGTTTTATTACTAGGGGAAGTTACAGCAGTGGGAAGCTCCTTCTAAAGCAAAACTGCAAAAGCTCAAATGCTAAATGTCTCACATACAGGGAATTACCTGCATTGGTGTCAGCCCAGTCTACTGGTATTTCTGCTCCCAAATTCCACCCAATGGTTATTCCCACTTGATGTCTCAACATGGAAAGCACCTCCCAACTTCTCTTCAAAAGTGCAGATCAGTTCCTCATGGCATTGTTTTAGCTCCAGTGGGAGCTGGATCACATACCAGGAAGTGCAAAGGCACACTAGTGTGAAATCTGACTTTCTGAGCACTGCTAAGACCTTCATGGGCTTCTGCTGGGTCATATGAACAAAAGTAAGAGGACAGTATCCAAAGCCCTAATATAGCTGGGAACAAACTTGTTAATAGGGCCTGCAGTGATAGGACAAGGGGCAATGGTTTTAAACTAAAACAAAGGTGATTCAGACCAGATGTAATAAAGAAGTCTTTCATGATGAGGGTGGTAAAACACTAGCACAGGTTGCCCAGAGAGGTGGCAGATGCCCCATCCCTGGAAAGTCCAGGTTGGATGGGGCTCTGAGCAACCTGATCTAGTTGAAGATATCCTTGCTTATTGTGGGGAGTTGGACTGGATGGCCTTCAAGGGGTCCCTTCCAACCCAAACTATTCTATGATTCTATGAACTGAGAGGAGAAGGAAAACCAGTGCTGCTGGGCTTTGATATGCACCTGCTCAAACGCCTTTTGACATGGGAATTCCCGTCCTGATCAGCCCCAAAAATGATTGCCAGAAGTGGGCAGATAGAGTGACTCCCAGTGCAACATCCATCACCCCAGCCAGCAGCAAAGACAAAACATAACACAGCTGAAATGCGGAACAAAAAGCTCAGCTGAAGTATTTGCACAACATCTATTGCCTCTTCCCTCTTCACAGCACTGCCACAAATTCTCCCTTACTGGCTCTGCAGTTGTTTTGCAGATGGGATACAATCCATTAGTACCCGTTAAAAACTCCCTTATAGAGCACCATGAAGCATCACAGGCTACCATATGCCTTGGTTAATAGCTCTGAGAAATAAAGTTACTGGTCATCTTCCAGTGCAAGAAAGAGACTCCTGCATTGCCAGATAATCAGCAAAGAGCTTAGTCAGGTACAGGCATGTTTTATCATTGTGTGGAGCAATCGATAGCTCTCTTTGAAACAGGGAAAGAAACATGCCGCAGGCATTTACAGTTCTGTGTACAGTGTGCTTTTGAAACTGCACCAAAATGACTTTGGATTGCAGCCTACAAGCTGCTTTGTTGATAAAGGCAGGAAGCCAAGGCAACCCCTTGTAAAAGAAAGAGGAATTATCCTTTTGCAGCACTGGGGAAATGCACCTGGGGGAAACACCATGGATCAGAAACCATCAGCAGTGTCACCCGGGATGGAGAGGGGAAAGTCATTGGGAGAAAGCAGCCCACCCTGGGGCTGGGTGAGCCATGACCTCTTCATTTCTGTGGCTGTTGAAGTGTGGACAGATCCCAGTGGTAAGTTTTGACCATCTGGCAGCTCTAGGGAGCTTGTTAGATCCGCTGATTTCAATAGGAGTTGCTGGGGGTGCAACATCGTCCACATGTTTCAGGTGCCCATAGTGGCTGCAGGGCTCTGATCTTTGTATCTTGCAGGGCAAATATTCTGCAACAACCCCAAGGGAACCCAGTGGTGGTTAATGGAGTCAATGTTTGACCAAGCTCCTAGCAGGGTACCAGCTTCTCTGCAGATCCCACATCTCTCCTGGAGCCTGAAGATGCCCTTATGCCTTCTCCCCACTATGCTCATCCACTGCAATGCTGTGTGGCAGACTCACACAGAAAACTCACACTGAGATTTCCCAGCCAAAAAAAGCCCAGCATTAAAATCAGACTGCAGAGGAATCCCAGGTCTCAGCTGATGGTCAGAGAGTGAGCGGGGAGAGAGAAAAGCTTTGTTTTGGTGTTGTTGCAAATTCACACTTCTCACTAAACTTGATTTCTTCTTTTTCTTCTCCCTAAAAGACTTTTCTCATTAGGGAGATCAGCTAACACATGCCTCCCTGGATGAAAGCCCATTGCTTGGGGACTGGTCCCCCTCTTCGGGAATGTGGATATTAAGAGGATGCTACCTAAGCTACCTCCAGTTGCCCTGGCAACCACCAAGTTGGAATTCCCCATAGCAAAAAATCAATTACTAATTAAAGAAATAATATAAGGGGAGGTTTAAGAGTTTGCTGGTTGATGGAGTCAGGAAATAGCTGCCCCATTCTTCATTCTGCATCCCTCAGCCAGCCTGAACATGCCCCAGAACAAAGCACTGGCTGAAAAGCAGGTGGAGTTGGGGCTAAAGACCCAAATTCACCCAATGGAGCTTGAGGTACATGAGTAAGAAGTGCAAAAAAAGTGCAAAAAAACCCCAACCCCACCAGGTTGTCTCTATGGTGGGGTGAAGAGAAAGAAATTGCTCCAGATGGGGATGAAACCAATACAAGACTAGACACATCCTTGGAGATGTCTCTCTCTCCCTTGTCCATGGTGGAGTAGGATGCCCAGTCTCCCTGGTTTCTGTTTCCCACCCCATTCTTGGCTGCATCCTCTGGACCCTGGTCCCACCCAAATAACCAGGTGCACTGGGATGAACCAGTTAAACTCACTCATCCAACAAAAAAACCTCTAATCTTCCTCTTTTCCCTTTGGTGGGTCAGTTTTCCAACAAATTCAGGTGACCAGCCACAGGGTTACCAGCTCTCACACAAGAGTGGGGAAAACAGAATCTGTCTTTTCCACAGCAGCCCACAACTAGAGCAGATCAGAGATGACATGAATCTGTAAGGTGTGGTGGACAGATCTTGGTAATTTCTGTGTTTATGGCCAGTATTAATTCTGGATTAACAGCAAATAGAGCAACTTTCAAAGAAAAGAGGCAAAACGGAAGGGTTGAAGCCCACCTGTCCCAGAGTTGTTGTTCTAGCAAAGGACAGAAGAGTTGGATTAGCAACAATATTTCAGGAAGAAATATCAGGAGGAAAATTTTGGGATTGTCTTCTGTCTCTTGTACAAGCCAAGCAAAGAAATAAACAAAGTATAGCAAAGCTCACCAGGCCTACTTGACTGCCAACACTAATTGGGATCAGGGTAAAAGGAATGTTATTGGAAAGTGAAACAAGTGCATAGGTTATGATAGAGGCCATAAATCCTTGAGACTAAAGGGAAAAAAAAAAAAGAGTTGGCTCTTTCTCTCTTTAAATATCTTGCAGGCTAAGTGGCAGCTGGGACAGCAGCTCCAGAGCACCGGGATACTCCAGAGTTGCTTCTCAACAACAAAATTGCATAAGAGACCTTTCCCCGTCTTCTCCACCCATTAATTATTCTGTAAAATTAGAATAATTACCGACTAAAGTGCAGCACTAGCAGCAGCTACACTTTTCCAGTGTGGACTCTCCCGGGCTGAGCCCAAATGACGCCACAGATGCAATCGCGGTCAGGTCTCCAGATCCCATATGCCAATTTGAGCAGGCAGCAAAACTAGCTGAAACCAGCCTACAGCCAGAGCCCATTAACCCTTAACTGCAGACATACACCCCTCCCATAATCAAGAGACTGCTGCTGACAAGGTTACACTTTTTTTTGTTGCTGGATTTTTCTGTGTAAAGGTCATTCAGGCTTTTGCTTTGCCTGCTTCAGATCAGCTCTTGCTGCAGAAGGGCTCCCCACACACATACTGCAAAGAGCTCTTGATAAATATTATTAAACCTCACAAAAATTTTTTTTGTGTAAATGGGAAGAGTGTTTTCTGACCCACTTGTTACTTTCTGTTGTTTGCTGCTTTGGGTTACACTTTGCAAACAGTCCTGGTTTTATGCTCAGTGTTTCTGACTGCTTTGTGACTTCTTGTGGCAGAGGAGAGCTAATGGGAATCCAAGAATTACCCGCTTTCTATGTTTGATCTTGCATTTGTTAGATGTGTTTGAGGGAGTTGAGTGGAGCTACTCTAGGTGTCAGTGACAGCAGGATGAGAATCAGTTCCTTGTCTTTTCCAAATTGTACTTAATTTCATGGAGCCCTCCATCAGGAGACATTGCACAAGTTACTTTTGGGGAATAAGTTACCACCCTTCACTTTGTGCTGATGGTTTTACCAGTGGGAACTGGAAAGCTGCTTAGATCAGCAGAGGCATTCCCAATTTTCCAATAGGATATAAAGATAGGGATTTGCAACCCTATTTCTCTCACTACTGCATGCAAGTACTGGAATAAGGGGAAGCTCAGCCACTGGGGTGGTGACTGTAGCCCTTATGGTTAAAGAGACACCAAGGTTCTGAACAGGAGCTAAAAATCATCCTGCAGGTGCCTGAATGCTTTATGCTGCATGTTCCTGCTCCCTGGGAAAAATCAGAATGAAATGCAAGGAATGAGAAAGAAAAAAGGAAATATTTCTCTATGAATTCCTTTCTGCTTTAATTATTTTGCCTGGCAAGATCGTAGAGCAGATCCTCATGGAAACTTTGCTAAGGCACGTGGAAAATAAGGCAGTGATTTGTGACAGCCAACATGACTTCACTAAGGGCACATCCTGCTGGACAAATTTCATGGCTTTCTAGGACACAGTTACAGTGTTGGTGGATAAGGGAAGAGTGACTGACATTATCTACCTGGACTTGTGCAAAGAATTTGACCCTGATCACACAACACCTCAGAAAATATGGAGAAACATGGGTTTGATGGATGGATGACTCAGTGGATAAGGAATTGGCTGGACGGTCACGCTCAAAGAGTTGAAGTCAATGGCAGAATGTTCAAGTGGAGACCAGCAAAGAGAGGAGAAATTGGATAAACAGAGGCAAGATGCTGCTTCTAGGTCTGGACAAGAACCCCATTGCTCTGCAACAAGTTTGTCTTTGCAAGACTTGAATCTCACCAAAACCCGTAAAATTCGGGTTGTGGACAGCCAGAAGGAGCAAAGATTGAAAAAACAAGACATCATTCCACATTTTTCCCAGATCTTAGTTATCTCCACTCACTTTTCTCCTCTCTGGACAAAGAGAAATTGCTGAGCCAAAACCACAATGATTTTCCAGCATCCAACCCATGCTCTCCAACCTTTGGGGAAGTATTTGAAGACATTACAGGGGATGGGATAGATAAGATTAGCAAAAGCAAAGACAAATTGTTAAGCATCACAAGCATTTCACAACCCCAAGGCCAAAACCACATAGCCCCTCAACTCACCATGCAGGCTGCAGAGAAGACATGTGGAATTCATCTAGAGGGAACCCAGCACCTCCAAACCCTACAGCTCCATGCTAAGGGTCTGTTTTCAAATATAGAATAATTTAGGTTGGAAAAGACCTCTAAGATCATTGAATCCAACCATTAACCCAGCACTACCAAATCCACCACTAAAACCATGTCCCCAAAAGTCCTCATCTATGCATCTTTTAAATATCTCCAGGGATGGTGACTCAATTATTTCCCTGGGCAGCCTGTTCCAATGCTTGACAACCCTTTCAGTGAATAAATTTTCCAGAATTTGCAATCTAAACATCCCCTGGCGCAACTTGAGGCTGTTTCCTCTTGTCCTATTGCTTGTTACTTGGGAAACAGATGGACAACCTTGCTTGGGTGAAAGTCTCTGCTCTTTTTTTTAATGTAAAAAAAAAAAAAAAAAAAGTCCTTTATTTAATAAAGAAGTGGAGAGACCTATTAAGATAAACTTTTTTATAACTGCTGATGTCCCAATTCCCATCTGCCTTGCAAGAGGCCACAGATAATTCATCATCCCAATGCTTAAGTAGCTAATCGGTTATTCCTCTTGTGCAATCTTTCCCCTCTGGCATCCCTCATTCCTCCCCAGAGGAAGAAATCAAGGTGCAGGGTGTTGTATTTTGGGCTCTGACAAAAGGAAAACATGTGCAGGCAGGTCTGCCAGCCCATACAGTAACTTCCAGCTCATTTACATCCATGGCTGAAATACAATTTCTGCCACACCGAGACCTGTGTGCCTTGAAAAGCCACATTTTGTCAGGAAACAGCAGCCCAGCTCCAGGGAATTTTGCCTCAAGTTGGAAAATGTTGGTGCTACGTCCAGCATGGGAAAATTAGGAATTAAATCACCATGGCATTGGGATTTGCACAACATTCCCTCTTCTCTGCTGTCAGGTTAATAGCAGTTTATTTCCAGGTGGAGGAATTAGTCTCCTGTGGCTTTGAAAGCAATTTTGCTCTCCAGCCTCAAATCAAGCTGTGCTTGTGCCCAGAGGGGGTATTCCCAAAAGGAAATTGTTTGCCAGGCCTCCTGAGTGGCTGGGGGCAGGGGAAGGCAGGTGTTGGAGTGGTGTAGCACCAGGAGGGATTCACAGGGCTGTCTGGGAGCAGACAGGATGTGAGCATCCCAGCCCCACCATTGCCTCCAGGCTGGATCAGCTGCAGGACTGCTCAAACTGGGAGCATTGGCAGCCGCAACTGGTTCCCAGCAGCCCGGGATGCTCGCAGTCAGTCAAATGAGGTGCCTGCAAGGGATGTACGAGCTCAGGACTTTCTCCTGCTCTAGAATCACCTCAGACATGACTACCCTGAATTCTTTTACCCCTAAAAACTCCTATTTCTCATCCATTCCACTCCCCCTCCTGCCCCCCACTCTGCTTTTTAACTGTGAGCATTTCCAGGAACAGGAGGTCTCACTCTCCTGGCACTCACTGAGTATAACAGAGACCTCATCTCACCCAGGAACACAAATATTTTCTTAACCATCACAAACTCAGCCCGAATAGAATTTTTATCATAGCGATATGTCCCAGAATGGGAGGTCTCTGTTATTTTGGCAGAAACTTGGGAACAGATCAGCCCCTCACATGGTCCTTCATAGCCAAAGCAGAGGTTTACACAGAGTTTTATATCAGTCCTTATGCATTTTGCTGTAGAAAAGACCTGGTGAAGCAACCAACAGATCCCCCTGCCTGATCACCTCCAATGCCCACGAACTCACTTTGGGGCATGAAGGGAGCCTGCAAGCACCCAGGCTTTATCCAAATCACAGCAGTAACCCTAGGAGGATTAAACCCTCCTTCTTTCTTAACTAGTCAATTATTGAAAGCAAAAACGATCACAGCAAGCTTCTCCTAGAGCCTCAGTGCTTGGCGACGCACACCTGACAGCCAACCCCAGCCAGTTCCTGTGCTGGCTCCTGCCACGATGATACTTTTTAGCTGCACTTCAGCTCCCAGAGACATGATATAATTCCAGAGGAATGCACTCTGGGATGAACACCATATGCCAGCAAGGAAAGTTAAGAGGTGCAGCACGGGGACAGGAAACCTCCTAGCCACGATGGATACTTCTTGATTTTAGCTGTTAAAAGAGCTGATCAGCCATGTCATTGTGCCCATCTGGGAAATTCTACATGCCATGCATGTCCCTGGGATGGCACATACAGTGTTCCACCCCAGGAAAGTGCAAGGATCCAACAGCATGTATCTGGTCAATGAGGGAAAGGCATGATGGCTACGGATGCACCACACATCCCTGACCTGAACTTCTTCCCATCACCTCGGACGGCTGGCCCAAGCTGCATGGGTAGACATGGATGGGTTCCCCTGGAGAAGATGAGCTAGGCAGGGGGAAGGAAGCAAGAGAGAGAAGGGAGGAGATGGTGATACATTCCAGGGCGATGCCTCTCCTCTTCCTAGTGAGATACATCCCACCAAGAGAAATAGTTCATCACAGCCTCATCATCCTGTACCTCTAATGGCTTTCCAGCTCTTTCTCCTTGAATCCTAGAAACATTAAGGTTGGAAAAGATTTCTAAGACAACTGAGTCCATTAAAACCGAGGTGGCTGCAAATCAGGTGTCCAAACGCTGGCTCTGCTTACATGCCTTGGACATGGTGCAGCAAGCACCAGAAAAAATAATGAGAAAGCAGAGGGGAAAGAAATTCAACCTGGCTGGGCAACACCTCCAGTCCTTGCAAAAGGCTTTTAAGAGGACCCCATGCAGCTTTAGCTCTCTGAAAGGCAGCAGCTGCCAATCTCCCTTCTAACAGCACTGCAGGGCTGCTGACTTCAGTAAGGAAGGGCAAAGTGAGGAGATTGGGAGTTAAGCTGGGTGCCCCTTGGCACTGCTCCAGCTGGCCCAGGGCTTCTTTGTGGGCTTTTAATTTATTTTTGTGGTTGGGTTTTTTTTCATGCACAATAATCTCTGGGCCCCTTTGCCGTCTGTGGCTCTCAGTGTGCAGCTGCAGACCCTCCACTGAGGAGATAATAAATACAATCCTGGCCATTATTGTTGCAAACAGCACAGCTGGAGGCTCCCATCTCATTCCCCTCCTGGCCCTTCCTCGTCCCCCTCTCCAATAATTCTTGCATCGTGACGCTGCAAACAATGAATACCGCTGAAACTGCTCGGTAGAGCATCAGCTGGGGCTTCAGGAGCTGCCCCCACCTCAGGAAAGCACATGAGGTATTCACTACACCCAGTGGGTCTTCTACAAGATCTGGGAAGGGGGGAGTTGGGAAAGGGGTGTAGGCAAAACTGGTAAAGGGTTTACCAGTACTGCATCATGCCCCCAGAGATGTGCGGTACCTCCTCAGCTCTTTTCCTCACCTCCTTGGCTTGGGATCCCTCAGTCGCTTTGGCTAGTAGAAGGATTTTACAGAAAGATCACCTGAAGTGGATTGGGAGAGCCATTTCCCCAGCAAGACTCATTTCTCACCATTGATGCTACCATAAGCCCCCATTTGTGTACTTCAGTTTCCCTCCTGACACTTCAAGGATGACTGGCATCAGGACAGAGAGGTGTTTCTTCCTCTGTGGGAATGGGGAGACCATCCCCAAGTTTAAGTCCCACCACTTTAACTGGGAAAGGAGCACAAGCCCAGATGGCCTGGTCTTACCCCAACGCTGGCACTGCCACAACTGGTCCAGCCAAATGCTACCACTGCCCTTGTGCACCATGTCCAGCTCTTGCCTTGCCTGGACACTCCACGGACACCAGCCCTGCTTTACCCTCTGCAAAATGGGCAGCCAGGCCAGGGGACAGGGGAGGGGATATATGGGGAGGTGGATGTGGTGGTGAAGTATTTAAGTGCCTCTCAGTGTTCATGGACTCTGAAGCAAGACTGCAGTCTCGGTGACAGCCCGCAACATGCCTGCCTTTCCAAGGACCTCTATCCACCTTGCTGTTCACCTCCCCTGCCTCCATCCTGCCCATATCCTTGTCCCCTTGCTTTGGGTCCTGCTCTGTGGCACTTCTGCCAGGCCATGCAGATGCTACAAGTCATCCAGGATGCACACAACCATCTTCCTTTACCATTTAACCCTGTATTAAGCCACATCCTAACCCAATTTCAGTTGATTTCACAGACAAACAGAGTAAGTAAGACTTCCCAAACCACAGTATCCTCATACATGGCCCCTGTATGGGCTACATGGTGCTGACTCCTTGCATCCTTCCCTCAGTGCCAGGAGAGGCCACCATGCTCCAAGCTGTGAACACAGTAGATAGAGACATCACCATGGGATATTTGGGGTGGTCCAGAAGAGCAATGCTCTCCCCAGTGGATGAGACTGGCCAGGTTCAGTTACCCTATGATCCTATAATACTTTGAGTTGGAGAACTCTTGCAATAGGTTGCAATGCTTTCGTCCTGGATAAATACAGGGCCTGTACCTTGTATGTGAACTGAACTTTACCAGTGGGATTAAAGGGCTTTGGGGGAAGGATCTCCTCCACCCTGCTCTGTGAAGTTTGGCCTCATCATGCCTACTGTTACAGGTATCTCATTCTTAAGGATGGGAGGAAAATGGGCAACTTTGGGGTCAGGGACATGTCCTGCCCCACTTGGGAGATAAGTGACACAAGCCCCATGCAAATGGGTCACTTCAGACATGACGGGGTTGAGGAATAACCCCAGATGGTTTGGCCCATCTGTCACAACAGGATTTGCCTTTAAGTCTCATTTTTTTCCCGACAAGAGTTGTCTCATTCAAAGTAAAGAAAAAAAAAATTCATTGAAAGAATAGTCCCCCTCCCCAAAAGTGTTCAAAGCCAGGCTGAAGTGGGCTTTGAACAAGCTGGTTTAGTGCAAAGTGTCCCCGCCCATGGCAGAAGGGTTGGAACTGGATGATCTTTAAGGTCCAACCCAAACCATTCCGCAATTTTTCTCCCCACCCCTGCGTTTGAGCTGCTAGCAAGAATCAGAGCAAAAAAGAGGAGTCAGCATCACAGAGATACAGACTGCAGAAAAGAACCAGGAAGGCAGAAAGGGGAAGGAAAAGAAACACCACAGAAGCTGGCACTCAGATATTACACACAGCACATGGCCCTCTCTCAGCTGTGGTGAAGATAAAGTGCTTTTTTCCAGTTTGCAGCTAGTCTGACACGAGATTTCCAGTCTGGTTAATGCAACTCAGGAATGTCCCATGCTAAGGCAGCCAGGATGGTTTAATCTCTTGCAGTGCCTGCAAGCAGACAGGGAGGCTGGGGCGATTCCCAGAGCATGTATTTCCTTCCCCCCTGCTGCACACCATGAATACAATGGAAATCCCCAGGAAATTAAAAAATAGATATTAAAAAATATGAAAATTCCGGTAAAAATTAAAATATCGAGATTTCCTTGTAATGAACGGCTCAGTCGTTCATACATTTGCCTCAATGGGTTCAGGTGCCAAGTTTTAAGACAAGAAACAGCATGTTCAAGCCAGCCTTTATCTCTTCCCAGCCCTCAACATCTCGGTGTTCGGAAGTTTCTTTTGATTGCCTGCCAGGGCAGCCAGCGCTGCGGCTACCGTGCAGAGCCCGGGGTGCCAGGGGTCAGGAGGGCTGCCGGACAAGGATGCCTTGTCTCATCCCACCCTCCAGCCTCTGCTTCTCCCCACCAACCGGCTAACAAGAGAGGAGGAGGAGGAGGAGAAGGAAGGAGGAGAGACTGAAAGAGGATTAAAAAAAAAACGCAGTTAGGGATGGAGGGAAAACTCTAAACCTCCGGAAGACGGTGGCTCACCTTTTTCTCCCAGCTCTGTCTCGCACCGGGGTGGCACACACTGCTCCTCACTGCGGGGCTGAGGAAGCACAGGATGCCTTTTCCTGTATCGAAAAAACCCACCAAAAAAAAAAATCAAAAAAACTTTTTCATGTTTCTTTTTTGTTTTGTTTTACAGCCCTTTTCTCCCAATTTCCTCCCATCCATTCAATGCTGGTTTATTCCTTGCACTTAGTTGTAAAGAACAGGGGTGCAGGAGACCCTCACCCCAACTCTGCAGCCTTTCCTGACAGTCCACCTTGCCATCAGAAATTAATGTCCCCTGGGATGTCTGTCACGTCTTGGTTCCCTCCAGGCATTTTGTTATCGCTCCCCACCGCCTCTGACAGCAGCTGCTCCAATTCATTCACAAACCAGCAACGTCTGCCCTGCTCCAGGATGCCGCAAGAGAAAATCCGTCTGAGTGCTGCCACCCAAACTCCTGCCTACCCCGGCGTCAAGCATCGCTCACCCCGCGCACCCACCGCCTCTGGAGGAGGGCGACGCCGGGTCCTCGTTGGGCCATTTATAACCCGCATGTGAGCAAGCACCTCCCACGGCCTCTCCCGGACAGCGACTGGGACTGGCTCCCTGGGGTCACGATAGGACAAGAGCCATGCCCCGCACCAGGGCGATGGCAAACACTGACCCGCTCTGTCTGTGAGCGCCTGGCTGCCGACAGCGAGCCCCCAGCCAAGTTTAGCCTGCAAATCCTCCCAGAGACGTGCCAGCTTCCTCCGGTCCCTTCAGCATCTAGCACGTCCAGCGTGCTCCTTATTCCCGGAGAGATCGGCGAGATGTTGGCCTAACCCTGCCTTTCCCCGGCGCCTCTTCTGCCGGTGTTCGCGCTGCTCGTCACCGCTGCGATAGCCCGGTGCTGCCAGCCCAGCTCTGGAGCGGCGATCAATGCGATGTTTCAGCGCAACGCCAGCGATCGGCACCGGCTGCTCTCCGCAGAGCAATGGCACAGTGTCCACCCAGACAAGTTTCCTACTGTAACTTCAGTGAATGCTGTTATTCAGGCGAACGGCAGCTGATTTATCATGGCAGGCACACGGGGAAAGCTTTCCATTCGGGAGACTGGGGGCTGCTCGCCCCACTGCCGCGATGAACACCGCGAGCTCAGCAGGGTTCGCTGTGCTTTCCTCACAGCCGTGCTCCTGCGTCTTCGCAGCCACGGAATTGCATCCACTAACCGCGATGGAGAACGTCCGCTAACGGAGGCGATGCCACTTCCCCACGACACAAGCCACCGGCTTCATCCTCACCACCAGCCCCATCCTCGCTGCTCTCCTCCCAGCCTTCCCAAATCCCAAGCAAGAGGAGGAAAGTTGACAGACCCTTTTGTTTCCAGAGAGCTTGGCACGTGTTGTGGTTTACTGAGCCAATAAATCTGCCGTGGGCTGCGCCTTTTAATGACTGCAGCATTAATAACAAGTTTCCTGGGAGCTGCTTAAAAGTTTACAGGGTGTGTGCACTGTCAGGGGAACCCCGGGCTTTCTGACCTCCTGCTTCAGAAGTCACACCCAGCAGCTTCTTTCGTTTCTTTTCTTTCTTCCCTTTTTTTTTTTTTCTTTTTCTTTTTTTTCCTTTTTTCAATGAGAGAATGAATAAGTCCTGGTCTGCTTCCTCTCCCCCTTTCCCAAACACACCTTCGCCTTCAGTTTAATCCACTTACGGATGGGAAATTGCCAGGCAGGGAGCTTTGCCATGCCTTTATGAATGCAAGCCGGGGGGAAGGACGCCCCTCTGCACCTTCCAGCTTCTTCACCCCATCTAGCCCACCCCTCTAAGCTTTCCTTTCCTTCCCTTCCCTTCTCTTTTCTCCCCTTACCTTCAGTAAGCTGCAAAACCCTGCCAGCCTCCCAGCACCAGAAACCCACCAAAAGGCTTCTCTTCTCTTCCGAGAGTGGGGGGGAGGGCCCGTCGAGGAGGAGGAGGAGGGAGAGGAGGGGAGACAGGGAGCCCTGTGTGAAATCAAAGCCCCGAAGCCGGGCACAGGAGGCGGTGCGGAGCCTCCAGCTGCTGCTCGGATTACTCTGCAGCCGTGGCAATCCCGAGCACTCTACAAACGACCATTCCACTGGGGGAAGGAGGAGAGAAGAGACTCCAGCTGGAGACGCTTCATTCCGGGAGGGGAGCTGGGCTGGGGGCTCGTACGCACCCACTGCAA
>VZRZ01006033.1:0-31741 GCA_013398175.1 Climacteris rufus
TGATGGAGGCGTGGCTATTTGTCTCTCCAATCCATTGTGGTTTCTGGAGGATATTAAATAAAGTCTGGGGTCTCGACTCCCAGGTTTTTGGCCCGCAGTTTTGGCTCTCTTCTTCAACGCGTGTCTGCATCTTTCTTTTGTGTCCTGTGCAACAAAAAACCGTACCTCTGAGCCACCGATCTGAACACATGGGGTCACCAGATATGGCAGCAATGCAGTGATCTGTAATAACGAGACAGCACACGCCTTGCGTTGCAAGGGTCGAGAGCCAGCCAGCAGCAGCCATGCTGTTTATTGTATTGTCCTTTTTTATAATAAGAACCCAGGTATATGACTGGCTGGGTTCTACACCGCCCTATTCCAAAACATATTGTACAAGAACAATAACAACAGGTGCTTATCGCTCTTGTTTTCATACCTCTCATTGGGAAGAAGGATTTTTCTCACAAGCAGCAAGCAGCAGGCTTTGGGTTGCTACAATGCCCTCTAGTAATAATTTAGAATAGAAATAAAGCCCGGATAGGAATCGGTTTGTTGAATATAAAACTATGCAAAACAATCAGTCTGTAATTGAATTTCTCAAAAAAAAGCTAAGAGTTAACTTGACCTCCTTTAGGACTGATGGGATAGCAGTGGGTTAGTGCGCTGGCAAAGTAGTATAGTAAAATCCGCCTCAAACCATTCAATAAAAATCTAAAGCTAAAGCTAATGTAAAATGCCACAGTTTACTTTGCTTTCCGTGTGACACTTGTTTTATATCTGTAGTTATTGTATCTTGGATAATAATGGGGTTTACATTGCTTAAAACCCTGTTGGTTTTTTTCCCTAACTTTACTGCTTCATTCAATTAAGTGAAGATTTTGAGCATTTCAGATCTATAAACATGAAGACTAAGTTTCTTCTAAAATGATTCAGTTTGCATTTTTTATGGTATCATTTAGATGTTAAGATAAATCTGACAGACAAGAGTTGTAATTATCAATCTGCATAGACTGTGATTCCTTTGAAGAGTAGATTTATGGCTTCTGATTCAATTAGAATAAATCATAATGAAAATATACAAACCTGGAGCATGAAAATTAAAAACACGCCCTCTGGTTCATACGTAATTGTTTCTAGAAATCCTCATGCTAGAATAAAATAAATTAATCAAAGCCAGAAGAACTAGAAAATGTGTCACAAATTATTGTTCAGCAGTTGACTATCACTGAGAAAAAGAAAAAGATTCATTTGACTATCAAATCTGGGCGGATCTGTATTCATTTGACCTGCTTTTTAGCACAGAAAGAAATATTTTGGAGGCAAAATAGCCTTTAAAAGTCACTGCTTTTCCTCATGGGATAAAGGCTATATTGATTTTTTTAAGTGGTACTTATACCTTTCTGGTTCTTTCTTTATTCGTAGAATTACACTATATCATTGCTGAAATTGATGATGGGAAGATGTTATCTCATTCCTAAAGTGGTTTAACAAATCAGAAAGACAAACTAATTATAGAGTTTTCCTTTTCAGTATGAATTTCTGTTTGTGAGATTCCAAATTGTCTCTCATCCAGGAAATTAGTGTTGCATTTTGTACAGTATGGAAAAATCACCATTATCTCTACAAAGAGAACAGAATACTAATATAATATCATCTAATTTTTGTCACATATATGAAAAAACAAAAAAAAAACCAAAAAAAACTTAATTTTGTGAATTCTTCAAGTGTCCAGTCAGCTTTAATCAAGTTATTTTTAGCTGCAAATGTGACTGGAAATCTATGCATCTCAGGTATAAGTGCTTGAACAAGGGTCAAACAGAAATCAATTACAAAGACATCTGGATTGGGAAGGGATATGGGGAATTGGCAGACATGCTCACACACAGAATTATCTCAGGAGATGAAAGTATTTGTAGAACTTTAAGGAAAAGTGGGAGAACAGCACTTTCAGTATAAAGATTTCAGGACATCCATTCTCCAGGTGGATTTCTGTTTTGTTTTATGAATTTATTTCTGGACCTAGAATAAACATCACCTTCACTAACACTCTTTGTCCCTCCTGAGCAGTAAAGAAAAAAAATCAAACAATATTCTTTGTCCTTTGTATTTCAACACATGTGAGTAAAAAACAATGAACATAGTCTCTCCATATGTTAAAATCATGCACTTTCACAAATATATAAAATTGCACAACATTTTCACTTTTGCCCCACTACTACTGTGGATGAATATTGTCTTCTGAAGAGGTGATTTTTCAAAAGCAGAGTTGGTAAGTGCCAGATAGCATATTGATTCTTTTTTCCACTTTTAAATATACCTACCTCACTTGATAAAACAGTTTGGAATCTTCTTTTTATATGAGTAAGAGTATCTATTTCCAATTTTTAGAGAAATATATCACACAATGAAACCTAAAATGCCACATGGGGTTACATGACAGGAACAGCCAATATACTGCTTTTGCCTAACTGGAAAAAAAAGAGCACATTAAGCTTAAGAAAACAGTGCTCATTGTTAATTAATTTATCTGGCAAAAGTACATATTGAAAGAAAAAAAAAGGAAGGTATTGAAATGATTTTGCTTGGTTTGATTACTTCATATTCATGTGCAAGTGTGGAAAAGGAGCTATCTTTATCCACTCTCCACCACTTAACTCTTAAATTCAATAATTTATTGCAAGCAAGCTGCCAAAAATAAGTAGAGGTCTCATGAATATTAATCTTTCACAAATTTTGGGTCTAGAAGTGGCCCAAGCTAGATCATGTATGTTTTCATTTATTTGCCCCACTAAGGCAGAGTTTGTGTCAGGAGTTCACTTTTTCTGAGACTAGAAAGGATCCACTCCCACAGAGCTCTTTAAAGTGTCTCTGATGCAAGGAACTCCTCAGTTTGGGCCCACAAATCAACCCTGAGACACAAATCTGTTGTAAACCATGTTTCATTAGTTCTGGTGTTCATCAAAATGCTTGACTTGTAGAACTCTCCTAAACCTCACCACTATCTTCAGCCTTTTAATGAAGTTTCTTTTTGGATGTGTATATGTTTACAAACATGCAACATAGAGAATTCTAACTTTTGACAGACCATATTCAATATATTATTGTTATAAAAAGCATAATTTTAACTATTTATCGCCATCATCTGGTTTGTGTCATTTTACCTTTAAAAGTTCACACAGTTTGAGTCTCTTTATCACAATTCTGTCTGGCTTTTTCTCATAACAGAAATGTGACTACAGTTTTTTCTCTTTATATGCTTATTAAAGTGTTAGAGTTGAATTTTCCCACATACATAGATCTGGAAGCATACTAATGTCTTCACGTGATTGAAGTCTTTGTAAGCCTAGGTAAATAAGTTCTGATAATGTGATGTTGAGACAGGATGACATTTTCTATTTCAAATCTTACCAATCTGAGAATTTTATACGCAGTGCTTGTTTCTAACAGAATGCTTGCCACATCTTTAAAAAAAGACAATGGATGGACATTGACAAGATTGAACAAGTATCTAGGTTTCTTGCTGTTTGTCCAACTCCAGGGTTTTCCCTTGAAAGTTCTATCTTCTCACAGGCTGGCTGGATGCACATTGTAATGTCTGCAACAGCAGAGTGATGAATTGGATCCCTGGATGCAACAATTTGTTTTCCTTGTCATTTGATCCATCTCAATTACTGAAGAACAGATTTCATTTTGTGTTTTATAGAACAAATCAGTGAAATACAACATGAAGCACTGAATAAACATTGTCAATCCTAGCTGGTTTCCTCCTTTCCCTTTAGAAAGGTGATCAAGAAGGGAGAGGAGTAAGCCTCTAAAAATGAAACATGTTTAATAGCAGTGCTGAGGCTGCTGAACTTGCACTATAGCAGGGTGCCATTGATCTTCATCCTTCTAGCCTAGAACTGCAAGCTGCAGGATCAAGGCCATTTTATAATCTTTGAGCTACCCCCGCTATGTAATGTGCACAGTTTACTCAGAGAGTGCTACACTCCTGCATTAAAGGCACTACTTCTGCATACTTGGAATAGTGTCTAAAAGCTCATCTATGCATGCAGGATTTGAGTGTAAAGTACTGAATCTGGGCACAGATACATTCAGAAGATATAGAAAACATACCAGATACATATACAGAAGGAATATGAAACTGGAACCATCACATAAAATATTATTTGGTTGTATTTTGTTATCGTCCTCCTTTTTAAACTTTTTTTTTCCCTAATAAATGTTGCCTTATTCTTTGCTGTTAAAAATAGCAGTTTCATACTAGCTAGTTCTCAAGGTTATTGTTCTGTAAACATAGCCATGTTATTGTAGAATTATCTTGTTATTGCATTCCTTTCCCATGGACACAGACCCTTGATGGACATTTTCCTTGACCACTGTAGTTGAAGGAGGAAGTACTGATTTCCTCCAATGACTACTAATTTCTAAAAAAGTATTTAAGAATAAAGAAGGTGGGTCTTGCCCCCTTCCTTCCTTTCCCCTGAACCTGAACACAACTGTCTCTGGCTCTTTCTTTCTGCGTCTCCAGCATTCCAGCCGCGATACTAATAAAAAAACCACATTACCTAGGCATTAAGGTCCTAGGTTGGGCCACTTATGTGCTCTTATGTTTGACTGTAATGCTACTGGCCTTTGATGTGCTACACTGTTTTCAGTTTTCACTTTCCAGGCATCTTAATTTATTTTTATTAGCTAAAGACATATATCTAAATTTTGATTCACTTCCACATAATGTAAGACAATCCAAATTTTACTAGTCCAATAAAAGGAAGAAAACCCCCAAAAACAGCATCCCAAAGGACAGTAAAAATTAAATATGCAACCAGATTGGCATGCATTTTATATGTACCCAGATGAAAATATGTTAGGTTTTAAATTAAGAGTCAGACATATTTAGGTCTTAATACCTTTAAATTACGTAATTACCCCCTTAAAGCAATTCTAAAATCACTCATTAAATAACTGAAAATAAATGTTGCTCTGCTCCTCCTGCCTAGAACAAGGATTAGAACATTCGAGATATAGTCCTAGCTATAGTAATTGGAACCTGAACAGTTTCTTCACCATCTTAAATGAGCATAGGAGACCAGCCTGTTTCCAAGCATCCTCTGAAAACAAATATATTTCACATGGATGGATTAAAAAGATGGTTTTCTGGACTACCCTCTTGGTGTTTATCAGGCACATGGCCAGACCCACAGTGATAAGGATGCACATTTAAATAACTCCAAGGAGATCCAATTCAGAGGATGAAGAACCATCCTCTAGGAAAATCACATGCCAGCCACTGAAGAACTCAGGAACCTGATGACTTGATGTAGACCTCCTCCACCCATTTTTCTAAAAAGAAGACTGAAATTGTTGAGATTAGCACTCAAAATTCATTGAAAGAGCAGACATAACACCAGAGAAAAACAATTTCTGTCTAACAGTTTTAGTCATGCTGCTAACAAGGCTTTCCTACATTAATTAGGTAATTTGGACATTTAAACTGTTAAAATAACATTTGAACAAACATTCTTGGCTCTGTATACATGGCATGTTCCCTTTTAAAAGACTTTGAGTAACAGGGTCAGCGCCATATGCAATGTTCAAAAACTCAGTGTACCAAGGCTTTATATAGCAGAAAAATGACACCGTCTGTCTGATCCTCAATATCCTTAACGGTACCCAACTTTTTGTTGGCTGTTTTTGCTGCCACTTAACACGGAGCAGATTATTTCAGAAAACTGACAGATCATTTTTCAGAGCTGAGACTCTAAGTTCTGAGTTCAGCATTACATAGACATGGTTTGGATCATTTTTGTTACATGTGTTGCCTTACTTTCATCTAAACTGTAGTTCATGTGTCAATTTTGTTCTCCCATGTTCATTCTCTAAGATTCTCTGCCACAGCTGGGTGGGTTCAAATGCTGCAGAGAGCCCGCTGCATGGACTGGAAAGCTGCGCCCACCAGCACTGCTTTCAGTTCCTCTTCACAGGAGTAGGACGAGTCTAAGAGCAGACGCGCTGGAGTAGTGACTCTGCACCACGTGGAATAAGCACAGCGGAGACAAAGAGATGTTTAGGAGGGGCCTTCTCCGCACGGCAGTCCAGGTTTAATGCGAACACGTACAGAAGGAAAAAAGGGTGCGCACCCAAACAGCCAAAGCACTTTTAAGATCCAGGGAAAGGAGGCAGAACGTTGACCTGAGCCAATCACCAAGAGAATGGGTGAGACCAGGCTTGACTGACAGGTCGCCAGCCCAGTGAGATCACGGTCCGCCACCACGTGATCTCTGGAGCTGGCGGCTCCTAGGTTTGTGCGGGGATGCTGGGAGTCTCTGCGGCGTCCACCGGGGAGGGACAGTCCGGGCAGCTCCGAGGCGGCAGCTGCCTGGACACAGGGCCGCCCTGCCCAAGTGGGCAGGGATGGCCCCTGCGGGACCGTGCTGTGTCAGGAGTGCTGCAACAATTCTCTGCCATTTCTTACCATTAATTTGGTTCTTGACTACCTGGAAGACCTTAATAATCTGTATAAAAGCCTTTTTATAAAGATATTTAATAAAAGAAGGCTCAAAACTGATCCACTAGTGTACCAGCCTCTGTTTTTTTTCCTATTATAATATTTGATCTTTACGACTTTTCTTCCCATTCTTCAAGGAATTTTCTATCTACGTAAAAGGAATACATCTCCTACAAAGCAAGTAACTTTTCTCCAACCTATGGTAGCTCAGTTTCCTGTTGATTTTTAGTCTGGAACTTTGACAAGGGTTTTATATCTATGTGATTTTCCTTATCTACATGGTTATTGACCGTTCCTATAATGCCAGGGAGCAGGTGTGACAGGATTTCCATTACAAACACCACACTGTCATTTTCCTGACAGACTTTGTCCACAGCATCAGTGGCTTCATTCTACAAGAGATGAAAATCAGATTCACCAGCCTGCAGTTCCCAGAATACTCTATAGAATCCTACTCTATAGATATCCTGTAGTGTATCCCAGTATCTTACAGAATTTCTCTTGTCTAGTTGCATGTTATGAAGGCAGTGTAGCAGATCTCTGGCACTGTGACTGCAGTGTAGTCACAGTTGGCTGGAAGTTCTCCAATTCCATTTGTTAATGTTTCTGGAATGTAGGGGTTAGCATCATCCACTCCCTATTATCAAATATGCAAATAAAAAAAAACCCCTTTTTCTAAAAATGTGATATTACATTCTCAGTAAATTTTCTAGAAATAGTGTGGATGTTAAAATAGATGTAAATTGGGACTCCTATGATGTTTATTCTGTTAAAAAAAAATATGTGAAGCTCTAAAATCTTTCTCATATTTCAGTCTTACGCTATGCAGTTAATACACCAAGAATGATTGATTACAAAAAAGTAAGTTCTGTAGAGATTTTTTTCATTTTTTCTGAATGATCTAAAAAACTACAGGCTGTGGATATTAGAAAAAAACCAAACACACAACCCCAATAAACCTCCACCCTAATGTGAATATACTAGTTTTGTAAAGTCTTATTTTTATCTGTTTTAAAAGAAATGTCTAGAGGTACATTTTATATTGTTTTCAAAGCAACTTTCTTGATGTGTGATACACACTGTAATATGACTGGCAAAATAAAAGCCTAAAGAGACCTCAAATACTTTCCTTTGAAAATTCCATTCTTCATAAATTTCTAGAATATTAAACTGAATCAATAGTTTCTCACATGAGAAAATCTAGATTACAATGTAGTCCAGCTACCAGCTAGATTGAAATATGGTGTTATTCTGCCCTTTCACTGCAGTTTCTTCTCTTTTTCTCTCCAAGCTTTACAAAACTATCCTGAGAGTGATTTTTCTCCAGGGTCATCAGCTTTGGACACTCTGTCATGGAACTTGGAATGATTCAATTCTTGTGAAGATCAACATTATTCCAACCACTTGTTTCCCATCTGTGTAAAACAATCCTATTGGATATCATTCTGTAAGACTAGAAAAAAGTCTTCAAACTCAAAGATCGAACATCAAGAGTTTTTGTGGAAGGAAATTGTGATTTGAATGATGCACCAGTCATCAAAATAGTTGATCTATGAACATACATTAATGTGCAAGTGATTGAAGATTCTCTAGTTTAGTAATTTCCCAGCTACTAAGAGAAGCCAAGACATGATTTATATTCTATCTACTTCACAGATGATCAGAAGGAATAAGAGTGAATATTGCATTTTAAAAGAGGGAAAGCAGAGGTATTTGTTAAGGAGAAAGGTTCAAAAATAATTGACCTACTTCTTGCCCCACTGAAAATAGAAATATCCCAAAAGGAGTCACAGAATGATTCAGGTTGGAAATTACCTTTAAGGTCATTGCGTCCAACCATAAACACTGTCAGATCCACCAATAAACCATGTCCCTAAATGGTACCTCTATACAACTTTTAAATACCTCCAAGGATGGGGACTCAACCACATCCCCGTACAGCCTGTTCCAGTGCCTAACAACCCAAGTTAGATAAGACAAACTCCATGCTGAAATACATTTAATGATATCATTTTTGAACTTAGCCTTGAGTTAAAATAGCGCTTCTCTAAAGAATACCTAATTAGATAGATTACCAGTATTTTACAACATGCAAAGAATTGAATGAGACATTAAGAATATGGCATGAGAAGAAGTATTATGTAGCTCTTTTTAATTTCTGAATTTTTTTAAATGTCTGTACTACTATAGAAGAGAAGAAATCTTGGAAATGTTTACCCACTGAGGTAAATGAATTTGTGTGGGAAATAATTTTTTTAAATAAATCTTTTAATACATTGTGCCCCAGAGTTTAATGTGACTCTTCTTTGAACAAGAAATAGTGACATTTGTCTGTCCTAAATGTTATTTTGCTGTTCATTAGAACACATTTAATACTGGTGAGAAAATATAAGAGGTTTGGGTGCTTTGGTATGCCACTTGATAGTGTCACATGAAAAAAAGTGCAAGGTTTCCACTGTATCAACAGTATCAAAAAAGGTAAAGATTAGCTGAAGTTGTCTGATAGAACAAAAGATTTTTCATCTGAATAGTTTGGTTGTGTTTGGTAGTTCTTTTTATAGTAAAGGTCATTATTTTTATATTTTTCTAGAAAACTGTAAATTGGCCCAGGCATAAGACTGGAAATCTTGATGTTTAGAGGCTTGTGTATATAACATGAATGTGAAGATGAAATGAAGAAATATAAATCCTCTATACTGAACTGTCTGAGTTGGCTGAAGAACATTTGTGAGAGAAGATATCAGAGGAAGAGTTTTGCACATCCTTATTTAGTCTTTTAAATATCTTATATAAATCAGTGTTTAATTAGTTTACAATGCATCTTACATCTTTAAAAAACTTTGGGTTTTTTTCCCTGTGTTAGAGAATGACTTTGAAAAATCACCTCACCAAAGGAATTGGTGCAGGGAGTCGCATTCTTCTGTATTTTCCCTTTCTCTCCCTCCTTAGAAACATAGCAGTGATTTTCCTGTGTCATAAGTTGTACTCTGATATTTTTGAACCTTAAATTGAGCAAATCAAATCAAGATGTTAATTGGTTGTTCACATTCATGTATAATTTATCTAGAAATGCTTATGCATTTTTCTGATTGCATGTGTGTGATCTCAATGGGAATCCCAGTGGGTAAGACTTCAGCTTCAGTTTCTACATAAGTATTCTTTCTGACATGAGCTTATTTAGGACTTATTAAATGTATTCCAATACCAATTTACTGTAAAAGTCTGAATATCTATTTGAATAGAAAGTTTTTAGGTTCAGTCTTCTTCCTGTATGCATTTTTTAAGTCTCAAATTTTTGCAAGGCCATTCATGTTACAGTATATGGGCATTTATGTATTCCAAATACCTACTTCATAAACTGGAGATAAGAATTGTAAAACAACATAGTCTTTGCTTTTGCTAACATCATCTAAAGGTCACTAATCATA
The DNA here is from genome assembly GCA_013398175.1 of Climacteris rufus. NCBI lineage: Eukaryota > Metazoa > Chordata > Aves > Passeriformes > Climacteridae > Climacteris > Climacteris rufus. Next base: position 9,919 of record VZRZ01006033.1, read on the forward strand.
TCAAGATTTACTAAGATATTTTAAATCTCTCAGCAGGAATAATCAGCTGTAAATTGAGAAAATTAAAGAAGAAATTCTTCCCTGTGAGAGCAGTGAAGCACTGGCACAGGTTGTTGAGAGAAGATGTGGCTGCCCCTTACCTGGAAGTGTTCAAGGCCAGGTTGGATGGGGCTTGGAGCAACCTGATCTAGACAAAGATGTCCCTGCCCATGGCAAGGAGATTGGAACTAGATATTAAGGTCCCTTCCAACCCAAACCATTCTATCATTCTATGAAGTGTCCTATCAGAAAAGATATTTTCTTTTAAAATAAGAAATTCTTCCTGATTTCCCCCCCCTACATAAACAAACAAACATCTTGCCTCAGAACAATTTATGCCCCAGACATGGAAGTGTCGAGACCCAGAGATTTTCCAGTAAGATGCAGCTAATCATTTTCAGCAGGATAAGCATGATGTGGATCACTTGGAAAAGGGAACTCTTTGGAAACTAGTTGCTGTTGACTTTATTTTGTAAATCTTTCTCAAGAAAAATTCTTAAAGGGATTAAAGAGTTTAAAAAGCTGAACAGCATTGACTGGTTGCTTTATTGGCCTTTTAAACTCCTAAGAGACTTTCTTGCATTTTTCTAGGGCAAAAAATATAGTGTGCACAGCTCAGAAAGAAAAAACAAGGCAAGGAGATATGCATAATTATGTTAAACAAATATGCAACCAAAAATAATCTTAAGTAATTCAGTAGGATTGCCCTATTTTTCTGCCAAATTAACTTCCTTCAGTTTAAGTGAGATTTGTATTTTTCCCCTTGCTAATTTACTTAGGAGAGGTACAAATTGAAGCGATAAATACTGCTGTGTCTGCTGTGCATTAAACATGGATTTTTGAAGCAACATTGCAAAGACTTTGGGTCCATCAGCAGTTATATTTTCAATTCCTGTTTCAACTGTTCTGTAATTTAGATAGGGTTTTGACATTGGACTTCTAAAGAAAGAAATAATTTAGATATTTCTGCCTGAGTTCAAATGGCACTTTGCACTCACTGAGAAGTGTCCCTTTCCAATATAATGTGTTCAGGTATGAGGATAAGATGATCTGACTTTGTCATGTACACAAACATTGTGAGTTTGTATACATGGGTTTCACTCTGACTAGTCTGAAATAAGTCTGAAGCATGAATCACAGAATCTCAGAATAGTTTGTGTTGGAATGGACCTCTCAAAATCATCTAGGCCAACTCTTCTTCTAACGCAGAATCACCTAGAGCATTTTGCACAGGATTGTGTCCAGGGGAATTTGGATTATCTCCAGAGAAGGAGGCTCAACAGCCTCTCTGGGCAGCTTGCTCCAGTGCTCTGTCACCCTCATAGTAAAAATTTTCATCATATTAAGTTTAAATTTCCTGTGGTTTAGTTTGTGCCCTTTGCCCCTTGTCCTGTCACTGGGCACCATTGAAAAGTCTGACACCCCCCTCTTGACACCCACCCTTAAGATATTTGTAGGCATTGACAAGATCTCTCAGTCCACTCTTCTCCATGCTACAGAGGCCCAGCCTCCTCAGCCTTTTCTCAAAAGAGAGATGCCCCAGTTGCCTAATCATCTTCATAACCCTCCCTGGACCCTCTTCAGTAATTTCCTGTCTCTCTTGCCCCGAGGAGCCCAGAACTGGACATAATGCTCCGGATGTGCCTCACCAGGGCTGAGTAGAGGCGCAGGATCACCTCCCTTGTCCTGCTGGCCAAATGCTTCTCAATGCACCCCAGGGTCCAGCTGGCCCCCTTGGGCCTCAGGGCACTGCTGGCTCAGGGACACCTAGTTGTCTACCAGGATCCCCAGGTCCTCCTCCCCAGAGCTGCTCTCCAGCAGGTCAATCCCCAGCCTGTACTGGTGTCTGGAGTTGTTCCTCCTGAGGTGCAGGATCACCTTTGTTGACACCTTTGTCACTTTTGTTGAACTCCATGAGGTTCCTCCTCACCACCTCTCAAGCCTGGCCAAGTGTGGCTGACTGGCAGCATAGCCTTTGGGTGTATCAGCTGCTCCTCCCAGTTATGTATCCGCAGCAAATTCTGTCCCTTCATCTACGTCATTGACAAACAAATTGAACAAGACTGGTCCCACTACCGACCCCTAGGGAACACTGCTGGCTACAGGCCTCCAACCAGACCCTCTGCTCCTGATCATGGCTCTCTGAGATTCTGACATCCAGACAGTTCCCTATCCACCTCACCCTCCATTTGCCCAACCCACACTTCCTGAACTTTCCTAAGAGGTTGTTATGGCAGACAGTGTCAAAGGACTTGATGAAGTCAAGAGACAACATCCGCTGTTCTTGTCTACCCAGCCAGTCCTGCCATCACAGAGGCTATTGGATTGGTCAAGTATTGATGAATACATATTGACTACCCCTGACAAACTTCTTTTCCTCCACATGCTTAGAGATGACATCTAGGATGAGCTGTTTCATCAGCTTCCCAGGGATTGAGGTGAAGCTGGCTGTAGTTGCCTGGGTCTTCCTACTTGCCCTTTTTGAAGACAAGCTAACATGAAATTGCAATGAGATCATGTTGTTGCAACTCCACCCCGTTCTGTAATTCTTCCTGTGTGTTCCCCATGTGTGTGTTGGTTTACAGGCATTTCAGAGAAGGAATCGAGCATACAGGTTTCCCCAGAGGGGTGAGATGATCCACCACAGCCATACACACCTTTGAGGTGCTTGGCCTTTTCCTTCTCACCTTGGGAGGCAGCTGAGGAACACTTTTTGCTGCCCTGGTTGGCCTGACTTATTCCCCAGTTGGATGTGATTCCCTCTTCTGCTCTACCCATACACTACTCAGAGAGATGAAAAGCCTTTTTATATTACTGAACTTTTACATCACCTAATCAAGTACAATACAACATGACAATGCAGAAATATGATTATTTATAATAAATACATAAAATTAATGCTAGTGAAGATCTGATGACAGCTTTGTGCACTTAATTCTGCAATGAATATTTATCAGATGTTATCTCAAGTAATGCAGTGGTGCTTTTGCTTTGTAATGAAGGATGCCTTACAGTAATTTCTCTGACACTCCTCACAGAGGAATTTAATTAAAAAAAAGCACCTCAAAAGCACCTTTCACCATCCTTAGAGTGAAACCAATTCACAAGAAGGAGAAACATTGAACAAACGTGATATTATATGATTCCAAAAACAAATGTCATGGGTTTGGCACTACTATTACTATTTCTGTTACTAGACTCCTCCTATGAAGACTTAGCTTTGTTTTCTAGACAGCTTCAAACCATTACAACCTGAAACATTACATTTTTCAATAGTGTCTGGTAAATCATAAATTATATGAACTTTTTCTACTTTATCCATTTTTTTCTCAGTACACTCAGCATTGTAGAAGATTAGCAACAGAGTTTTTCCTTAGAGTAAGACTACTGAGAAAGCTCAACATATCTTTCTTTTCTAAACTAACTTTTTCCGGTCTTTTTAATTTTATTTTGGTCAGGATGCAGAAAATGTGCTAAGTAACTTGCTACACATGGTCCACTTAGCTGTCTAAATTTTCCAAAATAATCCCAAAAGCTCTCAAAAAAGAGGTAGTATTTGGAAACTTATCTTCTGGAATATAAACAGTTTTCAAAAAGTTACTGCATGTTGCTATTACATCATCCACTTCATATTCAAGTTCTCTCTCTAGTTTAGATAACCATATTCAGTAGCATTATCATAATTCTACTTTTTATTGAACCAGTTTTGTCTGCGTGTTGCTTCAAGTAACCAAGCCCTACTTGTATTGTCTTGATACATCACATATAGATCAGAGACTACTGAAGAGAGCAGGAAACAGATACGCAGGCAACTCTGCAGGGAAATAAAAATATGATCTTTTCTAGGAAAAAACAGGGACTGTGTAAAGTTTTCAACCACCTAGAAAGAAACTGAGCTGGTGATTTAAAAATAAGCCTCAATAAGTATATCTATTTGCGAGTACACAGAAGGTACAGCTGTATTTTTTTACAATGTCTGTGAAAGTATAAAAATCTTTCATTAAAAATTGCTTCAACATTTAGGTCAAAGGTGATTGTCCAATAAAACTGTTTTTATAGTTGAAAAGAATTTTGGGACCTAGTTAGACTAATTTCAAATCTCTAGCTAATGTACCAACTGAACCTTAAAGACTGAATGGAGCTTGATTCAATTTAGAAAATTAACAGGGTTCTGCATCAGCAGAAGGAAGAAATAGAGCTTTGACAAGTTTCTCTGGCACAATAGAAATACTGTCAAAAATGGTTCTTCCTTTCATTACCTTGGAATTATGGGACTGAAAGACTGAGGTGCAGACAGATAGCACATTGCTTGGCAGATGGTGGGAGGGGTGATGGGACATGTGGCTGCAGCTTCACCAGGATGTCCCACAGCATTGCTGAACTCTGCTCTGCACTGGTACAGCCTCACCTTGAGTCCTGGCAGTTTTGGGCATCACAGTGTAAACAAGACATTAAGCTTTCCAAAGGAGGCCACAAATATGATGAAAGGTCTTGAGGGGAAGCTGTATGAGGAGCAGCTGAGGTCACTTGGTCTGTTCAACCTGGAGAAGAGGAGACTGAAGACAGAGCTCCTCCCTGTCTGCAACTTCCTCACAAGGGGCAGTGGAGGGACAGCACCAATCTCTGCTCTCTGGTGACCAGTGACAGGACCTGAGGGAATGGCCAGAAATTGTGTTGCAGGTTTAGGTTGGATATCAGGAAAAGGTTCTTCCTCTAGAGGGTGGTTATGCACTGGAACAGGCTCCCTAGGGTAGTGGTCACAGCACCAAACCTGATGAATTCATGAAGCATTTGGGCAACACTCTTGGGTACATAGTGGGATAGTTGAGGTGTCCTGTGCAGGGCCAGGAGTTGGTCTTAATGATCCTGATGGGTCCCTTCCAGCTCAAGATATTCTATGAATATTCAGAGTCACCCCAGAACTCCTGTGTTCATGGAGAATGACATGATTTGATACTACTTACAGAACTTCATGTCAAAACATGCCTGTGAACTACCAGTAAATAAATCCTATTTCTTCAGGGGATGTAGTAAAGACATTACTTGCATTTGTGTCTTATAGGAAAATAAATTTGTTTTGTTAATGATATATAAGGTCAGCTATATCCAGGGGAGAAAGGGGACCAGGTTTAAGGAAGAAGTTGGAGCAGTAGTTAGAGACTCATCACTTTGTATGTAGCATGCTTCCCTGTGTAGAAACCAGACTTGGAAAGTATGCCTGCAGAGACAAAACTTTACCACTGTTTTCCTGTTCAAATTAAGCTATCTTTTCAATTTATTATTTAATATATAGAAGTTACTCAGCCAGTAGCTCGGAAAGGTAGGATGATGAAGAACTGATCTTATTTCACAAAATTCTAGCCAAGGTCTTGTTTGGTTTTTGTCTGATTTCCAGTACAGTTGGAAGTCTGGATTATCTAGAGCACATTTTTTTAGAATTTATTTCTTGACTATAGCTTCTGCTTAGTACTTAATTGCAACTAGAAATATCAAAGAAGCTGGGGAGATGTGGGGGAGAGAGGGATGAAAATATTGCCAGTTCTTTTGCTCCTCTAAAATATACACTAATTCGTACAACTAACTACTATAAAATTTTGGGTGCTGTGTAGGAGAGGAAAGTTGTATCATCCTAACACAACAACCAAAGAAGAAAGTATTCTTACATCTAATGTTAGAAGCTCTAGCTATTTATTTTTTCTATGTTGTTTTAGGAAATTATAAAATGAAACACTAGAATTTATAAAGTAAAACTTACTTGTAAATGATTTATGATCCCTATATAAAAGCTTTCACATGTTTTCAGTTATATTTTTATATGTAAAATACTGGATTTTTCAAGTCTCAGCTGTTTGTGTTAAATTGCATAAATTGAAAAAACTTTCTATCTTTCTGAACAACATTACTATACAAATTCTTATTAAAAAGTATGGGGACATTTAAAACTATGAGGACAAGAAGCTTATTCTTGTAGTTTTGTTGTTAACATTTACTGGGGAGTATTGTTTGGTATTCAAGAAATTCAGGATACGTTAACTGACAATTTAAACTGACAATTTAAACTGACAGCAACTAAAAAATTTTATGAATTAATGAAACTAGAAAAATAGTATTTTCTAACTATATATTAAAGAAAGTACTATCCATGTCAAACATAAATAGTTTTGATTTAAATAAGCAAACTCTTTTTAAGTGCAATTTCTTTTTAACTTACTTTCGAAATAAACTCTCCTGAGAGTCATGAAATAGGAATTACTACATATGTTCTTATCCTGTCATAACATTCTGAAAAGAAAATGCATCTTACTGTCTAGCTTGATGAAGTTTTTTGGTGTCTTCATTCTCTGATGAAGGGCTATGTTCTTATATTCAAATTGATTATTATCTGCTAGTGAAAGTCTTAATTTTAAATGAAGCATCTTATTGAACAAATTACTAAGCAACCTAAGAAGAAATATATTACAATGTTGCTGACAGCAACAGTTGTTAAAAAGATATTTTAATATTTTTGCCAAAATCTAGGGGGTTTTAAAATATTTTCAGCATTTTCTATGTAGGCATGCAAGGTACATCTTAGAATCATAGTGTCATAGAATGATTTAGTTTGAAAAAATCCCTTAGGATCATCAAGTCCAGCTGTAAACTAACACTGCCAAGTCCACCACTAAGTGTCATATCCACATGTGCTTTAAATACAGGGATTGTGACTCAATCATCTTAATCTAAAGAAAGTAATTTATTTGAAATGAAAATTATCCATAATATAAAATTACCTCCAGAGCTAAATACAAATCTTGGTATAGGGAGAACCTATATTCTTCCAATAACAAAGGCCATTCAACATTTTCTATTATTTGACTCTGTTTTTCAGTTCTTACAGTTAGCCAAATTGTAATAATAACTGCATTTTCCATGTCTTTAGTTTAATATTACATTTGATGTTTGTCATAGTTTGATTTGTTTTTAAGTTTAATTACAAAAAAAGAAAAAAAACACTAACACTTTCCAAGAATCATATCAGAGGGTCATATGCTGGTTTGCTGTTATTAAAAATTTTTCTGTCTGTTTCACTGATAATTTTAAATCTCTTCATTTTGAATAAGGGACTTGTGAGTTAATTGGCAAGTGGTCAGGTGTTTTTTACTAGCTTTGCTCTGCCAGATTTAGTCTTGGAGGGTAATAGTTTCAATGTCTGGACAGGACATCTGTTAAGATGTTAGTGGAAGTTAGGATGGATAATAACAGACTCACTGAAAGAGGCAAAAAAGCAATGAGAATTGGGATGGTGTCCTGGGTTACAATGTGGGTGTGACCAAACTGTGTATTCCATTTCCATCTACATCATTCCCGATGAATCGTTAATGGCAGGTCATTCGCAGTAGCTGCCCAGTTCATACCTGACCCCTCCGGTTACAAGCTGGATGTTAGATAAGGGAGAAGAGGCAAACCCTGCAAGGTGAGGCAGTGTTCCCTTGTCTTCACAAACAACTCAGTCATGATAACTCCCTCCAGGGAATCACCAACACAGTTACACCCATCCTGAGGGGGCCATATCTGCAAATGGGCCATAATAACCCAATGGCAGCAGCATGATAGGCAGCTGCAATGCTCATCAAAGACTCCCAAAAATATCCTGTGTCTCTTAGGACTATGTCATTCCATTGTGAAACCTTGGGGGAGGTACCACCTTGGGGAAGGTATTGCCATAACCTGACTGCATATAATGGGTTTAATAAATAATATTTATGGGCTTGGGACAGCAATAACACTCCATGGATCCAGAGGAGATCCAGACCTTTCCTCAGGACCACGGCTTTTGGCAAGGCTGCAACCATCACTTCAGCAAGGTGCCAGGTTATACCATGACTTTGCGGGTATAAGCCAGTTTTTCTGTATCATTGCATTTCTTATAATCTTCTTATTAAATTGTAACTCCAACCTGAAAAGGAGTTGATAAGGTGGAAAAAGCCTGAGAGAGGTTCAGCCTAAAGGGAGGTACAGACCAGTTGTTTCCAGCTATCAAAATACAAACAAATACACTCTCACCCCCAAAAAATCCTCAACAAATGAAGAAACTGACCAAAAAAAACAAAACAAAACCAAAAGCCACTAAACTAAACCAATCAAACAAAAACTAAAAATTAAATAAAAAACAAAATGCCCAAACTAATCAAGACCCACCGAAATAGAAAATAATTGCTATAATTGCTGTATGTCTGCAGGAAACACCTGCAGAACAGTCAAGATACACCTTATTCGGCAGAATTTGTCAGCTCAGAAACAAGCTACCTACCCCAAATACTATTAGGTCTAATCAATAGTTGCTTTGTATTGTGTAGTTAAACCCTGACACTAGTTGTTAATTATTATCAATTACTTCTTGCTTCTTGTTACTGTTAAAAAATTAAATCCTACAAAAGAGTAATTGCAAGACTATCAATTTAAGATTGCATTAATGCATTTCTCTAATTTCTGAGTTTTTGTCTTAGCACAGTAACTCCAGAATCACAGAATATCTCAAACTGAAAGGGATCCAGAAGGATCATTGAATCCAGCCCCATGCTCTTCAGAGGACTGCCTAAAACTTTATCATATGACCAAGGGCATTGTTCAGACACTCTTTGAACTCTGGCAGGTTTGCTGACATGACCACTTCCACAGGTGCCTGTTCCAGTGACGGACCACCCTCTGGGTGGAGAAATTTTCCTGACGTTGAACCAGAACTTCCTCTGATGCAGCATCATTACATTTCCACACATCATATCATTGGTCATCTCAGAAAGGAGATCAGCACCTCCCAGCTGCCCTCCTGGGGAGACTTGTAGACTGTGACTAGATTACCCCTTAGCCTTCTCTCTCCAAGTTCAACCAGGCAAGTGATCTCATCCGCTCCTCACAAGTCTTGCCTTCAAAAAAGTCACTATATCCTGAAAGAAGAGAAAATCCTCAAGTCTAGAAATACAATGCAGAGAAATGTAGTATTTTGTCTTTACATGGAATATTAGCCCAGCATTTATTTTACTGAATTCAAGGGTACCTGTCAAATTCATGCTTGATTTGAAAACATTGCCTTGAAGGAAAAAAAATTCTCATATGAGTATTTGGTGCATTATTGCATAAATGGTCACCCAAATACACAGAAAGTTTTGTTTCCCTCATATCTAGTTTGCTGTGGTAATCTGTAAGTAAGGCTCACATTTCAAGCATTTGTGAAATACTCTTTTGGACTGGAGTAGTTAGACATAAACATGATTGGTTGTATCCTCAGATTGAATATTTTTTTCACTCTTCTTTCCTCACACTGAACCCAAGAACAGACCCACTGGTTCTAGATGAGACTTCATCTAGCCCAATATCCTGCCTCTAGCTGTGACCATCAGCAGACACTTAGAAAAGTCTGAAAACAGGTGAAGTATCTACACCTACAGTTTCTCCTATGATACATTTTGGCACGTTCCTCAAGAGTGATGATAGCTGTTCTGTAGGAAAAAAAATAAATCCTTGTATTTGTTTAAAAACACCTATTTTTTCATGGTCCTTTTTTCTACTATTAGAAAAGGGAGTGAGAGTAGATTATTTTAGCTCTCCCTAATTTTGTAGAAATTGATAATTTCCATCTAAATCTTTTCTTTCCAACCTGAGAACCTTTGGATACTCAAATTTTTGTCATGTGTAAATCAATTGAAAAATCAATTTTTCTCTGAACATATTGCAGTTCTTGAACAAGTCTTTTGAAATGAATTGCTGTACTTTGTAGTGTTAGATGTTGTTTTAAATATTTGCCTTGAAACCTCACATCTGAAGGAAATTTCAAAGTGTTTAATGAATCTGAAAGCCTTGTGACCAGACAGAAATAAATGTAAGAGCTCCCTGTTTACAAGAATATGCCTTTATGAACATGGGGATCAATGTGCCATGTTCAAAGCTAAGCAGTTCAGGTCAATACTCAGGGAGTACCAAAGCATTTTATTGCTAATGTTGATGGAGCAGAGGTCCAGTAAATCTAACTGGAAAATTCTTGTTTATTTTAAAGGATTCAAAATTTGGTCTGGATGTATAGAAATAAAGAATAACAATTTTTTCACTTAGCTTCAAACTATATATACCATAGTGTCATGGTTACCTGCACTGTCCACAAAAAAATGTCATGGTTTGAGACTGGTCAAATGCCAGGCACTCAACAACCACTGCTCGCTCACCACCTCTCCTGCAGCTGAACAGAGGAGAGAAAATTTTAGTGAAGAGTTTACAGAGTTTGAGATAAAGACTGGGAGAAGAACTCTGACTACCTACTGTCAAAGGCAAAACAGGCTCAACTTGAAGATATTAAGTTGATTTATTGCTAAAAAAATCAGAGGAGGATAATGAGAACTAAAATAAGCCCTTAACACACCTTCATCCCCACCCCCCCCAGCCCCTCCCTCCTTCCCACCAATGGTGCTGGGAGACGGGGGTGGGGTTTTTTCTGGTCAGTTCATCACTTGAGATTTTTTCTTCCGCTGCTTAGGGAGAGTGACCCGGTTTTCCTGCAAACACTGTGGCATCAATTCCCTTCCCAAACTGCTGTGACATGATGTGAATTTTTTCCCACCAGCAAACAGTACCACCCAACACTGCTGCCAAGGTTTATCCACCAGGAAGTGCAGTTCTTCCAAGGACGGGCTGGTCCAACTCAGGGCAGAGCAAGGCTCCTTTATCAATGATGACTCCCAGCAGACTGGGAAGCAAGGCCTCTCCATCCAGGTCGATCCCACATTGGACCACAGCCCCTCTCTAGGCATCCACCCCTCCCACTTCAGCGTGGGCTACTTCCCCACGGCTGCGGGTGTATCTCTGCATCTGTGGGAATCTTCAGGGTTGCAGGGGGACGCTGCTTTGACATAGTCCTTACCACATGCTGCAGGGTTGTCTTGGCCCCAGCTTGTCTGGAGCACCTCCTCCCCCTCCTGATTCTTCTTCACTGGCCTGGACATCTTCGTTGTTGTTTCTCTTACATGTTCTCAATCCTCATCTTTGTCTAACTGGACCTAAAACTGCGCAGCCCTACCTTGTTTTGATTTCTTCTTAAATATGTTGTCACAGAGGCGTTACCTCCATTTCTAATTGGCCCAGCCATGGCCAGCAACGCATCCATCTTCAGAGCCATCAGGGATTGCCTCTGCTGGACAACTGTGGAAGCTTCAAGCACCTTTTCACAGAAGCCATCTTTGTGGGCCGCCCCACTACCAAAATCTGGGACCTGCAAAACCAACCCAATATACATAGGAAGAAAGTTTGTAATTTCATCTGTAAACAAGGAGAAAGGAAGAAAATTACAATCTCTTACACCTAATTGTTATAACATTAATAATATTTCCTTTTTTTCTTGTTTTACTAATATTCAGTTTAATATCTTTCATTAATATATTTTGAGATTAAATCATGCTTATCTGTACTAAGAATAGAACATATTGATATAAAAACATTTTTCTTCTTTTCCTCTGGCATTCAGAATATAGAAGAGCTTTTAATATTAAAAACATTACACCAAAACCTTGCTTTGGATAATCTTATTTTACCATCTTATCAGATTTTAGCTTTTTGCTTCTGTCCACTTTCATTTCCTGAAGTCCCCTTCACAGCTCAGAAAAATAAAAAGCATATCTGAGCCTAACATCCAAATTATTACACTTTTTGGTGGTTCTGACACTAAGAATATCTTTTATGATTGTCTTTCCAAGATATACAGATGTATGTGTTTATCTACCAGCACAATATTTCAGTTTCAGGGACTTAATCATACCAAAGCATGTTCTTTGTGTACTTTTCTCTATGAAAAGTATGAACTAATGAATAGATATTTGTTCTGCATCAAGTTGCCCTTATAGTGAATATTTTAACTTTCAGAAAGCTTTGTCTACACAAATGACAGGCTTAAAAATTATTCTCAGTTTTGCATAATCAATGTTCAAACTCAACTTGTATTTAGTTGAAAGCTCTTCTCCTTCTTTAGCTTTTAGGTGTAAGAAGGAGGGAGTTTTCAAATAGCATCCAATTTTTTTCCTCAGATGCTTAAAACTATCCTCATGTTGAAGACTGGGTCTATTAAACTTCTGAGCAAAATGGTCTTACTGGAGCTGTAGTTCATTTTGCTTTCTTGGATGGAGAAAAAGCATATTCCTTTAATCTGTCTTTTAATGGAGCTATCATTAGAGCATGCTGCTCCACTTCCAAAGAAGGCTTATTGGTTGGCAACTCTGAGACACAACTGAAAAAAAAAAAAAACCTGTGCTTGTTCTCTCTCACTTAGGACATTATATTCATAACGAAAATCACTTGCAGTAATCCAATACAAGGTATCTTAAGGAAAAGCTCACATTTCTTTGATATGAATTTCAGATAAAATCCCTGTAAATAAGAACACTGGGACATTGCCTTGTTAGAAATAATACATTTTGGACTTTAGGTACACTCTTAGTGGCTTTGCTGAATTCAGGCTTTAGTGGAGATAGTGAATTGGATTAATGAAAGATACAGCAGCTAATGTAATATCAGGAGTAAAATCAATATTAGTGGAAAATACACAAGTGTTTATATTTGCTGCAAAGATACCCTGACTTAGGAGAGTTTAAGCAGAGGTCCTGGACTGTCAAAAAGTTTATTAACTTGCATTTTGTTTGGAACCCTAACATGAAATACTTATATTTAATGCCATAATCGATTAAAAATTATTCCTGTAATTAATTATCTAATAATCAGCCTTGAATTGATCACTAGTTATATACTGACAGTAGTAAGTCTTGTGCTCCACTGGAAACACTGAACCAATTAGATGTGAAGAAAATCGTGTACTAGTTGTAATTAAAGGAGAGATCTTCAATCCCCATGCACAGAAAAATTTATTTCTGAAATTAGGAAAAAAAATATCACATAGAATGTTGCTTTAGGGTTTTCTGAAAGTGTAATCCCAGTGCTGAAAGAATTCCTAGGTTTCTTTGTTTACCTGGCAAATAAACATTAGGCTCATCACTAGAATAAGTCAATCAATAGAAATAATTTAAAATTCTGCATAAAAATCAAGATTATGTCACAACACGTGTCATACTTTGGAAATATAGATGTACAGAATGTCAAAAATTGCAATTCTTCTAATCAGGTTCAAAACCATGCTATTCCATTTGAAAATTCTGCTCACTGGGTGTTTCATTGGATATGATAAATTAGCTATATTTTCATAGAACCACAAAAATTTATTTCTTGTTCGTTGCATTTGCTGTTGAATTAAATGGAGAAAATCAGACTAAGTGTAACCATGCCTTGTCTAAACTTGGTAAAGTAGTAGTGACAGTGTTATTTTTGACCTTGGTGACTTCTTCCGAGGCAATTTGGTATTGAACAAACAGTTACTACTGATACGCTGATGGATGACTGTGTTGATTTTGCAGGGCCTGGTTTTTGGTAGTTGGGGCGCCACAAAGATGGCTTCTGTGAGAAGCTGCTAGAAGCTTCCACCACGTCCAGCAGAGCAGTCCCTGATGGCTCTGAGGATGGATGTGCCACTGGCCAAGGCTGGGCCAGTTAGAAATGGTTGTAATGTCTCTGTGATAACATTGTAGAAGAAATCAAAAAAAAGTTTAGGGCAGTTTCAATTTCCAGCCAGAGAAGAGGAGGAGTGAGAACATGTGAGACAAACAACAATGGAGACACTAAGGTCAATGAAGAAGAAGAAGGGGGAAGAGGTGCTCCAGGCGCTGGAGCAAAGATGTCCCTGCAGCCTGTGGTGAAGGCCATGGTGAAGCAGCTGTGCCTCCAGAGCCCAGGGAGGTCCATGGGGATGCAGAGATCAACCCACAGCCCGTGGGGGAGATGCCCACACCAGAGTGGGGGAATACCCAGAGGGGGCTTTGTAGTCCGCTGGGAGTCCTATGGGTAGAGAGGCCTTGCTCCTGGGTTGGAATGGCCTGTTCTTGGAGGACTGCACACTGTGGCAGAGTGACCCACGCCACAGTAGTTTTGGGAGGACTGTTTGCCTATGGGAGGAATTCACACTATGACAATTTTGGGATGGCTGCTGCTCATGAGATTGGAACCACGTCGGAGAGAAGTTCGTGGAGAGCTGTCTCCCGTGGGAGGGTACCCCACGGTGCTTGCAGGGATCCGACCTCTCTCCCTAAGCAGCAGAAGAAAATCTTGGGTGACAAACTGCCCAAAACCCCCACCTGTCTCCCTGCATTGTCAGTGGGAAGGAGGGAAGGTCTGGGGGCAGAAAGGTGTTTTAAGGGTTTATTTTACTTCTCCTTATCCTCCTCTGATCTGGTTAGTAATAAATTCACTTAATACCTTTAAGTTGAGCCTGTTTTGCCCTTGATGCAATTTATGAGTATTTTCTCCCGGTTCTTATCTCAATTCATGAACTCTTCCTGAAATTTTCTCTCCTCTGTCCAGCTGTGGAGCACGGGAGGGCAAGTGAGTGGTTGTTTATGGGTGCCTGGTGTCTGGCCAGCATCAAACTGTGACAATGACCTAAAGAAAGTGATGAGCTCTTTATTTTTCATGAAAAAGCAGATCGATCAGGAAATAATGTGTTTCTGATACATGTCCAGAAGTCTTTGTTTTATAATATAGCATATGAAGATTATTATATGATGTGCGAATAAAGAATTAGAAATTTAACTTTTTTCTAAGTTAAAGTTTTAAAAATTGGTCAATTTTTTTTTTTTTTTTTTTTTTTTTAGAATTCCAGATAAGGCACATACATGATTCTTTAAAAAAATATATAAAGGATATTTTATAAACGTCTATGTAATACTTATAGTATGGCTTATAAAACATTCAGCAGCTCTGAAAAAGGAGGCACCACCCTGCTTCTTGTGTAGAACTAGAAAACTTTACCAGAGTAAAGTAGAACCCAGTCATTCCCTTTGAGGATAGTGAGCAGAGAGACTTCCGTAAATAACCTGAGAAGCTGGAAATGCCAAATAGGGAAAATAAGATTATGTGGAATAGCTTCCTTTAAGCATATATAGTGCATGGCTGACTGACCAATTTTTTTATCAAGATCCTTTTCCTTCTGAAAATCCAAAATGGAAGAGATTTTAAGAAATATGACTATTCTTGAACCATGGATTGGAGGCTTTCAATTGCCCAGGTAAGTAAAAGATCTGCTAGGACCGATTAGATGCTAGTTGTCCAAAGAACCAGTCTGATACTGATAGTACCGATAGTACTGATATTATGGGAAAATATTGGGTGGCATTTTAGATTTCCAGTATAAGAACAGTTGTCATCTGTCCTGATTCAGTAGGTGTCATTCTGTCCAGCAGCGCAGAGACATCACATGTAACATTTGTAAAGCCAAGAAAAAAACAGATTCTATAAATATGAAAAAGAAGCAGCATTAGGTTTCAAGACAAAACCTATTGTCTATTTGTTTTCTTTTTCACTGAAGAGTAAGATAAATTATTCTTTCTGTGACAGGGACAGAAAAAACTTTTTTGAGATGCTACACTCACTGTTTTTGCCATGAACAATGTGTATATAAATACACAAGGAGTTTTATAGATGCACAAAATGTAGCTGCATTGCTTAGAAGTGACTACCCCAAGTACAGGGAAAGGAAAACATTAAGAAAGTAATGCCTTTGGTCTGACAATATAGAAATAGACATAGCTTACAGATGATCAGTTTTTCCTCCTCAGATGCCTGTGTCTAGGAAACATGAGCTGCTACAAAAATCATTTACCTCAAAGAAAGAAAGAAAGGAGCAATGTTTGTAGTATCAAAACACAAAGTAGTAGTGGTAAAAATGAAACTAAAAAGTTGTGGCAGCATGGCATTTGTCTGGGAGGAACAACGTACACTGTTCACACTCAGCGATTCCTCAAGATGCAGAGCAATGTAATATATGGACAAGTCTCTTTTCCTAAGGAACCAACTATTTTCAGCTGGAATAAAAACACGTCAAGCACAGAGTTTTTCCATCCATATTTACTTTCTTTACTAGCAGAACAGTAGGGAATCCTCTTTTGCAAGGAAGTTCAAACCAAGAAAGCAGGTTGGCGTTTCATTTTCTGAGTGTGAAAACAGTCTCAGCAATTCTGAGTAAAACACAGAGGTACTTCCAGTAGGTGTCTGTTCTGCCCTCTGCAGCACAGGGGGTAAAATTATGGACTATTCTGTCTTTGCCATCTGGACCTCAGTGTGAGCCTAAAACATTTATATATTCCAATGAGATACCTGCCTTAGCCAACCCATTTGTGTTGTCTCCACACTTCCCTTGAGCAACACGTGCTGCTGACCCCCTATCCCCACTACTATACACAGCTTCATTCCTGAGCCACAAGGAATGATCCTGCACTGCTGACCTCACCCAGGGCCTGCTTTTGAGTGCAAGGTGAGATCACTGCCCTAAACGTTGAGCAGGAGATGATCTATCCCTTTTATAAGGTGCTTGCAGAAATCATACATGCTCAAGCAGATCACTCTCAACTCTCTGCCACATCTGCACTATAATTTTTCATCTGGGTTGCCCATTTCTGAGTTGGGAACATGATTCGGGTTTAAACCAGAGCCTCCACCATGGCATGGAACATGTGACTTACACTGTCCTTTGCTCTAGAGTGAGTTTTCACTTCAAGCAGTTTGCTCTATTTATGGTATATTTTGATTAAGGTATAGGTGAATAACACCATAAGCAGAACAAATTGACTTGCTGTGGGAAAATAGGAAATACCATTAGAGAAATAGGAAGTGCTGAATTTTATTATATTGTTTCATTGCTTTCTCTGGTTCTTCAGGAGAGAGAGTTGGCAATTTTTGTGAGATAAATATAAAATAGAAAATTTTTATTTCTTTACTGACTTTGTTTTGGGTTTTTTTTGCCATGAAAGGGATTACTGCCTATTGAAGATGGAGTGGTCTTGCTGTCTATCAGACACCACAGTCCTCTGAATCTCTGGAATGGGGTATGACTACTAGCCACAATTGCTGCTGAAACTAGCTCATTCTTTTTCAACAAAGGTCTTTTCCCTTCTTTAGCAAGACTCTGAATCCATGCAGTATTTATGGACTTGGAGGTGTGTTTTCTTTTGGGGGTGTGGAAGTACAAGTACTGCAGCCACTTTTTAAAACTTTACTGTGTATGCAGCAAGCCTTATGACTAAATAGACACTAATTGTCATGGCTAGGTAGTGGGTTTAAAATGCTGCACAAAGCCCACCGGGTTGACTGGAACCAGCACCCTTCGGCGCTGCCCCCAGCTCCAATTCGCAGGAGTATGGCGGCAGTAAGTGCAGGGGCGCTGTAGCTGCGATCCCACACCTCGTGGTATAAGCACGACAGAGACAAAGAGATGGCGGGGCCTCTCCTGTACAGCAGTCTGGGCTTATTGCAAACACGTACAGGAGAAAAAAGGCACGCATCTGAACTTGCAAAGCACTTTTAAAATCCAGGAAACAGAGGCAAAATGCTGACCTAAGCCAATCACCGAGAGGACGGGCGGAACACAACTTGACTGACAGGTCGCCAGCCCAGTGGGACCACTGTCCACAGGCACGTCACTCTGGAGCTGTCTGGCCCCGGGTGTGCACGGAAACACCAGGTTTCCCTGCTGCTGTGTCTGCCCAAGGAGAACAAGCCCGGGCAGCATTGAGGGGGCAGGCATTCCAGCTGTCCCCACCGAGGACAGCAACCTGGGCTCTGTTTCAGCAGGGCGGCACAGCCCAGATCCGGGGCAGACCACTGCAGGACTGTTCTGTCTCAGCAAACCGCAGCATATCCCCCTTTCTTACAAAAAACAAGGTGGTTTCTTAACTTAAAAACAATAAAAGGGGTTTTACAAATAAAGTGACAAAACCAACCCATTAAATGGATTTAACAGTGCAATTCGCCCCCCGAGAGTCCTCATGACTTAAAAGTCCATTCAACCAGTCTTCCCCTTCGGCCTTCAGCTGCAGTTTTCAGCTCCTGGATACTGGTGTGGATGCTTAGAGGGATCATCCACATTGAGGCAGTTGATGTTGTTACTACCACCAGGGGAAGCCGAAGGAGGAAGGTCATGGTTCGGTCTCTGGGGCGTTGAGCCTGAGTTTCTGTAGGGTAGCAAAGAGAAGTAACATAAATAAAACTTGGGTTACAAACACACGGGGTTAAAGGGAATTTGAGGTAGGCAGTGCTGACGGAGGCACGTATAGTGCCCCTCAGCCAGTGCAACTGGGAATGGGGTTCACGAAAAACAGCCTGGAGGTGATGCTGTCTAAGTTTCCTGATGGTTGTCTTCTTTGCATCTCTTTCCTCTCCAGGCGGCACTTCTCATCTCTGCTGGCTGAGAGTTCCGTTTCTGTTTAGGTTGTTGTGATGTTTCTGCGGCATCTGGGGATGACTTGAGACATGGTTTAACACATTTTCCTGGCACCCACTTGGGCCCTGAGGCGGTGGACACGCAGGCATATCCCCTACCCCACACAATCAATGGGAAGGGACCCTGAATCTGATAGGATTCTGGGTCCTTAATAAGCATTGACGGGTTCTCCCTTAATTTTGATTTCACAAAGTTAGAAAAATGCTGATAAACGGAGGGGACGGGCTCTTCAAAGGAATTATTTTAAAAGTTTATGGTGAAGAGAGCCTTGCAGAGACGCACTACAAGCGAATTGATCTCTGCTCCTCCCCGCTGCTGATCAAGGACCCTCTTTAATATCTGGTGGGCCCTTTCCACTATGGGTTGTCCTGTGGGAGAGTGTGGAATACCAGTGGTATGCCGAATTCCCCATTTTTCAAAAAATTTTTTAAGGATTTGGGAAATGTAGGTGGGGCCGTTATTTGTTTTTATTTCTGCTGGTACATCCAGGGTGGCAAAGGCCAGGAGTAGGTGTTTTTGGACGTCCTTTGCCTTTTCCCTGGCATGTGCCAATGCAAAAATTGCCCCTGAGAATGTATCTATGGAAACATGTACATATTTCAGTCTCCCAAATTCAGTGATATGTGTAACATCAGTTTGCCATAACTGACAGCTATCTAGGCCTCGGGGATTTACCCCTGAGCCCAATGATGGGATTTGATAGGCCTGGCAGTTAGGGCAGGTCGCCACAATGGCCCTGGCTTGGTCCTATGACAGATGGAACATGCAGACCAGGGCTGGAACATTTTGATGATTTAGTGATGGCTCAGCTTGGCCTGTTCAAAGGTGTTTGGGATGTTAGGTACTTGAACAGGTGCTGCCAGAGTATCAGCTCTTTTATTCCCCTCTGCAATAGGTCCTGGGAGTTTGGTGTGTGATCTCACATGCACAACATGAAATGGATGCTCTCGGTGGGAGAGTAAGTGTACCAATTTTGAGAGCAGTTTATATAATTTTGGGTTAGAGACTTCCTTTAATAGTGCATGTTCTGCCCTGGCAGTTACCTCTGCTACATAAGCGGAATCTGTCACAATATTAATTGGTTCCTTAAATTTCTCAAAGGCTCTGACCACAGCGGCGAGTTCTGCAATTTGAGATGACCCTTCGACTACCGCAATGTCCTCTTCCCACTGCTGTGTTTGAGGGTCTCTCCAAGTCATCACTGACTTGTGGGAAACACCAGAGCTGTCTGTTAAAACAGTTAGAGCCTTGAGCGGTGTTCTGCTTTGTTTTTCCTTTGGAGCCAATTTAAACATGGTGTTGAATAATTTGTGTTGAGGCTGATTGACTGAAATTTGGCCTGTGTAACTGTCTACGGCAAACTGGAAGTTCTCATTGAACTGGAGCAAATGCTCCAGCGATGGCATAGTGTAAGGCACGTGTATGAATGTGACATCACACCCTGAGAGGGTACGGAGGCACGCCCGGGCTTTCATAATGAGCTTAGCCATCAGTTCCTGTGGCATACTGATAGTTTTGGATGGCTGATGTGGCAGAAAGACCCATTCTATTATCAGCAGAGGATCTTTCTGTGCTGTGTCCCACTGAAAAATGAGCCCGGTGAAGTGCGGTGCCTTACCCAGAATGATGTATCTGAATGGGAGTCTGGGGTTCACCCTGTGCTCCTGATGCAATGACATCGCGTCCTGCACCTTACCAATGGCCTCCCTGGCCTCTGCAGTGAGAGTGCGTGAGGAGTCGAGGCCCTTGCTGCCGCAAAGTAGACTGAAGAGGGGTGCCAGGTCCTCTGTTGCCAGTCCCAGCAAAGGACGAACCCAGCTGATGGAACCGCAGAGCTGGTGCAGATCATGGAGAGTCCGTGGGTTGTCCTTGATGGCAAGCTGCTGGGGTGCGATGGTTCTGTCCCCGATACGAAGGCCAAGGTAGGTGAGGGGTCAGGTGCGCTGGACCTTGTCAGGATGGATCTGGAATCCCACACTTTCAATGGCATGGATGGTTTTGCCTAGAGTCCAGTCTAGATAGCTTTGGTTTGGTGCACAGACCAACACATCATCCATATAGTGATAGATCATGGCCTTGGGGGCTGCCTTCCAGACAGGAGATAGTACTTGACTACATACCACTTGATGACATATCACTGGCAAATAGAAGGAGAATTTTTTATGCCTTTGGGGAGAACTGTCTAGTGATACCTGTGCATGGGTGCCTGCTGGTTTGTAGACGGCACAGAGAAGGCAAACTGGGGAGCATCACTAGGGTGAAGGGGGATATGGAAGAAGCAATCCTTAATATCGATGACTGCTAGATTCCAGGACTGAGGGAGCATGGATGGCAATGGCATTCCAGGTTGGAGATGCCCCATATTTTCTATAACCTCATTAATTTTTCTGAGGTCATGTAGGAGCCTCCACTTGTCTTTGCCAGGTTTTTTAAAGACAAAGACAGGGGAATTCCAAGGGCTGTTGGATGGTACAATATGACCCTTGGAAAGCTGTTCCTCCACCAGGGATTCAAGTGCGCTTCATTTTTCACTGGGTAAAGGCCACTGCTCGACCCACACTGGAGTGTCTGATGTCCATTTTAGGCGTGGAGTCTCACGCTCAGCAATGGCTCCTATTGAAAATCCTGATGGGGAGATGGAATATTAATTTGCGTCCCCCAATGTGATAGGAGGTCTCTGCCCCAAAGAGTTAGCCCAGCATCAATAACAAATGGCCGAACAGAGGCAATATTCTCGTCTGGGCCTTCAATTAAGATGTTTGATGCACTCCTCTCAGCTTTTGCTGGTCTCCCTATACCTGTGACACTCCCAGCCACCAGCTGTAGCTTCCAGTTCTGGGGCCAAGTAGCACGCAAGATAACAGTTGCGTCAGCCCCGGTGCCCATCATCCCCAGCATGGAGATGAGGGAGTTCCCACTGCGCAATGTGCAAAATAAATTTGGTTTATTTTCTCCCTCCATTTCTGTCCAGAAGAGCCCCAGGTCATGTTTGGGTCTGGCACTGTCTCTGGGTATAACAATCCCCTGGGCAATCAAAGTGTCTTTAGAGAGGGAGAGTGGAGGTACAACACAGTTAATTAAGACATGGATTCCCCCCTCCCTGTTTGTGTTTTGTATTATTGGGATTACTTGTATACCAGGTGAGTCTGTTCAGGGTTTGCAATAATCAAAATTGATGTGTTAGATGGTATGTCCTCGCAGTCATGGACAAGTGCCAGAACAAGGTGGCATTCTTCTTTTGTAAGCTGCAAGGGAGTGGCACTTACCAAAGAGAGTCTCTTGCCAGGCTCCCATTGTTGCTGCTTTACCTTGTTCTTGGAATTACAGTTCGGGCACTGTCCAGCGCACCTGAGATTGGTGACTGTTGCATTTCTGTCCTCGCTCGAGGCCACTCCGCAGTCCTTTATTGGTTTCCTGGCACCTGTTCTTGCTGCTGGTGTTGGCAGTTGT
>VZRZ01006034.1:0-17526 GCA_013398175.1 Climacteris rufus
CTCGCTGGCGGCCACCGCGCTGCCCGAGAGGCGGCGGCCGGGCGGCGGCCGGCCCCGCTATGAGGTGGTGCGGGAGCTGGGCGCCGAGGAGGGGCGCTGGTTCTACCGCGAGGACCGCAAGACCTGGAAGCCCTTCATCGGCTACGACTCGCTGCGCATCGAGCTGGCCTTCCGCGCCCTGGGCAGCGGCGGCGAGCCGGCGGCCGTGGAGCCGGTGTGCGTGCGGAGCGGGCTCTACGAGGTGGATGTGGCCAGCGCCGAGAGCTACCCCGTCTATTGGAACCGTGAGTGCCGCCGTCCCGGCCGGGGGGAGGCGCCGGGGCGGCCGCGGTGCCCCGGCCGGGGATGCCGGGCATCCCCCGTGCGCGGAGGGAGCCCGCGGCGGGGACAGCGGGTGGCCCTTGCTGCCCCGCACACGGACAGCGCTTGCTGCCGCTCTGTTCCTGTGCGAGGGGTGCGGGACTAATTATCCAGGGACAGGGGACCCGCGGTGCCCATCTCCGGTGTGTACCTGAGCGAGGAGGGACTGAGAGTTCCCCTTCCAAGCCTCACGAGGCGGCACTGGGCATCCCACCCTCCCGGGAACACTCATAAGGGAACAAACGGGCATCCCTGAGCGTGTGCTGGAGACAGGGGACACTGGCACATCAGCCGCCTCCAGCTGCAAAGGGAACGGAGCATCTTTCCCTCTGTCACCTCCCTGTGCACACACACCCCAAGGAGATGATCTGGGGCACGCACAGCTGGCACACAGAGATGTGAAATAGGGAGGTCTGGGCATCTTCTCATTTCTTGGCGTGTGCAGAAGGAAGTAGGAGGGAAGGTGGCTGAGAACCTTCTTATGCTGTGCTTTTCCTAAGCATAGGGTGGATGTTTGCCTTCAGCTCTCCCACACTTCCCTCCCTGCACACCTTTCCTTCAGGAGGAGCAGAGTAGAAGCATCAGTTGTTTGTCCACTGCCTCCTCCCCACAGACACACTTTTGATCCCTCATCTTCAGTGAGGAATGATGGAAGAGAGGATTGTCCCTGTCTTCCCCTTTGTGACCCTTGTCCTCCCCGCTAGGGAAGTTATTTTATTGTGCTTTGTATGTCCTGTCCCATCACCTGTCCATGGGGAGAGGGTGTGAAGTGGGATTTCTCCTCCTTTCTGTTGGAGGGGTTGCAACAGGCATCTCATACACACACAATCCTTCATTCTTACCCTTCCAATAGAGGGAGATTTGCTTCATCCCATCAACTTGTAAATGAATTAGGAATACAGCCCTTCTGCCACCCTTCCCCTTGATTTTTTGTATCTTTTGCTGGAAGAGAAGAGACCCTGGAGAGCAGAAATGAAAGAGGGGCAAACAGCCCAGCTCTCTGCACTTTTCCTTTGGTGGGAATGGCTCCCAGGGTTTTGCTGGACCAGTGAGCACCTGCTTTCCTGGAGCTGACAAGCCACTGCTCACCTGCTGTTCCTGAGGACTTGCTTTCCAACTGCATCCCTTCAAGGACAAGGGATGGAGCAGAGTGAGCTGCAGAGTGGCTGAGCCTGTCCTGGCATGGGCTTGGCAGAGGGGCAGGCAGGTTTCTCTCATCTTGAGCCTCAGGTGGGAGTCACAGAGGAACAGCAGAACTGTTAGAGAGGTGAAAACCAGGCCTTTTGGTTGTTTTCCCTCTTTATTTATCAGTGTCTTTACAGGAGATCCATCAATGACAACGCTGTGTGGTACAGTTCACTTGGGTGACAATTTGTCTTGCAAATCATCACCCCAGCAGAAAGACACTGAGCTCAAGGAGCAAGCAGAGGTCTCAGTCCACACGTGTTTTGAGCTAGAGGAGCCTGGGCACAGCTTCTTGGAGCAGAAAGTGGAGCTGCTGCTCCCTGAAGCCCCTTGCTGTTGGCACTCTGTGCAGCTGCCACATGGGAAGAGGAGATGCAGCTCATCCAGGGCAGGAGGAAACTGCTGCTGTCCCTGTAACTGTGCCATAGGGAGAGGGGAGAAGGAGCAAGCAGAGCTGTCAGGTGAGGCAGGATTGCTCCTGGTAACGGCAGCAAGAGACTGCCCTCGTCAGCAGCTTAAAGGTTTAATTTCTTGACACTGTGCCTTGTCCATTTTGGAAGCTGATTCAGTCTCATTAAGCTTGAGGAGCAGATGTTTCAAATGACAGCATAGACTGTGCAGAGACACTTTCTGGTGCTGGGCAGCAGAGATTCCCAGAGGTTAGCACCAGAGGCAGGGGAGAAATAAACTCCTGGGCCTGAGGAGACTAATGACAGGGATGATTTCTAGTCCTCAGAAAGCTGATTAAGGGGAGTGCTCAAGCCTTTTCTTATTAGCAGGTCCAGTCTTTTGCAAGGCTAAGATCAACTTTTGGTGTTTCAAGGGTCTTCTGGTGTCTTGTGGTTTAACTTCTGTTTATTTCCTTGCCTCTATTCCCTGTGAGTGCTCCTGCCTTTCTCCCATTTTTCCAACTGCTGCATCCAGAAAGAGATCTGCATCTGCATCCGAGAAAACAGCAAGGTCAAATCCCAGGGATTGAGGCTCATCTGTGCATTTGAAGGCCTTGGTGCAGCCACTATTCCCAGATTATTCCCATTTGGCAGCCTGTGTGTAGTTCTGGATCCAAAGGGTGGCTGCTGCCCTGCTGTGGGAGGGAGCTGCTGGTGGCAAAGCAGCTCTGACACCGTGAGCCAGGCAGGAGAATCCTCCTCTCTGACCACACAAGCATGAAGTATAATGACTACAAATGACTTAAAATATGCTGAGGTGCCCGTTGGAGAGTACAGAAACTGCTGCCTGGTTTTGCTGATTCATGGTTCAGCTCAGAGCAAAGGTCAGAAGCTTTTATCTCTGTTATTTTGCCTTTTTTTTTCATGTATGTGCTGTTCTCCAGAGGGAGGCTGCTATCACACAGCTACAGGGCTGAGCAGTTGGTTCCTCAGCTGACAATTCCTGGGCCATCCTAATGCCAGGGAAATGTTGGTTACAGCTTGGCACGTGCTGAAATTTTTATTTCACTTTGCACCTTAAGCTCGCTACAGGATTCTTTGGTAACACCAGGAATATCAGCCTGAGTTACAATTTGAGCAGATTAATTACTGAGAATTTTATCCTTACCTTGTGACCTCTGGGATTTATTTAATTAGTGCTGTAGAACCAGCAAAAATGGTGCAAGAGGATGAAAATTATTAGTGTAGGCTTTCAGATAAGTAATTTGGAGCAGGACTGGACTGCTTCTTATTTTCTGTGGACATGACAATGAGTGATATTTAATACAAGGGTGTTCTGTTTAAATCTTAAATTATCCAGCCCTTTTCTGCCCTCCCAGTTGAAGAGGGCTGCTTTTTTACATCCATTTTTCTGTGGAGTTTCTCAGTGTATTTTTCGAAGTCCTGGGTGAGTCTGTTAAATCCATGGTCTGTGAACTTCTGGGCGACTCTTTCCTGTTTTTTGGCTTGTGAGTTTGTCCCATGCAACTGTTATCTTGTCAGATATTTGTTTTTTTCCGGGCTTTTTTTAATGGCTACGTTGACAAGTTGCCTGTATTTATTTAAATTACTCCACTCCCACACACAGGTTTGGTAAGGTTGGGGATTTTTTGTTTGTTTTTTTAATATGTGTGGTTTTGTACCTAATAGTTGCAGAAGTCTATGAAGTAAAATACCTATTTTTTTGTATTTAAAAAAAAATGCTCACTGGAACACTCTCTGAGTAAAGATGTACTGATATAACAGATATTTTACTGACCTTAACCTGGAAATACCTGTGAAAACAGAGTGGATCATTGGGTCTTAGTTTTAAGATCTGTCTGCACAGGCTGGAATTGGGCTGCTTTAAAAAAAAAAACATTATAACTGCCTTCTTGATCAAGATGAAAATTGAGGGTATGAAATCGAGTTTAGCATTGTTTGTGACTTTTCATTTGCTTTAGTCTGGTTTTAGCTGCATTTTTAGTCTTTATAGCATGCTTGGAACATTGGTTTGGGTGTGTTGGACAGTCTTTGGACTTGGTTGATGCAATTTCCTTTATATAAAGGACCTTTTGATTGAAGGCTGAATTCTTGAATACTATTTTATGGCTTTTTTATCTCCAGGTCTGTTACTCTTCTGCAAATAAAGCACTGACAGTTTACTTGGTAAAGGTGAAGTGTTACTTTCACCACTCAAAATCTTTCTGGGTTTTACTGTTTTGCTTCTGTTCTTACTGTACCATCCTTTCAAAAATACCTTGTGGCTTAGTTGTGGCCAGTTCCTTCCTTTCCAAAAGGCCTGGGAGTGTCCAAAGCCAGGTTGGATGGGGCTTGGAGCAACCTGGAATAGTGGAAGGTGTCCCTGCCCATGGCAGGGAGTTGGAATAAGATGGTCTTTAAGGTTCCTTCCAACCCCAACCATTCTGGGATTCTATGACCTAACACACATAGATGAAATGATTTTCAGATTTGCAGTGTTCCATTTATTAAATCACATTTTTTTGTGTCCATGTCCTGCTTTTCTTTATGGCCTCTGGTACCTTCTCTCAGTAGAGAGAACTTGGGACATTTGGGATGATTTCACAAGACCAGGGGGGCGGTGGCAGAACTTTGGATGTGTCTCTGAGAGAAAGTTTCTTTCCTGCCCCCAGCTTTTGTGTCTGTTTTAGCAAAATGAATCTGTTGTCTTTCTCCTTTAAATGGCACCAGAATCACAGAATTGTTCTCCAGTGGGTGGTTCAGCTACAGCAGAGTAGCTAAGGATGGATGTGCATTAGAAAGTTGTGCTTGTCCTTTGGTGTGGTCCAGCACTTTTCCTGCTGGATTTGGACAAGAAGGAGAAAGGCAGAGATGTAGGGAATATTTGGGTTACAAGTTGTGGGTGAGAGGGTGTTTTCTGCTGTGACTGTGGAAGCAGAAAATGTTTGTGGGATGAGAAGGATCAGGAGTTCTGCTCTGACTTCATCCAGGCTTGAATACGGATTGGACAGTGGTGAGATCAAAGGAGTAGGATGGGATTTAATTTGGAGGTGACAGAATTGGATTAAAGAGCAATGACAGGTGAATTTTTGTGTGTGTGTGTGACACTCTTTAGGAAAAAACAACACTGAAAGCAGAGACACCTTGTCCAGAGCTCTTGGAGGAGCACAAGAAGGATGTGTAAGAGCTGACACTGTGCCAGTTAGTGAGCAGAAGGCCTCGATGGAAAACAAATCTGCAAAAGAGTAAAAAATTCAAATAAGAAGCTTGAACAGTGAGATCCCAGGCAGTGATGTTTAAGGTGAAAGAAACTAAAATTGTTGCCCAGAGAAGCTGTGGCTGCTCCATCCCTGGAAGTATCCAAGGTCAGGTTGGACAGGGCTTGGAGCAACCTGGGACAGTGGAAGGTGTCCCCATGGCAGGGATGGGACTGGATGGGCTTTAAGGTCCAACCCAAACCATTCTGGGATTCTATGAAAATCGTGCTGGTTTTCTGGTAGGGCAAACCCTACAGGGTGAAAAGAATGGAAGGAAAAAGTGAAATGAGGGGACAAAAGCATAGGGAGCTCTGGAGTTGGGTGGAGTAGATGGAAGAAGGAAGTGAGTTCAGGAGCAGAGCACAGAAAAATAATCCCTGTGGAGGAGAAAGGAGGAGGTGAAGCCATCGAAGGGCATAATAATCTTTGCTGTCATCTTGTTCATTAGTGGCAGGTCTGAGGTGTGCACAGGATCAGTCTTGCTCTTTATTTTGGAAGATATTCCAGGAACTTGTTGCTCCTGCTGTTCATCCCTGCTGGTGGAGCTGAGGAACAAAGTGGGATTGACAGGATGGGAGAGTGGAATTGTGCAAAAGCCCCGTGACTGTGGATGGGCTTGGAGCACATAACTCACCTTTGGGAGGTGCTCACATGTTTGTCATGTGGCACAATTGTTCTTTTGTGGTTTCAAAAAATGCAGGACTCCCTTTTCTCCAGGAGAAAAGAGCTGATAAGGGACAAGCTCCCACAGCTCAGTGGTTCCAGCAGCAAACACTGGTGGTGGAAGTGCTTCAGAGCACTGGGGTTGAAATTTAGTGAACTGTGTTAAAGGATAAGAATTCAATAAAAATAAAATTCTACATTTAAAACTGCAGCCCCATTTCATGTTTTGATAGTATAAGGGTTTTTTTTGATGTTGCCTGCTTGGCATGGCCTGTAAGGTGAGCTTTAGGATTTTGACTGGGACCATCAGGATCACGTCTGTGCGAAGAATAATTGAGGATATGTTAATTAAACTCCTATCTTAAACCAGAAAAATCCTTCTTGAAAAATTCATGTGCTGTAGAGCCCCTCAGCTCTGGAGCCAGGCTGGGAGAGCTGGGGGTGCTCACTGGAGAAGAGGAGGCTCCAGAGAGACCTCAGAGCCCCTTCCAGGGCCCAAAGGGGCTCCAGAAGAGCTGGAGAGGGACTGGGGACAAGGGATGGAGGGACAGGACACAGGGAATGGCTTGAAGCTGGAAAATTTAAGTTGGATATTAGGAAGGAATTCCTGGCTGGGAGGGTGGGCAGGCCCTGGCACAGGGTGCCCAGAGAAGCTGTGGCTGCCCCTGGATCCCTGGAAGTGTCCAAGGCCAGGTTGGACAGGGTTTGGAGCAGCCTGGGATAGTGGAAATGTCCCTGCCCATGGCAGGGGCTGGAACTGGATGATCTTTGAATTTCTCTTCCAACCCAAACCATTTTGTGATTCTGTATTTTGGGATGATTCATAGCATTGATGACTTGGAGGACATTGATCACTTTTTGTGGGGTTCCTTCTGTGTTTGGCATTGGAACCCAGTCCCAAAGATCAGCCTTTCATTCCTGTTTGGGATTGCTCAGTTTGTAGGATAAACAGATTAAAAATGGCTCAGGGAAAAACAGGTGCAGGCTGTTGCTGGAGCACTTCAGGCAGTCTGGGTAAATCAGAGGCAATTCCAGGTTTGCAGTGGAGCAAAACATCTTGTCCTGCCCTTTGGATCCAGCATTGGAGCAAAAACACTCAGGCTCACAGGTTTAGCTGCTCTGGAAAGAAAAATCCCCCCTCTGGCAGTCAGATTGCTGGGAATGTGCTTATAATTGTCCATGAAACTCCCATGTAACTTCTACCTGTAATTTAGAAATTGCTTCATTGAAGGGATTGAGAATTACTGGATGAGCCAGCAGAATAATGATCTTTACTGCTCAGAGAATGAAATTCCCCTGGCTTGAAGTTTGTGTCACTGAAGTTTGCTGAGGCTGAGGTTTCACCCTTGAACTCCTCTGCAGGACTTGTTCCTTTTGGAAGAGCAGGGCAGGTCACTCGTGTTTGTGGTTAGACAAAGGGAGGTCACTGGGCTGTGATCAAATGAGTGGCTCCATTTATTTAAAAGTCAGTCACCTGCTGTGTGCTGAAATAACATGAGGGAATAGCTAGAAAGGTGTACAATGTTAAGCTTTAAAAAAAAAAAAGAAGTTTTAAAGTGTGTTATGTAGGTAGAAAACATGAAATAATGCTGTTGTAGTTTGGGGCTATTTTATTATCACATCACCATCTTGGCAGGCAAAACTTCCACATAGCTAACCCAAATTCCAATTCTTTGAGTTTGAACCCATTACTCCTTGTCCTATCACTTTAGTCCCTGATGAAATATACCCAAGACATTGTTTTAGGCTTGATACAATAGGAATGGATAACCATTTTTTTTAAAGTCTCTAAGAGCACTCCTGATGTTATTCTGGAATATATTTTTATATATTTATTTTTTTATATTTTTATACTTAGGCCCTGGCACAGGTTGCCCAGAGAAGCTGTGGCTGTCCCATCCCTGGATGGTCCAGGGTCCTTGGTAAATGCCTGAGCACTTCATTATTTAACAAACTTTCAGTTGAAGATGTCACATTTGTAGCCTCACAGTTACCTTCAGTTTGTGCAGGTTTTATTCTCACATGCTGCAGATTGTTTGGCCCTGTAGTAAGAAGGAAGTCAAATTTAAGGAAATGTTGCAACACCAAAAAGCAGGAATCTGAAACTACTGCTCTGAAAAGCATCTCAAACTGACAGTGTTTTATAAGTTTGTGTTTCTTGCCTCACTTCTTGGTTTTGGGCTTGGAGAGCTGGGAATTGTCAATTTGAGCAAAAACCCTGGCTTTAATTTACATTTCTGAGCCTTTGAATATTCTATTAACCTCTTAGATCTCATTTGTGGGTAAATCATTATAGGTGTCTTGGGACTGATGGCTGCAGAGTGCCAGGAGTGCCTGAAATTGGCCAGCAGGACTGGAGTTATTATCTCTGTGTCATCTTAGTTTTGTAACAGTTTTGTGGTTCTGAATCCAGGCAGGTGAAAAAGGGTTGTTTGGCATGTGCCATATTGAAATTTAGGTATACCCTGTGTCAGGCAATGTGGTGGCAGGAAATGAAAGGAAGAATTGATGTAGAAGGAAAATGAAAGCAAATTCTGCTCGGTTAATACTTCACTCTGATGGATTAACCAGAATTTTATTCTAATTCATGTTGGATGTGATCACACAGTTTAAAACTCTTCACAAAAAGGGAGTAGCTGGGTTATACACATACACCACACACATGGGCAGTAGTTTATATGTTGCATACAGTTTTTGTTTTAACATAGTTTCTGTTCTTCAGAGGATTTAGGTGATTATCATAATGCAAATCTCTCATGTTCTTATCACACCATTAATTACAGCACTTGTGTTCTCTTATTCTTTGGATTTTCAGGGTGAAGAAAAAGACCCATTTGTGTAAAAATAAGTAAATCCTTTGTTGCAGAGTAAATCTCTTAAACTAATTTCCTCTAAAAGTGGTAAAATACGTGTGACTAATTAAAATGAAGTGGTTTTCTTCTACTTTTAATCTCCACCATTCAGATTTATTTAGAAATTCTTTTATAAATAAACCATGGAAGTGTATAACCAGTCAAATATGTTGATATCTTGCAGTCTGAAGCAGTGCCAACTGCAGATTATATGGTGTAAGACTAAAGGCAGTAAAGAAATCAAGGCAAATCCTTTCCTAGGGATTGAGATTGCAAGGATAAGGATAAATAGCACTTCATATTATAGATTTGGAATTCTGTGTTTAAAAAAACCAAATTAAATTACTACATGGTGTCATTCCAGTGTGTTTAATTATTCCATAAAGCAAAAATAACTGAAACAATGCAGTTTAAGCTTCCTAAAATATTTGAATATCCAAGACATGAATGAATTTATTGAAGGTGGATAAGTGAGTGAAGCTGGGTGCTAAAATGGCAATTTTGGCTCATCACTTTTTCATGCTGCTCACTGTCATAGTTTGCATTGATTCCTCTGGATGAAATGGGAGTTGTTCAGTGCCAGCCCCTGTACAGGATTAAACAGAGCAATTGTGGTCAGAAAGGCTTTTCCTCTCTCCTGTAGTCACAGATTTTACTGAAAAACTTCTTGTGTGAAATGATTTCCCCACCCAATCCAGAGTATTCCACATAATCACCATGGATGCACTTCCCTGCCTGCACTGCTGCAGTGCCACTTGCTTTTGGAGCTGGTGACCTTTAGAACCAGGAGGTTGTCACAAAATCCTGGGATGGTTTGGGTTGGAAAGGACCTTAAAAACCATTTAATTCCACCCTTGCTGTGGGCAGGGACATTTCCACTGTCCCAGGTTGCTCCAAGCCCCATCCTGGCCTTGGACATTCCAGGGATGGGGCAGCCACAGCTTCTCTGGGCACCCTGTGCCAGGGCCTCCCCACCCTCACAGACAATTCCTTCCCAATATCCAACTTAAATCTGCCTTTTCCCAACTTCAAGCCATTCCCTGTGTGCTTTCCCTCCATCCCTTTGTCCCAAATCCCTCTCCAGCTCTCCTGGAGCCCCTTTAGGCTCTGGAAAAGGCTCTGAGTTCTCCTTGGATCCTTCTCTTCTCCAGGTGAGCCCCCCCAGCCTGGCTCCACAGGAAATGGTTCTTTGTGTGCTGTGATCACAGATTTGATTATCTCGGTTCTGAAGGGGCATCTTCATTTTCCTGAGAGCCAAACCGTGCTGCTGATGGCAGGAAATGTCATTTTCTTGCTTCCTCTTGCTCCTGGTGGTTTTCTCTGGAGCTTTCCCAGTGGCTCAGTGTTCAAAGCTGCCCCCAGCTCGTGAGGGGAAATAAAAGCAATTTGTGGTTCAGGGTGCTTTGGCTGCACTGAGGGGGTGCAACAGTTTAAAGGTGGAGATGAGGAAAATAAAAGAGCAATTTCTTGGTCCTCCTAAAACCCTTCAGAGCTGGAAGACAGAATTGCCTCACTCAGCTTTTTCAAATCTCCAGAATAATCTGTCTTTGGATCCCAAAGTGATCTATATTTGCATATTAGCACCCATTCCTGACCCAGAGCCAGATATATTAATTTGCTCCCAAACTGAACTGTTCTGCAAAGACTTTATGTTAAAATTTTTCTGATTTCAGATAGGTTTTTCCTGGCTGAGCCTTTCTGCAAAAGGCTCATGTTATGTTTGAGAACTGCTGTTGAGTGCTATAGACTGCTCTTGTAAAGAACCACTCTCTGGGAATGTTTCTCTCAGGCAAAAAGTGCCTGTAAATGTTTATTTTAATACTTGATGGTTAGAATTTGAGAAATCTGTAGGTGGAAATTCCCATGTGAAAAACTTGAAGCCCTTCAAAACTGAAAAAGGGGTGTCTTGTATTCATTTAGTTTGGAGTACAAAATAGTATTCATATGATTATTATATTAAAAAAAAACATATCTCTGTCTATGGAATCGATGAATGGAGCCTCAGCAGACTGCTTAGTCAAGAATTAAGGAATTGCTCCCAGATTTTCCCAGTGAGGATTAACATCTGACGTGGTCGTGTCATTGCTTTGGCCACAATGGGAGCCTTTCTCTCCCCTCCCATTTAATGTGCATTTAACTTCTTCCTACAGACAGAGCTTTGTTTGTAAGGGCAGCCTGGATCTGTGTGCACTGGATGTACTGGAAAATGTGGATATCTGACAGGTGTAAAATGGCTGGGAATACAGCAGAGGTTAAGGAAAGAGGCTGCTGTGTGTGCTGACAACTCACACTGCTCTGGTTAACCTGCACTTCATGAAAACTGAATGCTCATCCTTCACACCCCATTGATGTAGACTCCAAAGTTAGGCTCAGTTTTCATGAGATATTGAATTTTCTGTGTAATTTGCAGGCACTATTAACTTCTGCATTTTAAAGCCACTCGAAACTTTCATTTTTCTGATATTTTTGGGGTTTAATTTCCCTTAAATAACCATGCTCTTAGAACACTCCAACCTCTTTATTCAGCTGCTGGATCACCAACATCCAAAATATTAGGAATTCAGCACATAACAATTGACTCCTACCTGGAACAGCTATTTTAGGAGGGCAAGAATGGCAGAACTGGGTCTTGCACTACTTTTTGGTTTTGGTCAGGCCACACGTCCTGAGCTGTCTTATTTTCAGTGCTAGCACTGTGGAAACAGAGTTTTCATGTAAATCTGTTGCAGCAAAAGTTTCACAATTGTCTTTGGAAGGTTTGCAGTGTTACTTGTCCCGTGGGGGGGTTATTGCAAGGTGAATTTTCCTTTTACTTTCACGGCTTGTATGTTCAGTGGGATGAAAAATTCAGAGCAGCTTAGAGGTTCCAGGTAAATTGTGGAGGTGTTTGCAATTCTCTATTACATTCTCATCTTCCAGCAGTGGGTATGAAGGTTACTTTTGGGCACACAAAGCACTTGTGATGTGTCTGTAGAGGAGGGCAGAGCAGAGATGCTGGAATTTTCTGGTGGGATGTGCCTGATGCTGGTGTGGGGCTCTGAGAACCAGATGTTTTTGTGGCCTGAGCTCAGAGCACTGGCACCAGGCTAAAAACCACTGCCTGTGGCTGGGTCACCTCACCCAGCTATGTTTGCCTTGCTGATAGATCAGAGAGCTCCCTTCCATGCTCAGTAACTCTGAAATCTATTGTTTCATGTTTATTTTTTACCTGATTTTCATTTACTGTTTCTTTGCCTCTATTGTTTCTTTTCCAAGTCGTCCTTACCAGCTTTTTTTCCATCCCTCAGGTCAGAACAGATCTTTGAGTTGTGAAGCCTGTTTATTTCACCCCATCTCCTTTTTTTAAGCCTTTTTTATGGTTGAGTTCTTATTTGCTTTGTAGAGCTAAACCTTTGTGGTCAGTTTAACACACACAGGATATTTGCATTTGGCTGAATTAGTCTATACATACATATATAGATGTATAACAGATATATACAGATATATATACACCTCCAGTGTGCACTGAAGGTCACTAGTCCCACTGCTCTGTGCTCTCAGCAGACCCAAATCTGTTAATCCCATGAAACCTGGATTTGGGCTCTTTGAGGCTTGTGGAGCACAGGCACAAACTGTATTTCTGCCTGATTTTCCAGATGGAGGAGGAGAAATTCCAAGCTGAGTTACAATGGATGTCATTGTCCCAGCTTGCTTGCAGGGATGGGTATAAGGGGAATTTTTGCTCCCTACCACCCCAGTACTTAGTGTGGGCAACAATTAAGCACAGTTTGATGTAGAATAAGCACCAAGAGATATTTTTCTTAGATATTTCTCTTTTGCCACATGCACAGCAAATGCTGAGCCCTCACTTTCCTCATTTGGAAAACCAAAACAAGAACAAGAACAACGGTAACCAAAACCAGCCCTCACCCAAACATTGATTTCAATTTTAAAAACTCCTTGCATCTTTAAATATCACCATTTATGGTAATTGATGTGCAATTTGGGTTCTTGGAAGTGCAGTTCCCAAAGGAAACAAGGCTCTGTGCAGTCAGGGGAAATATGAGTTTGTATCTCCTCCTTGATAACTTTGAAAATAAGAGTTACCAGTCCAATTGTATAGAGGAGCATAAGCCTCACAAAGATCCTAATTTTTTGCAAATTCAAGGCAGCTGGATAGAGAGAAGTATATCCAATTAGAGCTGGGCTGTTGTTTAAAAT
This sequence comes from Climacteris rufus, assembly GCA_013398175.1. NCBI lineage: Eukaryota > Metazoa > Chordata > Aves > Passeriformes > Climacteridae > Climacteris > Climacteris rufus. Next base: position 12,907 of record VZRZ01006034.1, read on the forward strand.
ATTCCCTTAATAAATGTTGCAGAAGCTTTGTCTGTGTTGCTCAGAGAGGTTGTGGACTCCCCATCCCTGGAAGTGTCCAAGGCCAGACTGGAGGAGGCTTGGAGCAACCTGGGATAATGAAAGTGTCCCTGCCCATGGCAGGGGGTGGAACTAAATGGATTTTAAGGTCCCTTCCAACCCAAATCGTGCTGGGATTCTGGTTTTCTGTCCATCTCTCACATCCTCACACACATTCAGAAAATCTGGCCTTGCTAGTTCAGGTGTGCAGATTCACATTATATTCACTGCTCATTTAATGGGGAAAGCTGTTTTTTGAGGCTTTTGGGGTTGGGGATCCCAGCATTGGGTGTGTAACTTTTCCACCAATACACCCAACAGAATTCCCTTTCCCTCTTTCCTGCTCTCAGTTCACAACTGGTTGCATTAAAAAAATCTCTTTTTTTTGTTTATAGAAACAGAAAAGATCCCTGTAATGCGTGGACAGTGGTTTATTGATGGCACCTGGCAACCTCTGGAAGAGGAAGAAAGTAATTTAATAGAACAGGAGCATCTCAACCGCTTCAAAGGCCAGCAGCTGCAGGAGAGCTTTGACATGGAAATATCAAAACCTGTTGATGGGAAGGAGGGTAAGATTGTTTAGATCACTATAATACGTTTTTTGGACACTTGGGGTCTGGTTTTCCTAAGTAAGAATGTGATCTGTGTTGGTTTTTCATCCTACAAAGTGAGGAACATCAGTTTGCACTCCCATTTTCCAGTGTAGGAATTCTTGCTGCAGCACTTATGAGGAATTCTGTAAAAATTGTATTCATGGGTAAACATCTTGCTCCCATTTTCCTTCATATCATGTAATTGTTTGAAATCTCACTTCAGACTGAGATCTCTTGATGGGACAAGGAGGGTCAGTGTCCAAAGGCAAACTGGCTGATGGCTCTCTGGCCAGCATTCCTAATTTTGGCCTACAGGGAGGAGTATCATTTTTACAAATCACATTTCACTTTCCATTCTTATTCAGTCTGAATTTATTAGTTTTCAGCTGTAGTAAATCTTGGGCTTTCATTCAGTTAGGGAAGTCCTTACATTTTGATGAGCAGGCTGAGGATATTCAGTTAGTGTTGCTGGGAATCTTGGTCTGATGCATGGAACACTTGGAAGAATAAATTTCTGAAGTTGCTGGTCTATTATTTAATGTACACAGTTGAATTGCTTGCTCAGAGCAGGCATTGCACAGTAAAAATTCAGTATTTTTGCCTTTCACACTTTTGGTTGTCACTTGGTGAACAATCTACAAACCATGAGCTGCAAGTACAGAGGCCCCGAATAGATTTTAGTAGGGATTTGGTTGGGTTATTCTTTATAAAGAAACTTTCTTTTTAAACTGCAGCTTACACAGGGTAGCCATGGCTGTGTTTTGGCCATAAATTATCTGTGAACTGCACAAGCACACAAGTCAAAGCTTCTTAATAAATTGGAAGCACAGCAATATTCAGTGTAATCACTGTAAGGAAAACCAGAGTGTCATTTGTTGATTTAGGGAGTTTTTTCAGCATTACAAAGAGTTTCTAACTCTCCTCAAAGCTAGTGAGGACTTCATGAATATTTTTTTTCCTATTTGTGCTGCTTTCAAAGATCTTTTCCTGTGTCCAAGGCTGCAGAAGAATCTTCTGCTTCAACAGCTCTGCCAAAAAGGTGCCTGAAGTGGTGTGAGCCCAGCACTGTGCCTGTACAGCCACCCCTCTGGAAGGCACTTTCACCTGAATTTCTGTGTGTCTGCGCTGATTTATTGTCCCAGTGGCACAAAGCTCAGTGGTTTTAGTGGCAGGGATTTCTACTTTTACATGGAAAGCAAATCTTTGTGGTTCCTGAGTGCTCCCAGCCTTTGGTAGATTAATTTTTGATGGAATGAAGGATGGCTGCAGTGGTGCTTGGATTCCCCTTATTGAGGAAGGAAGAAAGATCAGGTTTTGGTTTTTTTAGAAAAAGTCTGGACTGTGGAACAGAAATTTTCATATTTGATGTTGGATGGACTGGGGAAAGTGATGAGAAAGGATATGGTCACTGATATTTATGAAAACCTAAAAGGTCAGAAAAAGAAACTCCAAATTCAGGCACCAGAGCCTTTTCTGAAGCTAAAGGGAAAAAAAAAAAAGGCAACACAAAACAAACAAAAAAAACCAACCAAACAAACAAACAAACAAAAAAAAAAAAGAAAAGAAAAACCCAAGCTATATATGGCATCACTTCAAATGAAATACATGTCAAGTCACCAGTAAGTTTCAACAAGTTTTTTTTTGGTAGTAGTAGAAGAGTTGCAGGGCAGTTACAGCTATCAGGGTGTGAAAAGTGCTTTTGTCATTCCAATTTGCCTCTCAGCACCTCTTGGATCTGCTGGCATCCACAATTCCCCTCTGCAGTGGCACTGGGAGAAGCTTTGCAGCTTGCATTATTGCTGCTGAAGTAAACATAATTAGTTGAGTTCAGTTTATAAATTTCCTAAATGCTACAATTTATTGTAATTGCACTCTGTATGAAACAGATTTTGGTCCCGTCGAGGTTTACAGATACCTGTTATTTATGATCAGTGAAAAGTTCAAATAAATCTGTAAATATTCATTGGGAAGCACTGGCTGTTTTCAGTGCTGTGATAAATCTTGTAAGGGATGAAAAACTGGCCATGTCTTCTAATTCCTCAGCAAAATTAATACAAACTGCTGTAACAGTCTCTTTGTACTCAGAATTACTCCAGTGATTGAATTTATTAATTGTGCTCCTGGATTGCAGCATGTTAACAAGGAAATAACCAAGCTTCATCCAGGGCTTTTGTTGGTGGTAAAAGGGATAAATGCCCCATTATTAAACTCTTAATCCAAGCAAACCTTCCTCTGAAAGTGCAAAATGTTTCAGAAAAGGGTCTCCAACCTGCAGCCTACAAATGGTGCCTGTGCTGATTTTCAGTGTTCTTTGGGAGCACAATGAGCTTTAAATGCAGAAAGTAACAGAAAATTTATGACAGTGAATGATTTCTCAAGCTCTGCTGTCCATGGGGCAGCCTGGAGATCACTCCTGTGGGGGAGATCCTGCTGTTTGCTGAGCAAACCGTGGTTGTATTTTGATTTTCATCCTTACCAAGTATTTCATGTTGTGCTTTGCAAAATGAACTTTATTTATGATGCCTCATGTCAGTGACTCCTCTTGCTGTCTGATCCCCTGCAGTGGCATCAGGTAAATTGCTATTCTTATGGCAAGATGCAGAAATGGGGCACTTTATTATTATTTATTATCAACAGTAGTGAGGTCAGCAAGTCAAGGGAGGGGATTCTCTCCCTCTGCTGTGCTCTGGTGAGACCCCACTGGAGTTTGTGCCCAGCTCTGGGGCTCCCACCATCAGAAGGAGCTGCAGGAACAAGTCCAGAGAGGCCCCAGAGATGCTCCAAGGAAGCTCCTCTGCTCTTGGACAGCCTGGGAGAGGAGAAGGCTCCAGGGAGACCTCAGAGCCCTTTCCAGTGCCTAAAAGGGCTCCAGGAGAGCTGGAGAGGGAACCTATTTAGCAGTGAATAAGCTTAAAATATACATTTTTTAATTTTTTTTTTTTTTTTTTTAAATTTACATGTTTTTAGAATTTACATTTTTTAAAATTTAAATTTTCTAAATCTTAAGATTTAGAAACTGCCTTTTCTTCATGCTTAGGCAGACAGTGAGTTCAGGACCTACCTGAAGTAGCTTCTCAAAGGAGCAGCATTTTCCAGACATTTCTGTCATATCAAGGCTGTTGTAAGGTAAAACAAGACCAGTTGAGTTCCTGTCATCCATTGCTCCATGATCTTTTTCAGGTATATTCGTTTAATGATGATAAAGTGAAGCTGAAAGCTTGATTTATGTGATAGGAAGGTAGGAATACACACAGTTCTTTGTATTTGCACAGAGAGATGCTCAAAATTCAGCTGGAAATCACACAAGAAACCTGAGTCAAACCTGCTCAAAATTCAGCTGGAAATAACACAAGAAAACTGAGTCAAACCTGAAACTGGATCTGACTTTAAAGTTGATCCTGGTCTGTGTAGATTGGAACAGATGAACTCCAGCAGTCCCTCTGACAGAAATTATTCTGTGATCAGGTCTGTGGTTCCATGATAGCTGAGAAGAAATACAGAAAAAAAAATCCTGTCAGTCAGAATTAATGTTTCAATGCACTGATTTTGAGACAGCATAAGTTTATTCTCTTTTTTCATACAGAATTTCAGCATGTGGTTAATGCCACAAAACCTATAACAGCTGCATTTGGAATAGCTGATTTCTTTTGTCTTACATTTCAAATAGTATTTTTTCTTTTTAGAAATGTTTATATAGATTTGTGTCACAGCTAAGTTAACCTTTAGATGGGAAAGTCCTGTTTATGGAATTGGAGAGTTGTGCAGATCATTTGCACCAATAAATACTCTTCATTTGCACCAATAAATGCCCTTCATTTGCACTAATAAATACCCTTCATTTGCACCAATAAATACTCTTAATTTGCACCAAAAAATACCCTCATTTGCACCAATAAATACCTTCATTTGCACCAATAAATACCTTCATTTGCACCAATAAACACCCTTCATTTGCACCAATAAATACCTT
>VZRZ01006034.1:17941-36639 GCA_013398175.1 Climacteris rufus
CCTTCATTTACACCAATAAATACCCTTCATTTGCACCAATAAATACCTTCATTTGCACCAATAAATACCCTTCATTTGCACCAATAAATACCCTTCATTTGCACCAATGAATACCCTTCATTTGCACCAATAAATACCTTCATTTGCACCAATAAATACCCTTCATTTGCACCAATGAATACCCTTCATTTGCACCACTAACTGCCATTCATTTGCACCAATACTCTTAATTTGCACCAATAAATGCCCTTCATTTACACCAATAAATACCTTTATTTACACCAAGAAATACCTTTATTTACACCAATAAATACCCTTTATTTACACCAATAAATACCTTTGTTTGCACCAATAAATACCTTTATTTGCAGCTGTAGTGAGGCACCTGCTGGCAGAGCTGTTGGCTGAGCCCTGGGCCAGGATAACAGTGGCAGGAGCCACAAATGTGGAATATTTACAGGATCAGGGAGTGTTGGGTGCTCCTGCCAGGGCAACAGGAGGAAATTCTGTCTCATCTAACTTTGAACCCTCCTCTTACACTCTTTGGGGAAAAAAAAAACCAAACCAGAGCTGTGTTTAAAATGGAGTTGTTTGTATATTTAGGAAGTCAGTGTGTTCTGCCCTGTACCAGGATGATGCTTTAGTTTGTGGGACTGATCCCCCATGTCCCAGCTCCCTCTTACTGCTCCTTTAGCTTTGTTGTGATGTCCTCACTGGTTATGTAGAGGGAAGAAAAATTGAATTTAGGACTTGACACTTCTGCTACAAAATCTGATTTTTAAGTCTATACTTTCTTTTTTTTTGCTTTCCAGAAAATGTGATTTTTTTTCCTAGACATATTGATACTAATGAAAAAAAATGACAGCCCTTTTAAAAATTTTACTTTGAAGCTCAGTGTTTTTACTTTTAGTTCTCTACTACCTCCCTCCCTTCTCCCTCCCTTCTCCCTCCCTTCTTTGTTCAAATGGAGAGGATATAAGGAGAAATCAGATGCTGCATGTCTTAAGAGAAAGCATTCCCAAGGTACAGTAATTGCAGATTTCTTTTTTTGGGTTTTTTTTTGTAGTGCTCCTAGCTTAGGAAGCTTTAAATTCTAGTTTGCTTGTCTCAGTTAAATGTTAGATTTACATGCTTCAGTGGTTTGGAGCTGTATTCTTGCCATTTCCTTCCAAAGAGAAGGAAAAAGCATCCTAAAGCTTAGAAGAAAGTAGAATTCTAGAGAAAAGTAGATGCTCACAGGGTCATGCAGTATTTTGTTATTATAATTCTGACTGATGAAAACTGTGAACGTTTCTTTCTTGTATTCTTTGTGTGTAGCTTGGCTTTTTCAATAAAATAAAAGCAGCTTTTTTAGACTTGCAGCAGGCCTGGGATGAGATAAATTCTATCAAAGAAGGAATGGGGGGTTTCTGCCAGATAATGTTTTATTGGCTGCTTTCTTTTGGATAATAATCTTTAATTTTATGCTGTAATTTATTTGTGCTGCAGCTTTGGAATGCAGTGAGGGATGTAAAGGGGAAGCTGTGTGCAATACAGCTAAAGGCTGCTGTGCTGCAGAAACCTGCCCTGACCCTTTGCAGCAGCTCATTTTGTACAAATTTGTTTTAAAAAGTGGGAGTAGATCTTCCAGGAGCCATTAATGATTGCAAAAGGCTCAAAAGTTCTTGTCACTGGGCTTTCTCTGCCACCATTAAAGCCAGCAGTGATTAAACTTTCACTGACTGCAGTGATTATGGAGCTAAACTTCTAAAACCTTTAATTTAAAATGTAAATGCATGTGGTAGGTTTAGAGTTGTTCTTGTCATGCCACGTATTCTTTTAGCTCCTGGGGATATTGTAGACTCTGAGAATTTATTTTGGTGTGCATAAATGTTTGCCTTTTTGATTTCCTTTGGTTATTTTTTTTAAATAACTGGATCCAAGTGAAAATGCCTGAAATCACAATTTTGTAATAAACTTTTTCCTGTCTCTCACTCAAATCAGTTCAAAGTGAATCAGTGTAGCTTGAGCAGTCAGAAAGTACTTCTGCCTTTTCTTTTGTGATTGCAATGTTGAAATTATGTTGTGCAATTTTTTCCTCAAATCATGTTCAAGTTGTGGTAATGAATGTGCTGGAATTAAAAAAAAAAATTGAAATTAGGTGCTCATGTCACAAATAGTGACACTGATGAATTGAGAGGTGCTGAAGTGCAGTATAAAAATGACAGCAGAGTGGAACAGCCCTTTTTCATTAAGAGTAATGGCCTTTTTAATGGCTTATTTTAAAATTTATGTAAGAAAAGGTTTTTAAATTTGCAAGTTCATGTATCAGAACCTCAGAGATTTTAAGAAGGAACAGCAGCAGCCAAATTGTGCTCTCAGCTACCTGTACTATCTGTCAGGCTTTTGTGTGGCACCTGCTGTTTGCAAGACAGATTAATTTGAAAATCCTTGGGGAAAAAAGAAGGCAGGAGAGGTTTTCAGACAGCCTGTATCCCTCCCCTGGTCTTTATCCTGCCTGGAATGACAGTGCCTTTGTCATTGGAGGCAGTGGCAGCTCTGAGCACTTCAAAGATGCTTTTCCCTGGATTGATTTTGACTTGAGCATCATCACACTCTGGGAGAAAAGATCCTCTCTGTACTTTGGTCTTGGCAGGTGGATGAAGACATCAAGTAGAAAAGCAGGTACTTAGCTAGAAAAGGTATTTAATTGTGAACAGTTGGCCCCAGGAGGTGTTCAGCTCCTCAGGTTGGGAGGATGTTTCCATGTGCACATCCCCAGCTTCTCCACGGGTTTCTTGCCATGAGGAAAAACACAGTGCAGGATTTCTGCTCCTCAGTTATTCTCCATTTGTTTTGACTCCAGGTGAGTCACAAACCTAATTGAGATCAGGTTCTGCAAGGCTTTGAGAATATGGATTCTGTATTTTATGTTTGCCTCTTCATTTTTCATATTTAAACTTTCTTAGGGGGATTTTCTTCCCTCAGTGTTCATCTATCTGGGTAAAACTGGAGGTGAAAGAAAGAAACCATTGATCCTTTCCTGATCCCATCTCCCACCTGCAGTGGGGTTGAGCCTTCCATGTCCTCACACTGTAGGTGTCTGCCCTGGTTGCCGTTCCTGAAAAACATTGCATTTCTAAGTTCTGGCAACAAAGGAACCCAAAATCTGGCCTCATTTCCAAGGACTTGGCCTTCAATCCCAGACTAGAATCCTAGAAAGGCTTGGGCTGGATGGGACCTTAAAGATCATCTCATCCCACCCCTGCCATGGGGACACCTCCCACTATCCCAGGTTGTTCCAAGCCCCATCCAACCTGGCCTTGGACATTCCAGGGATCCAGGAGCAGCCACAGCTTCTCTGGGCACCTGTGCCAGGGCCTCATCACTCTTGAGTACAGAATTTCTTCCTCACATCTAATCTAAATCTCTCTTCAGTTTAAAACCCTTCCCTCTTGTCCTGTCACTATCTCCTCAGTAAAAAGTTGTTCCCCCTTCTTTAAATCCCCTTTAAATTCTGGCAGGCTGCTGTAAGGTCTCCCTGGAGCCTTCTCTTCTCCAGAAAAGTGGGCAGAAAACCTGGAGCTTTCTGCATCTGGGGAAGATACATCTGTGGGGATGCTCTCAGTGCCAGGGCAGGGTCATGGGGAAGCAAATCTGTGAGAAGTCTGGTCCAGGGGGAGATTTCTGTCTCTGATTTGATGGGAGAGGTGTCACAGACAGTGAGATCTCAGTGAAGCTCAGCAGCATCCCAGCCTGGAGCCCTGGAGAGACTCCTCAAGTGGGGAATGTGTGCTCCTGGAGGAGCCAGCAGGCAGAGGGATGAACAGGGAGAGATTCCCCTGTGCCTGAGCTGCTGACTGTGAATTCTGAATTCTGTGACAGGCCTGGCTGGCTCCTGACACACTGTGACATCTCCTGGCATGCAGAGCTCCTGAGCTGTCAGTGGGAGCAGGCAGGAGAGGCGTGGGACAGCCACTGCTTGTTCTGCACAAAGAGTGTGAATCCTGCACCTCCTCATCCTCAGGAAACATCACTCTCCCTTCCTCAGGTTCATTTTCAAACCAGCAGTGGCAGCCCTTGTTATCCCACACCTGCAAAGCACAGTTTGCATATTTTTCTTTCTTTTTTTTAGGATGTTTATTTTCAGGCTGCTGTCAAATCCTCCCCAGAGCCACACTTCTGTGCTCCCTCTCTCACTATTGACACCCCCTGGGGCTGCCAGCAGCAGAAGTTCCTCTTGGTTGAACTCTCAAGTATCTTAATGATCTCTTCACTGTCAAATAATCACTGAATAAAATCATGGAATGGTTTGGGTTGGAAGGGACTTTAAAACTCATCTCATTCCAACCCCCTCCCACAGGCAGGGACACCTTCCACTATCCCAGGTTGCTCCAAGCTCCATCCAACCTGGGGCAAAAGGTTTGTGGACATCACACCCATGGTTTGAGCATGAACAGACGTCCCAGTGTTTATATAAATTAAAAAGGGAAGACAAAAATCTCATTCCCCTCAGTAAGGGGGTGGGTTTGTCTGGGAAATTGATCCTTAAGCAGCTTTTTAACCAGTGCATCCCATGGGATTTCAAAGCAGTGCCAAGGTGGAGCAGCCACCTTAGTTTGTTTGGCCCAAGAAATTCCTTAACTTTGAGAGGAATGTGCCTATTCCTGGTTGGTGAGATGGACACCCCGGAGTGTGTGGTGCCTTTGAAATGCCCTGCAGCCACTGGTTTTCAGTGATTGAGTCTCTCTGCTGGTGCTTTGCACTTTGTGCATGGCCAGGCACTCCAAAGCAAAGCAGGGAATGTGTCTGCAAACAAAATGTACTGAGAGAATCAAAATGAAATGCAAATGCGTCAATTAAAATTGCAAATTTTATCGTCTTACTTGCAAATTGGTAGAGTCTCTGAGAAGCATTGTCCATATGCCTGTTCTGGATCCTGCCACTCACCTAAAAACTCCTGATATTTTGTGGCTAAAGGAAAACTGAGAAGCAAGGACCAGCACATGATTTTTTTGTTGGTGTTTTCTTCTGTGTGCTGGGTAGAAAGGAAGAGTTTATACTCCAAGTGCTGTAAGAAGTTCATCTGAGCTGGAAGGTGATGTGTGTGTTAATAACAAATCTCAGAGAGGTTGCTCTGCTGTCAAGGGACAAGTCTGGTCCCACTGAAGGTCACTGGTGGTTTCATGTGGTGCTTGTGTCAACAGCTGAGCCAGTTCTTAAGGTTCTCTTTTGAAAGCATTACTAAATGTGCAGAGAATTGGTGCTGAATATTCCCTAGAACCCCAGAATGGTTTGAGTTGGAAGGAACCTTAGAGATCATCTCATTCCACCCCCTGCCATGGGCAGGGACGTTTCCACTGTCCCAGGCTGCTCCAAGCCCCATCCAACCTTGGACACTTCCAGGGATGGGGCAGCCACAGCTTCTCTGGGCACCCTGTGCCAGGGCCTCCCCACCCTCCCAGCCAGGAATTCCTTCCCAATATCCAACTTAAATCTGCCCTTTTCCATCTTAAAGCCATTCCCCCTTGTCCTCTCCCTCCAGCCCTTGTCCCCAGTCCCTCTCCAGCTCTCCTGGAGCCCCTTTAGGCCCTGCCAGGGGCTCTGAGCTCTCCCTGGAGCTTCTCCTCTCCAGGTGAGCACCCCCAGCTCTCTTGGTCACATCCCTTTGGATGCAGCCCAGGACACATTTGGCTTTTTGGGCTGCAGACACAACACTGCTGGGTCCCGTTGATCTTCTCATGCACCAACACCCTCAAATCCTTCTCCTCAGGGCTGCTCTCCATCCATTCTCCCTCCAGCCTGGATTGTCCTTACCCAGGTTCCAACCCTTGCACTTGGCCCTGCTGAACTCCACGTGCAGTTCCTTGGTGCTCCCACATCTTGTGGTTGATTTTGACTTTCCTTCAATGCCCATGTTCAGGAAGAACAGCATAAAAGTGAGGAATTGGTTCTTCCCAAGCGAGAGTGATGAATGCAGAGTAGGGAAAAACTACTTATTGCCGTATATTCTTTCCAATGGAGAGGCTGGACTTGATTCCAGAAGGAGTTTGAGGATCACTCATCCCCAAATTGCTGTTTTTCCAGTGGCAATAAGTGACTCAACCACATCTCCTCTATTTTTTTTTTTGGACGTTGAACATAATGCCCTTCAAAGGCATCAAATGTCCATCCCTCCTCTGTCAGCTTCCTCAGGATCATCCTCTGGGAGGGTTTTTGCAGAATGGAGATGGAACAATTCCTGAAGATCTGCTGGACAGACCATTTCTGCTTTTCAAAAGTCAGGCTTATTTCCTTTCCTCCTCTTGTTCTGTCAGTGTAAAACAACAATACAATTCCAGTTATTTTGGTGAATCACTTGTTTACCACAACAGAAGGGCTAATCCTCTCCTAATCCCCTTGTTTCTCACAGATTTCATTTAGTTTCTCATCAGTCTATGTCAAGTCTGTCTGCTTTGGCAAAGAAACAAGGAATATTCCAGGAGAAATCTGGCTGAACGTGGCTGGTTAGAATTGGAAATTGTGATGGCTCAGGCTTTCTCAGAATCTTTTTAGCAGAACATAAAAAATTCATTTGGGTGATTCAAGTAGGAGACAGGTTAGAGCTCTGCCTGCTGTGGAAAAAACAACCCCAAAACAAAAACAACCCCTCTGGGTGTTTTCCATGACTTTGGGCTGTTCAGCAAGAGCAGTGACAATTAAATAACCACGTTTTTGGGCACAGGGTTATTGTTGTTGTCAGCTCTGCAAATGTTGTGCACCCTATGTTAGATGAGACCTCAGCAGTGAATTTTGGTGAAATCCAAAGGATTGTGTTGCTGCTGTGGCTCCTGCAAGCCCCAGGCCCAAGATGATTTTGATTTGCATGACAGCAATGCTGTTGTTTAATCCTGACAGTCAGGCTGTGTGTCATGAGGTCTGTCCCAGAGCTCAATCAGTTCCAATCTGGAAAACACAATAACTGCACAGAAAAAAAAACCAACCAAAAACCAACCATTGGAGCTCTTAGTGGCTTTTGAAAGAGCTCAGTTCTGTTCTGTGCCAGAAATTGCTCATTCAGAGGCTCATTGAACTGCTTTTCCAGCTCTGAGATAATTCTGAAAGGGAAGAAATGCAACAGAGCCTTGAAAGTGTCAGAGCAGAGCAGCTCTCACAGGAGAGAGGACTCAAAATTCCACTTTTTTTAGTGATGAAAGCACCTGCAGCAGCCACCTGGTCATCACACCCACCTAGAATATTTCAGGATCCATTACCCTGCCCCCTTGAAGGGAATATTTTGGAAACCTCCCACCCCAGCAGGCAGGTGGCAGGAGGATGATGTGAAGTGTCCTCACAGGTGATCTCCAAACTGCTGCTTGTCCTGCTCAGGTTAATCCCAAATGTCAGAACTCCTCAAGGTAAGAAACAACATGAATTTAGGCATCATTTATATTTTAACCTGTGTGTAAATCACCCTTCTCTCTGTGTGTTTAAAAAGGCTTTTTTTTCCTTCTCTCTTCCCTGCCTAAATTGAGTGTTGTTGCTTTTTGCTGCAGCTATTCACAGCCTGAAGCTGAGCCGCAACCACGTGGACTGGCACAGCGTGGATGAGGTTTATCTGTACAGCGATGCCACCACATCCAAAATTGCAAGGACTGTTACCCAAAAGTTGGGCTTTTCCAAAGGTAATGCTTCCCACAGTTTGTCAAGAATATTGTCCATGCCAGCATTTTATGTTTGTTGCTTTAATTCCAGAAGGAAATGTGAAGTTTGAATGTGAGTAGCCCACTTTGGCCATTGCATTTTTTTATTTTATATGAGTATTTAGAGTCCTTAGGTTCTGTGTATAATTGTAACTGGATGTAATGGGAATTTTTGAATTTTTGTTTTTATTTATATTACATATTTTCTTTCTTGTATTTTAATTTCATGACATATTTTGATAGTTTTGGGTGCAGCATTTAGGACTCTATGACAAATACATGAAAATATTACAGCGGCCGAGTCCAGCAGCTACTGTAAAATTAGAATTAGAATTGTATTAATGTAAATATTACAGTTCATTACTTCAACTCTAAAAGGAAATGTCAAGTTTTAATGTGAGTAGCCCACTTTGGCCATTGCATTTTTTTATTTTATATGAGTACTCAGAGGTTGTGTGCATAATTGTAACTAGATGTGGATTTTTGGTTTTAATTTTTGTTTTTATTTATGTTACATATTTGCTTCATTATATTTTAATTTTGTACATATTTTGTTGATTTGGGGTGCAGCAGTTACGACTCTATGACAAATACATGACAATATTACAGTGGCAGAGTCCAGCAGCTACTGTAAAATTAGATTTAGAATTATTACTGTACTAATAGAAATATTACAGTTCCTTTTGCAACCTTAATTTTGCTGCTGGGTACTTTCATACTGTGATTTATTCCTTAAATACCTGACCATACCTTCCCTCTCTTCAGTCCCATCCTCCCTTTATTTTTCTGTCCATGAAACAGAAGTTTGAACTGACAGGAAAGGGCATTTAGACAGAAATCATTTCCAGTAGGAATTTAGGCTCATTTAAGCTCAAAAATCCCAGTCAGAGAGGGTGAGATGGTTGGAAGAGGGGGTGGTGTCTCTCAAGGAGAAAGCAGATTATTGCCAGCCTAGAAAACTGGAACTTGGGCTGTGCAGGACACCAAAACAAGAACATTCAAAGTCACAAAAACAAAGTTTGTGCCTTGAAGAGACAAGGTCAGGTAATAGATTTGACTTTAATCTCCATCCCTGTGCCCTGTAATTAGTGCCCTCTTACCCCCAAGGTATTTTGGGTGGATACTTAATTAATGTTTCCTAAAAAAACGTCATTCAGTGCTTCAGTTTCAGAAGAAATGAAGTAATTTACCCACAACACCATTTGGATAATGTGTAATAAATAATAAGAACTGGCCTGAACAATTTGGAGGGGGGAATATTTAATAGAAGCTCACTTGGTAAACAAAACCTGTCTTGGGTAAAAAATGCCCTTGGTGGGTTGGGGGTGTTTTCCTCCTCTTTAAAACAAAAATAAGTTGTTTGTCCCAGTTTTTGAGGCCAGCCCTGGTCCCTGGTGTGGTCCCCTGAGTGTCACTAGAGGGGGATGGAGGCACATGGTGCCCGTGGGTTTGTCAGTCCATCAGCACAGCAGGCACAAAATGCCCATATTTACCCTGGATAACTGATTTTTGGTTTGGCCACTGTGCTGGAGAAAAAGTAGGGAAATTTAAGATTGGATCAACTCAAAATAAAGCAGATTTTCCCCATCAAAATGAAAAATTGTCAAGGTTTTCAAGCATCTCTCTTCATTGGGGTGGGTGGAGTGTCAGCACTGAATCACTGGTGTGGCCAGGCCATTTCCATGATCCTTCCATGCTGGGGGAGTGAGGTGGAAATGGGAGGAAGTTGAATAATGGAGGCACCCAGAAGAAGAATATTGTGTTGTAAAAGTGGGTGCACAATGACACAGCTGTTTTGTGAAGTGTTGTTTTTCCAAACATTTCTGAAATCAGCTCCCTTTGCAGTGGAGATGGGGACTGCTATCACCTGGATACTCCAATCTTTCAGGACTTTCAAACTGCATATATTATAAAACACATGCTAATCCTTTAATTTTATACCAAGTATTATTTAATCTTATTTTTAATGCAGTGGCCTGAGACAAAGCAAGCTTCTGTCAGCAGGTGAGACCGTGGTGGAACGTCACTGACCTGGGATAATGTTCTTTTTGCAGCTTCAAGTAGTGGGACAAGGCTACATAGAGGCTATGTAGAAGAAGCTACCTTAGAAGACAAGCCACCACAGACTAGTCACATTGTGTTTGTTGTGCATGGTATTGGGCAGAAAATGGACCAAGGAAGGATCATCAAAAACACAGCCATGTGAGTGCTTTGCAGTGTTTTAAGTGGCCTCAGTGTGAGGCTGTTGTTGGGAGTGACAGCAGAGCCTTTGCTTTGAGCTGAACCTTTCCCTGTTTCCTTCTCCTCCTCTTGCCCTGAATCATTAATCTTTGTGGTGTGGGTACACTTTTTTTTTATGTTATTTGGGATGTGTGGACTTAGAGAGAGCAGCTGTGAGCCAAAAGAGCAAAAATTTATTCTGATTTTATCACCAGCACTTGTGACTGTCAGAGAGGACTTAGCCTGAGGTTGCACCAGGAGAGGTTCAGGTTGGACATGAGGAGGAATTTCTTCCTGGAGAGAATTGTCAAGCATTGGAAAAGGCTGCCCAGGGAGTCCCCAGCCCTGGAGGTGTCCAGGGAAGGACTGGACATGGCACTCAGTGCTCTGGGCTGACCAAGGTGGGGATGGGGCACAGGTTGGGCTCTGTGACCTTGGAAGGCTTTTCCAGCCTCACTGATTCCATGTGAAATTCTGGCAGCTGAGGTCAGTGACTTTGAGTGGGGAGAGGTTTCTCATTTGGTCAAAATCGAGGGGAATGTTATTTTTTAAGTTGTGCCTGGGTGAATTAAGTGGATAACAACTGGGAAGTAACTGAGCAGAACATTTTTTATCAAGAACATTTTTATCAAGTAGTATAGGAAAATTAATCTCAGAGTGGAAACTCTGTTGTTCCAGCTGGTTGTTGGGATATTGGGCAAGCAAAGTGCATCCTGTAAAAGAGGGGGAATGGGAAAATATCAGGAATGTTGTCATTCCTAACAGGACAGAAGCCCTTCCTGTAGCTGGATGCTGCTGCTGGGAGGCTGCTCATGGAGTTCTGTGCACAGAGGCCAGCTGGAAAACAAAACATGATTGAAAGGTTGTGAAATCTCCTCAGTGAGTGTCTTTTGTGAAAAGTGGTTTGCAGCTGGATTTGGGTTGGCACCTGAGCTCACTCAGCCAGTTAAGATGCTGCTGGATGGGAAGAGAAACCCTTGAGCTGTTGGGAATGATGTTTTCCAGAGAAGTTGTGGCTTTTCCATCCCTGGAAGTGTTCAAGGCCAGGTTGGGGCCCTGAGCAACCTGCTCTAGTGAGTGACATCCCTGCTCATGCCAGAGGGTGGAACTAAATCATGTTTAAGGTCCCTTCCAACCCACAGCAATCTGTAATTCTGTGCACCTGAAAAGATGGGTTTGAGTCTTAGAAAAATTGTAAAGTCCTGATGACAGCTTTGTGGGGGACAAGGTGGCATGAAGGAATCCCTCACTGGCTGAGAAAGTGTTAATTACAGATCTGGATTGCACAGATGGCTCAATAGGGGTGTCCCAAACAGCTCCAAGTCCCATCAGAGCTGACAGAAACATTGACAAACCCAGTGACTGCTGTGAAAGAGTGAGGACAGCTGGGGTTTGCTGCTTTTGGGGTGGTTTTGTGACCCTTCTTTGCCTCCAGAATGGCAGTGTAGGTCAGTGTTTGTGTGCTTTGTGCCCTAGTGTCATCAGCCTCTTGTGTCCCACTCGAGTGGAGTGGGAGAATAAACCTTTTAATGTCACTTGTGTGTCATTTGTCACCTCAGAGCAACCACCTGCTGCTCCCCACTCCCCTTTCCTGCCCCTCCACTGCTCTGTTATTTGTGTTGTTCAAGAACCAGAGAGAAGAGGATGTGCAGCCCTTGGCTGAAAATTAGTCACCAAAATAAATGTAAAAACTTTGATTTTTGGAGGATGCAATTACACTGGGAATGCAAATAGCCTAAATATAAGCTGCTGGTTTAACAGTGGCCAGAAATAAAACTTCAGCCTTGGGATCATTAAATTTTTCTGCCTTATCTTCCTCTCTTCTCCATTTTCCATAGATGCAGGGGTTATGTGGGTGGATTAACTTCAGCTTAGGTCACAGTGCAGAGATGTTCATTCCATGAGTCCTGCTCTAATTGGCAGCCCAGGATATGAAATATTTTCTCAAAAAGGGACACAAGACTTGATGTGCTTCAGTAAATCTCGCTAATATCCTCAAGAAATACCAGACAGCATTGCATAGCCTTTTAAAATGCTAATTATTGGCATAAATTGTGCATTCTCTACAAAATCTGCAAATTAAGGCATCATTTTAGATTGAAATCTCTTTTTTTTTTGCCTTTCTTCTTTTTTTTCTTTTTTTCTTTTTTTTAAAAAATAGCTTAAAACTTATCACTGAGGAACATCCCATATGTTCTAGGGAGAGATTTTTCGAAGGAATGTCTGCCAAGCTCTCACAAGCCATACCAGCACTTCCTGTTGGCACTTTCATCCGTGATATTTGTGTGGTGTTAGGTTTTTGGGGTGCTTTTTTACATGCTTTTCTATTAGGGACACAATGGTGCCTTCTGAGAAATAAGATGAATAATGAAAATTATTTTTTGACCGTTCACACTTTAAAGTTGAAACTAAGGAGGGAAGATGTCAGTGGGGTATTTTTGCCTTTTAAATGCACATTTTTTAGTAGGGAACCTGTAGCTGGACCCCAGCAGAGCTCATTTGTCACACTGTCCTCAGGTTACCACCTGGAGAAGAAGCTGGTGCAGCTCACATGATGCTGCTGCATCATTAGGCAGATCCTGCTGGTTACAGAGGTGAAAACAGAACCCTTGTCCAGGGTAATTCCACATTATCAGCACTAATTTCATTAAGGACTGGAGCTCAACCTCCTCATTAGTGGTGGGGTGCTGTGGTTGCAGGGTGTCCTGTGAGTAGGTACATGGAAAAAGTGCATTTTTATGGATGCTTGGATGAGCAGGTCTGTGGTGGATGTGACATAATTTTGTTTCTTCCCTGTGTAGTTAAACACATTTATTATCTAAATGTGGCTTGGCAGCTGGTGCAACAAGCTGCTCCTGTCAGCACTGATATCAACTGGGAGCTTGTCTGGGAAGAGAGAGTCCCTCCCCCAGGCTGTGGCAGGGATTCTGCTGCCCCAGTGTGAGCAGAATAATGTGCTGGGAGCTCTGTGGGTACCACAGGGTTGGGTATTGAAGGGAGAAGACTTCACAGTCTGTATTTCTGTGTAATATAAACCAAGATATTGTGGCAGAATGCACTTAATTGGAGGAGGGTTTATTTGCCATCAGGTGAAGAATTCCTAGGTTTAGGATTAAAATAAGTCACTTTGGGGTGTCATTTTACTGTACACACTTGGGTCTTGTTATCTGGAATATTTTTTTTTATGGAAGCCTGATCTCTGGTTTTGTTGAACTTGTGCTTTTGGAATGGGAGGGGGAGATGTTGTCACACATTCTGTTGAGTATAATTTAGAATCATGGAATGGTTGGGGTTGGAAGGGACCTTAGAGACCATCTTGTTCCATGGGCAGGGACACCTTCCACTGTCCCAGGCTGCTCCAAGCTCCATCCAGCCTGGCCTTGGACACTTCCAGGGATCCAGGGGCACCCTGTGCCAGGGCCTCCCCACCCTCAAAACCAAGAATTCCTTCCCAATATCCCATCCAACCTTGCCCTCTGGCACTGGGAGCCATTCCCTGTGTCCTGTCCCTCCATCCCTTGTCCAAGTCCCTCTCCAGCTCTGCTGTAAATTCCCTTCAAGACCACAGTGGGGTCACCCCAAAGCCTTTCTCTTCCAGGCTGAACAATCCCACCTCTCCCAGCCTTTCCTCATAGCAGAGCTGCTCCACCCCTCTCATCACCTTGGTGGCCTCCTCTGGACATTCAGGGATGTTATTATCCATATTTCCAATATCTTTTTGAAAGATCCTGTTGTTTTACCTGGCAGTAGGTAAAGCTCAGACCTTTCACCTGACTTAGGCAGAGCCCAGACCTTCAGGCTGAACTAAATTTCATCATCTCCTGTGCTTGAGGAATGAGTGAAGTCACTCTGCTGTTTTTCCACAGTAGCTGTAAGGTTGTGTCACTTCTGGGCTGCTCCCACCCTAAAGCTGGATAAGGGATCTCTGCCTCTGGCTGAATCTCCTGTTTGGATCCAGGAATTACATTTGTCTGTGCTGCTGTTCATAGCACAAAAATTGCTGTCTGCACAAGCAACAGCATCTTGGCATAATCACCAATTACATTTTTATTGCAAATCCCATTAGAAAGCTTTTTAATTGTGGATTATCATTAGGATAATTACTTTTGAGTAGCTATTTTGGTGCATTTCCATTGATATGCAAGCCTGTGCAGAGCCTCTCAGAAGCTTTTCACTGCATTAATATGTGCTGCTGCTGCTGGAATCTTAAATTAAGATTTTCCTGTAAAATATTTTCTATAATTTTAGCTTTTCAGATACTTGATAGGTTTATATTCCATTTAAATGCTTGCATTGCATTAAACACATATTAGATGCTTGTTTTTCATCCCCTGGTGCTGGTATTAATTCTGATTTAAATATCCAGATGGTAAAAATTGGCTTACAGGTTTCAACTTGAGCTTGTCTTGCAAGAGAAGTTCAGCCTAGGAGGTAAAAGGTGATAGTTAGGGCATGAAATACTTTTGTAACAGCTTGTTTTGTGTTTATTTACTGCCTAACACAGGGCTGCATGTTGGACAGAAGCTGTAACAACCTGGTTAGGACTTGGGTGTATCCCCAGGGCTGTTCCCATTGCCATCCTCCCCTGGGGTGCCCCTTCCCTGCCCACACCCTCAGGCCTGTCTGTGTGATCCCCTTGCACTCTGGCTCACTCCAGTTGGCCTAAAAAATGTGGGATTCCACCTGGGAGATGGGGGTGAGTGCTGTGGGGGCAGGAGGTGGGCACAGGGAATGATGCCTGGGCCAGCATCTCCCTGCAGGACCAGCCTTGCTGCCCTTTGGAAAGCAGTGCTGGCAGGGAGCCACTGCCACCTGCAGCACCCAGAGCTCCCAGGATGCTCCCAGGATGCTCCCAGGATGCTCCCAGGATGCTCCCAGGATGCTCCCAGGATGCTCCCAGGATCCTGTGGTCCAGCAAGGAAGCAGCTTGAGTTCCTTTGATGGTGCCAAATCCCTTCAAAAGGATGAAGTGTCAATCCCAATTGTTCTTCTTTGTTTGCATCCTGAAATTTCCATGTCTCCTCTGAAGGATGCTGAGTCTGTGTGTCACAGAAGAGCATTTTTCACTTTTTTTCTGCTGTAAAAGCAGAGAACAACAGTGGCAGAACATGACTTGTGTCTTGCAGTTGCTCTTTGAAACCTGCCTGGAGCAAGACCTGAGTTGGCATTTCTGCAGCTGAGCCCAGCTTTGGGAAACAGCCACCCTCCCATTTCCTCTGGCTGCAGCAGACCTCAATTTTTATTACTCATGGCTGCTGCTCTCTCTTCTGCTTAGCAAATTTAGCTCAAGCCAGCCCTGAGTTTCCTCAATAACTCATGGTATTGTTTCCTCAAAGAGGCAGGGAGTGCTGCCCTTGGTTTGAGGGAACTCCAGGGAGGGTGAAATAAATTCCAGTTGGGGAATGATTTAGAACACGATTTACCAGTCCAGGAATGGTTTTGCAGGGAGCAGTGAAAGTTGAGGTGTTTTATTCTGGGAACATCCCATTGCCCTGTCTCTTCCAATGAAGGTGATGGGATAAGGAATCATGACTTTAACCTGACAGAGGGCAGGTTTAGTGAAATATTAGGAAGGAATTCCTCACTGTGAGGATGAGGAGGCCCTGGAAATGAGGAAGAGGTTGCCCAGATGGCTGCTCCATCCCTGGAATGTTCAAAACCAGGTTGGATGGAGCTTGGAGCAGCCTGGGACAGTGGGAGGTGTCCCTGCCCATGACTGGATGAGCTTTAAGGTCCCTTCCAACCCAAACTATTCTGGGATTCTGTGGATTTCTAAAATCAAGAGTTCAGATTCAGAAGTTGGCAGGTTTAAGGCTTAAAGACCATTTCCTATTTCTTGGTTATGACTGAAGAGAGTCTGCAAAGATAACTTGGGATTAAAATGAGTAATTTTTTCAAGTTTCCAGCCATTTTGCTGTGTTACCATCAGCATCATTCTGTAAAACTTGGCAAGCAGCTGCAGCTAACTCACTTTGCAACTCCCCAGTTTTTAATGGAGTATTTGTAAATCCTACACAAGAGTAAAACTAGTAACACCCACAGTAATAATTCTAAATATGTTAACATATCTCTGGAATATACTCACTTAAGCAAGGATGTATACCTATGAAAATGTGGATTATTTATTATTTTAATCAGGGAAAGACAGCCAGGTATATTTTATTCATAGTGAATCTCAAAGTACCTATTTTCAGGCCATTACTTCTTGCATGCAAAATGGCAATATGTCAAAATTCTTTCTGAGGAGTGCCTTGCATGTGTGCATGAGTGATTTTTTTATTAGAAAAATCATAAATTATAGTTGTTTCCTTGTGTTTCAATGCATAAATTCAAGTAATTGTTGCTCTGAGGTCAGTATTTCAGCATGCATTTGTATCAGGTGAATTCTCTGCCTGTTTAGATGAGGATTTATGACTTCAGTTGGTGTTAATTTAGCAAGTGAGTAGAGAGATTTGCCATCTAATAAAATTTTAAAAAAAGGAAATTTAAGAGCCATAAGAAGAAAAAAGAAATAAACCCATCTTTCTAGCAGAACAGATCAGCAGGTGTGTGTGCTGGGCGTTTGCATGTGACTGTGGCTACATTGCCTGCAAATTACACGTAATTTTCTTCAGAATTTCTATCAAACTGCTGATCAGAATCAGTGGGGGGTGTGGTGAAGTGCCACTGGATGTCAAAGGGATGTGTTGCACTGGGAATTTCAATGATTCCCTGATTCCTGTGAGCAGGAGATGGATGTGCCATGGCAGCTGGGAAATAAAGAGAGATTGAGTGCACCTCTGACAGACTTTGCCATCAGTGAGGTGACAGGAAACCAGAGTGGGTTGAAAAAGAGCTTTTGTGCACTTCCAGGATGTGTTTTGTGAGGCCTCAAGGAGATCTGCACAGGGCTGGGGTTTGGTTTTCTCATGGACCTGGGTGCTGTAAATGTTTGGCCATGATCATTCCAGCAGGAGAAAAGGATCCAAGGAGATCTTGGAGCATCTTCCAGTGCCCAAAGGGGCTCCAGGAGAGCTGGAGAGGGATTTGGGACAAAGGGATGGAGGGACAGGACACAGGGAATGGCTTCCCACTGCCAGAGGGCAGGGTTGGGTGGGATTTGGGAAAGGAATTCTTGGTTTTGAAGGTGGGGAGGCCCTGGCACAGGGTGCCCAGAGAAGCTGTGGCTGCCCCATCCCTGGCAGTGCCCAAGGCCAGGTTGGATGGAGCTTGGAGCAGCCTGGGATAGTGGAAATGTCCCTGCCCATGGCAGGGCTGGCACTGAATGGTTTTTAATGCCCCTTCCAACCCAAAACACTCTGGGATTTAAGTTTGGAACTGCCCTGCAGAGTCTGCAGGATCACATCTGGACAACTTCACCTGCCATGAGGTGAGCCCACATCTGAGCAAAATTAGGTTTTACATTCCCAAAAATTTGGATGACACAGAGCTGGCACAGTATTTGGGAGGGGAGACCAGAGGCTTTTCTCAAAACCTTTGGCAGAATTGCAAGGCTGCACTATTTTCTCCAAATTCCTGTATGTGGCTTTGACTTTTATTTAAAAAAAAAACCCTTTTCTTGGGCCCTTTCAAACAGGAGGAAGCCCTGTAGCTGCTGTATTTAGAGATTTGGATGTCTAAGAGCTGTTCATCCATAATATTTCCAGCTGCTACTGATTTGTAAATAATTTGAATGTTTTTTCCTGCTCTGCTAGGACCAGCTTATTTACCATTTCCTTCACTTAAAGTAATTGTTGCTGTGTAGGATTCAGTGCTTTATTCATACAGCATTTCTATGCTTTTAAGCTGAGCAGCTTTAATTTGCTGCTTGGCTAAATTTCCTGCTAAATTTAACTCTTTCTGAATTCCCCTATGCTTTAACCCCAGCCTGCAGCTGCAGTGGGATGGGGAGGAGAACTGGGAAAAGGGAAAACCCAGAGGGTTGAGATAAGAATAGTTTAATAATTAAAATAGTAGTAATAATAATGGAAATTAAAAAAACAGGAATAAGTCTGGGTCAGCTCTCCTGGCCATGTTCTCCCACCCAGTGTCTTGTGCAGAGCATGAGATTCTGAAAAGTCCCTGATGTGGGGTAAGCACAACCAAAACAACCAAAAAATCAGTGTGTTATCAACACTGTGCTCATCCTAAATCCAAAACGTGCTGTACCAGCTACCAGGAAGAAAATTAACCCTATCCCAGCCAAAAGCACCTCCTGCATGCAGAGAAAGTGAAGCTGACTTGGCAGTACCAAGGAGCTGTGGGCATTTTCAAAAATTTCTTTTGTTGTGGTTACTCAGGGACACCAGGAATGTTAATTTATCCACAGAATTTTTACTTTCTTAATAATCTAGGAATTCCATGCTGAAGTTGAGCCTCTCACATTGTGTGTGGGGGTGGCAGGGAGGGTTTTGAGTTTGGCAAGGATGGCTCAGCTCAGCCCTTAAATCAGCCCTTGTTTAAGCAGATCCTCTCACTGAATTTTTTTTTCCTTATCATGGAAAGGATATTCTGCTTTATTTAAACCTTTGCCATCTCCTTGGACAAGAATCCAGGAGATTAGGAGTGCAATCACACCAGGCTTTAAAAATAGAGATGCTGAGCAGTTGCATTTCTTGGCTGTTTGGTCAGGCTGTCAGTAACTGCTTCAGAAAAAAGGATGTAAAGGATGCTTCCTCCCTTCCCCCCCTTTTTTCCTTTCCCCTTTTATTTCTCCCTTTTTTCGCTTTTATTTCTCCCTTTTTCCCCTTTTAGTGCTCCCTTTTTTCCCTTTTAGTGCTCCCTTTTTTCCCCTTTTAGTGCTCCCTTTTTCCCCCTTTTAGTGCTCCCTTTTTTCCC